>JAVLUZ010000804.1:0-192870 GCA_036768485.1 Mermis nigrescens
AATTAGTATGTAGGTCCTAAAGTTTAAGTTGGATAAACAATATGTAGGGCCGCACAGGGTGCTTAACATGAACTGAGATGCGAATACGATAGATTTAGTGGACTTGTTGGAATAAAACAGGAGAATTCGAGTCTCGCTGTGTGGTGTAAAGCCGTGTTACGATCCAGGAATATGTACACATAAGTAAATTAATAGCAGTGTTAACATATCGCATATGTAAATAAGTGGTTTGTTTATTAATAATCTAGTAGTTTTACAAACGCAAAGTTGTTTAATATTGAATTGCTGTTTGTTATGCATTTTGAACGTCGCAGATCGGCATGTTTTACATTTACGAATAACTTGGACGAATTGTGAGTTTACTGTAGATAATCATGGTTGCCTTACGAGCAGGGTTGCCAGGTGCAGGAGACTCCTGAATTCAGGAGAATCTAAATTTTTCGGGAGCAGGAGCAGGAGAATGGGCTTTTCAAGAGAAATTTCAGGAGAAGTTGTAAACATGCAGGAGAATGCAGGAGAATTTTAAAATGTCAGGAGAATTCAGTGGAATCCTGAAAATCTAGGAGAATTCAGGAGAATTTTCAAAACTTAAACAGCAAGTTTTTATTTCGTTCATAGTTAAGACCTAAGTGTTAAGTTATAACTATATCCAAATAAATTTCGTGCTTCCGTAGTAAATCATTCATTCATTCATTTATTTATTCACTTAATATCACGAAGTGTAGAAATACATAGCTTTACACACTGTCTAATTGTTTTTATCAGTTTCATAGACGTTTGCAAACACCGTTTTTTTTCCACTTTTTGGTCTATTTGTCAACCAAAATTTTGGGAAATGGAAAAAATTTTTGGGCTTGGTTGGCATTTGTGGAAACTTTTTGTAATGTTAAAAATGCGTTTTAGAGAGTTAAAACTTCAAAAATTTCTCGGCGCTTCGCGCCGAATTGGTTAAATTCTTACTTATTAGTAATCCTTAAGCCGGGCCGCGTCAATTGCAGCATTTTTATCGACAATCTGGTCTAGAACTTCACTACGATTGAAAATCCTTATTTTCTGCACGGATTCAGTTAGTTTTTTGTAATGCAAAAATGCGTTTTGGAGAAGTGAAACTACAAAAATTTTTTGGCGCTTCGCGCTGAATTGATTTAATTCTTTTTTGTTATCAATATTTGAGCCGCGCCGCGTCAACTGCAGCATTTTTATCGACAATTTGATCTAGAACTTTACTACGATTGAAAATCGTTATTTTCTGCACGGATTCAGTTAGTTTTTGGAAAATATTCGTAATTACTGATTTTTCAATTTCTTACAAAACAGCCGTTTTTCGGGTTTCTAATCATTGGGAGCATCATTAGAAACCTTAAACTGGCCACGGAAACCAAGTTTTGATATGCAAATTAGCCTGATTTGCATAGTATGCAAAGTAGGCTAATTTGCATATTGCAAACTTGGTTCAGGGCATGTCTTGGATTCATAGTGCTGCTCCTGATGATTAGAAGCCTAAAAAGCGCTGTTTGAGGCTTCAGATTGGTGTCAGGGGATGATCTAAGCCTAAGCCAAAGATGGGGCAAAAATTGCTTCTGCTCGCTTAGCTCGCTCCGCAATTTTTGCCCCACCTGACTCAGGCTTACTTCATCCCCTGGCACCAATGTGAAGGCACATAACTAAGCCTAAGCCTAAGCCCATCTTAAGCTGAACTGAATGATCAGAAAATATGTTTTCAACACAACTTACTATACTAAAACTCCAATTCGTCGTGGCTGTCACTGTCCTCCAATTCCTCGCGGCTGTCCCTGTCCTCGTCCAATCGTGGTGCACTGGGCTTACACGGATTGTACAGCTGCCCAGCCATCCGCAGAAACTTGACTGTACGATCAAGTTGCATTTCCTTGCATCGCTTTTGGAACATGTACTGAGCTAGATTACCGGGTACGTGTGCTTTGATTCTCCCTGACGATGCAAAACTAGACTTGGCTGCTCGCCAGGAGGACTCAATGGCGTTAGTATGTGTCTGTGTGTCAGGATCTTTAAAATTCAGAGAATGATTTACTTTCATGTGAATGTAGCCATGGTCTCCCAAGCAGTCATATGCCTTCCAAAAGTCAGAAAGAATCGTCGTACCCGGGTTACCGGCCGCTTCGACGGCTACCATAGACACGCGACCAGAGCCACGTTCATAGCCGCCGAAGACCCATTGGCCCTCCACAGAATGCCCCCTATGATATTTTCGCTTACCGAATTTGGATTCGTCGATCTCGACGACCTTCCCAGGTTCACCGAGTTTTTCTGGGTTCGTGAAGAATGCATCAAATACGACCTCCCGGCAGTAAGATGACCAGTTGACCAGACTTTCTTGGGCCATCTCAAGCTGTTCGCCAGTAAATCGCAAAGTTGCACCTCCGACCCAGAAATTGATGAATCCCAAGAACTTTCCAAATTGGTAACTTCAAATTCTCAAAAAACGTGTGCTTGCGCAAGCCCACTCGCACTCCGCAAGGCCGCGCCTTCTGTTTCCTGACCGACGCACGCACCCGGCACGTCCATATCCATCCATCCACCCATGATTCATCCTTGATTAGAACAATCTTCCTGCCACATGTTGGACAGTCATATTCGCCTGCGCGTGGAACCAGTCCCAACTCCGCCAGCTTCTTGGGCAACCCATCACGATCTTCGCAAAATTACACGATTTTTAATAAATTCATTTAAATCGTTCCCTGAATAACAAACATTTATGTAGGTAATTATTTGTGCAGTGTATCACTTCATATCTATAATTCATTTCCAGCGCAAACAATATGTAAATTGCGATTTTACAAACTATTATTCATCATACTATTGACACATTAATCATGCCACCCATTTCCAACATTCACCCATCGGAGCACTGTGATCTAATTGACTACGCGCGTGTGGGCTCTGCATCCCCTTTTTATAGGTCATTTTTCCAGTCATGCTTGAAAATTTAGCGCGAATCAATTTGATTCGCTGTTGACGGATTTCGCAGAGGTCTAAAAAAAAAGAAAAGTTTTGCGCTTTTTCCTACCAATCGCACATCAGTCTCTTAAATGTTGTCCAATCCCATCGTCGCCTGTGGTGAATATAGAAAGTAGTTCGATTTCTGTGATACAGTACTATTTGTGATTAGATAATTTTCATAAAGGAAGGTACCGTCAAACGGGGCTACTTGAGACAGCAGGGGCTACTTGAGACACTTGATAGAAAAATGATTGTGCTGTATTTAATGTAATCTGTTTGCAAGATATTTCTTATGAAATAAATTCTTTATCAGGTAGTTTGATGTCCTCTTTCTAATGGGATCATTTGCAACTCACAGTTTTTCATGTGTGCCTTGAAAACTAGGTTTACATAAGTCAAGAGCAATCAGATGAATTTTTCATGTAGTCAGACTTTCAATTTTTCCCAAGACCTCATGAAACCACTTGAGGTTTACTCTATTTTTTCTAGCGAGGAATTTCATGGTCTTTGATGTGGTATTTATCTCATTGCTGTCATGTCACTATTTCTCGAGATATCATAGATGTCTCAAGTAGCCCCAGCATTCAGCTGAAAAGTGTGGCTACTTGAGACAGGCTCAAAAAACATCATTAAGACTCTTGTCTTTTTAGATGCGTAATTATAAGCGTAAATTAGGCGCTTGCGCTTATCGAAATTATTCTAGATCAGATTTAGATGAAGCTTTACAGTCTCTTAGAGATGGTATGTCACTCAGGGATGCAGCTTCAGCTTATGGAATCTCATGTGCAGCACTGGCTCGTAAATTGAAAGCCCAGAATTTGAATGCTCCAGGACACTCGACTGCTTTATCAGTGGAAGAAGAATCTCTCTTGAAAGATTTCATTATTTTAGTTGCAAACTGGAGTTTTCCGATGACCAAAAACGATCTTCGTTACTTTGTTAAGGACTATCTTGATCGAAAATGCGTTGCTATCTCTGCTTTTCCAAATAATTTGCCTGGTGAAGGCTGGATTGAGAATTTTATCAAGCGAAACAAGAAATTCCTCAACACACGGCTGGCCAATAATATCGAAAGAAAAAATTTTTGTGCCTTTCTTGTCATGCCTTAGTGCAATTTCTCTTAAATGCAACTTATTTCTTCTTATAGTTGCTAAGTAAAGCTTTAAGAAGACATAATTCTTTTTTAAAACAACCCATGTGTCTCAAGTAACCCATCGAGATAATAATATGATCACCGAAAATCGTTCTGGTACTTTCATCACAGGGTGTCTCAAATAGCCCCAACCTGGGGGCTACTTGAGACACCAACTTTGTTTAAAAAAATATTTTTCCCCACTACACCAATTGATTTGGTGTTTTCAACACTAACAGCCGAACCTCTTATGAGTAATTTTAAAAAAAGATTAGTAAAATCTGACAAGTAATCACTGAATAAATCAAATTTCCCTAAAGCAATCTATCCAAAATCGTCTCAAGTAGCCCCGTATGACGGTACTTGATCAAATGCGTTAAGGCTTTACTAAGATCAGTAACAAGACCAAACTTGTGTTCAACAAATTTTTACTAATACCATATTCTATCGTTTCTATAAGTACATCCCTCCCTAATGTTTATGTCCCTCCTACATCCGTACCAATCATTTCGGGTCATGTAATCGTCTGTTTCATTGAACTTTGAATGTCCCTTATTTATCCGGACAAACCTATTGGGGTTGAAAATTACCTCCCTCATAATTTTATGTAAATGTCCTTTAAACTCACTGTTTTTTTTTTTGTACGAGACAAAGATTTTGAGGCTCGTACAAAGATTCTCGGAGCCATCTTTGTACAATGTACAAAGACTTTTTGGGGCAAAGTAATGATAATTTTAACGTTTTTTGAGTATTTTTTAGCAAAATTTCTAAAAATTTTTGGCGCTTTGCGTCGAGTATCATAATTACATTCTATTTAGCTCCAAGCGCGGGCATTTAACACTCCAAAATCTATCTGTGGGCATCTTTGTACAGATTGAAGCATCTTTTACATCTATTTCCACTGTTTTATAAAGATTTTATGCAGAAAAAAGAACTATTAAACAACTTTGCACTGTTTTATGCCGTTTGAAGATAAAATTGACTCTTTTATCTTTGCGTTGCATTAAATTCATAAGCAAATTGGTGACTATTATGAGATTCAGTCAGCACATTGCAACCGCTTATTATTTATAATTGTGTAGCACAAGTCATTTTAACTTACTGAGTCGAATTTTATGTGTAATTTCAACCTAAGACTCATGAAAATTTTTATCGTTTCGGGCCGAACTAATATAACCAGCTGAATTTAGGACAAAGTTACACCTTCTGCGAAGCGTGCGGGTCACGGATAACAATCTAGTAGTATGTAAAAATGTGTACATTCAATTGCATATCTATACGTTATATGTACAGAAAAATTTTCGCTCGTACAAAGACTTTTCCGGAGATCTTTGTACATGTACAAAGAGGCTCGTACAAAAAAAACAGTGTTTAAACTAATGCGGTAAACGTGATATTCTACAGTATAATGAGTTACAAGGAGTCAAACACATCCGCCTAATGGTGTTATCAATTACCTACTTCATGTTTATATGTAAATGTCCTTTAAACCTATGCTATTTACTTTATATTCTACAGTATAATGAGTTACAAGCAGTAAAACACATCCGCATGTCTGTTTTTTATTCCATATAGCCTGTTTCATTGTACTTTGAACGTCACACATTTACCCGCACACACCTAATGGGGGTATAAATTACATGGTGTTATCAATTACCTACTTCATGATTTTATGTAAATGTCCTTTAAACTTATTCTATTTACTTTATATTCTACAGTATAATGAAACACATCCGCATGTCTGTTTTTTATTCCATATAGTCTGTTTCATTGTACTTTGAACGTCCCACATTTACCCGCACCCACCTCATGGAGGTAAAAATTACCTACTTCCTGGTCCTTTACACTAATGTAGTAAACATGATATGTTACAGTATAATGACAGTATAATGAGTTACGAGGAGTCAAACACATCCACATGTCTCTTTATTATTCCAAATAAACTTATCACATGACTACTCGGTTCAGGATCGCTTCACTCTTTCTCTAATTCTGCTTCGCCTTTCCTCTGTCATATTTCCATCAGCTTTGCAGCTTGAACGTTCCGGTTTTCTTTCCGCGGCTGCCACTTGGCTGGTCTTCGTTTGTTCTAACACCTCTATGCTTCTCCTATCGTGGTTTGCTGGTTCCGAAACTCAGTTTTCTCGAATGATACCCTAGTTTTTTAATGTAAAAATGCGTTTTAGAGAAGTGAAACTACAAAAATTATTTACTTTTTTTGTTATTAGTATTTGAGCCGCGCCGCGTCAACTGCAGCATTTTTTATCGAAAATTTGATCTAGAACTTTACTACGATTGAAAATCCTCATCTTCTGCATGGATTCGGTTAGTTTTCATAATGCAAAAATGCGTTTCAGAGAGGTGAAACTACAAAAAATTTTCGGCGCTTCGCACCGAATTGATTTTATTCTTACTTGTTATTGATGTTTAAGCCGCGCGGCGCCAATTGCAGCATTTTTTATCGATAATCTGGTCCTAGAACTCCACTACAATTGAAAATCCTTACCTTCTGCACAGTTTTTGAAATGCAAAAATGATTTAGAGAGCTAAAATTTCAAAATTTTCTAGCGCTTCACGCCATTTGATAAATTATAGTTTTAATTGTCAAAAACGACTTCAGAATCGGCTAAAATGCTTTACTGAAGGAAGGAAATTCAAGTTTCAACATAAATAACGTTACTGATCATGATATTCTTGTAGAGCGCGAAATTTTTATACAAAAAGTGCATCAAACACCGCTATTGCATGTGTACATAAAATTTTCCACTTAAAAACACTGATTTTTCAACACAGGCGCTCTATTTTGAACTTTTTTAGACCTCCCAAAAAATGTGGAAAAAAGTTGGAAAAAGTGGAAAAAAATTTTGGGTTCGGTCTATAATGTCAATCAAATCGCTGGGAAAAAAACGGTGTTTGCAAAGCGCCTATAAACATTTTTTTGATATATTTCAAAACGTAAGGATTTGCTTGCTACTGAAGTACATACAATTAGTAATAAAGTATGATTTATTTTTCAAAAGACATTGCAAACAGGGCTCTTTTCAGAAATTTTTGATGATGTAAGTGCAAGTGAAAATTGGCGGTCACTGTTTTAAGCAAAGAAACTGTTTTTTCGAATAATGTGTATTGTAAACAATGCGACCTCTTTAGCTTAGGCCCTTGAGCAGTATATCCTGATGAAGATCAGGAATCTGTTATTGAATGTTTGTCAGCTGTTGATGTTGAATAAAATGTTATACTTTGTGGTGCAGCATTAGTCTTCCATTATTTTTGCATCTGCCTGTATAATGCAGATATGCTCCATAAGCTTTTTGTGAGAGAATTAATGTTCATTATTTAGCCTTGAGTGCATACGTGCGCAGCAAGAAAATTCTGGGGGGGGTGCAAGATTTTTTTGAAGGTCGAAAAATGGCCTTAAAAATGGTGGTATGGCGATAAAAACACCATTTTTCGACGTTTCTCATCAAGTACTATCCATTGGCATCAAAAAATTGCGAAATAAACGAAAAAAATTTTCAAAAATTGAATTCTGGGGGGGGGGTATTTTGAATTCTGGGGGGGGTATTTTGGTTTCTGGGGGGTGCATACCCCCTAACCCCCACGCCCAGGTGTGCTTGAGTGTCCTTAGGATTAACAGGCAAGAGATCAAAATAAAATAGTTGGGTGAACCAAGGTAAATTGGCCTGAGCATGCTTGATATGCATGTGTACATACAATTGTAGATCTGCTGTACAACCTTTCCTGCAAAATATAAGCCAGGAGAATTTTCAGGAGAATCAAAATATTTTCAGGAGAATTGCAGGAGAATTTTCCCCCAATTTTACCTCTGTGCAGGAGAATCTGAATTTTGGGACCTGGCAACACTGGACTGCTTACAAGTACGACGTTTGCGAATGCTAAGCTAGCCAATTCTGAAGTCGTTTTTGACAATTAAAACTATAATTTATCAAATGGCATGAAGCGCCAGAAAAATTTTGAAATTTTAGTGCTCTAAATCATTTTTGCATTACAAAAACTGTGCAAAAGGTAAGGATTTTTAATCGTAGTGGAGTTATAGGACCAGATTATTGATAAAAATGCTGCAATTGGTGCTGCGCGGCTCAAACATCAATAACAAGTAAGAATTAAATCAATTCGGCGCGAAGCACCGAAAAATTTTTGCAGTATAACTTCTCTAAAACGCATTTTTGGGAAAATATTTGTTATTACTGATCTTTCAATTTCTTACAAAACAGCCGTTTTTTGGGTTTCTAATCATCGCGAGCATTGCTAGAAACCCTAAACTGGCCGCGGAAACCAGGTTTTGATATGCAAATTTGCCTGATTTGCATAGTATGCAAATTAGGCTAATTTGCAAATTGCAAACTTGGTTCAGGGCATGTCTTGGGTTCATAGTGCTGCTCCTGATGATTAGAAGCCCAAAAAGCGCTGTTTGAGGCTTCAGATTGATGTCAGGGGATGATATAAGCCTAAGCCAACGATGGGGCAAAAATTGCGGAGCGAGCGAAGTGAGCGAACGAATTTTTGCCCCATCTGACTCAGGCTTACATCATCCCCTGGCACCAATGTGAAGGCACATAACTAAGCCTAAGCCAAAGCCCGTCTTAAGCTGAATTGAATGATCAGAAAATATGTTTTCAACACAACGTACTATACTAAAACTCCAATTCATCATGGCTGTCACTGTCCTCCAATTCCTCGTGGCTGTCCCTGTCCTCATCCAATCGTGGTGCACTGGGCTTACATGGATTGTACAGCTGCCCAGCCATCCGCAGAAACTCGACCGCGCAATCAAGTTGCATTCCCTTGCATCGCTTTTGGAACATGTACCAAGCTAGATTACCGGGTACGTGTGCTTTGATTTTTCCCTGACGATGCAAAACTAGACTTGGCTGCTTGCCAGGAGGACTCAATGGCGTTAGTATGTGTCTGTTTGTCAGGATCTTTAAAATTCAGAGAATGATTTACTTTCATGTGAATGTAGCCATGGTCTCCCAAGCAGTCATATGCCTTCCAAAAGTCAGAAAGAATCGTCATACCTGGGTTAATCCACTCAGGGATTACGGGTACCTAGCAGTTTGTCAGACCCCCGGGCCTCAATGGCTACCATAAACACGCGACCGGAGCCCCGTTCATAGCCGCCAAAGATCCATTGGCCCTCCACAAAATGCCCCTATGATATTTTCGCTTACCGAATTTGGATTCATCAATCTCGACAACCTTCCCAGGGCCACCGAGGTTTTCTGGGTTCGTGAAGAATGCATCAAATACAACCTCCCGGCAGTAAGATCATCAGTTGACCAGACTTTCTTGGGCCATCTCGAGCTGTTTGCCAGTAAATCGCAAAGTTGCACCTCCGACCCAGAAATTGACGAATCCAAGAACTTTCCAAATTGGTAACTTCAACTTCTCAAAAAACGCATGCTTGCACAAGCCCACTCGAACTCCGCAAGGCCGCGCCTTCTGTTTCCTGACTGATACACGCACCCGGCACGTCCATTTCCATCCATCCACCCATGATTCATCCTTGATTAGAACCATCTTCCCGCCACATGTTGGATAGTCGTATTCACCTGCACGGGGAACCAGTCCCAGCTCTGCCAGCTTCTCGGGCAACCCATGACAATCTTCGCAAAATTTCACAATTTTCAATAAATTCATTTAAATCGTTCCCTGAATAACAAACATTTATGTAGGTAATTATTTGTGCAGTGCATCACTTCATATCTATAATTCATTTCTAGCGCAAACAATATGTAAATCGCAATTTTACAAACTATTATTCATCATACTATTGACACATTAATCGTGCCACCCTTTCTCATTTCCAACATATTCACCCGTCGGCACACTGTGATCTAATTGACTACGCGCGCGTGGGCTCTGCATCCCCTTTTTATAGGTCATTTTTCCAGTCATGCTAGAAAATTTAGCGCGAATCAATTTCATTCGCTGTTGACGGATTTTGCAGAAGTCTAAAAAAACAAAGTTTTGCGCTTTTTCCTACCAATCGCACATCAGCCTCTTAAATGTTGTCCAATCCCATCGTCGCCTGTAGTGAATATAGAAAGTAGTTCGATTTCTGTGATACAGTAATATTTGTGATTAGATAATTTTCATAAAGGAAGGTACTTGATCAAATGCGTTAAGGCTTTACTAAGATCAGTAACAAGACCAAACTTGTGTTCAACAGATTTTTACTAATACCATATTCTATCGTTTCTATAAGTACATTCCTCACTAATGTTTATGTCCCTCCTACATCCGTACCAATCATTTCCGATCATGTAATTGTCTGTTTCATTGAACTTTGAACATCCCTTATTTATCCGGACAAACCTATTGGGGGTTGAAAATTACCTCCCTCATAATTTAATGTAAATGTCCTTTAAACTAATGCGGTAAATGTGATATTCTACAGTACAATGAATTACAAGGAGTCAAACGCATCCGCCTAATGGTGTTATCAATTACCTACTTCATGTTTATATAAAAATGTCCTTTAAACTTATGCTATTTACTTTATATTCTACAGTATAATGAGTTACAAGCAGTAAAACACATCCGTATGTCTGCTTTTTATTCCATATAGTCTGTTTCATTGTACTTTGAACGTCCCACATTTACCCGCACACACCTAATGGGGGTATAAATTACATGGTGTTATCAATTACCTACTTCATGATTTTATGTAAATGTCCTTTAAGCTTATGCTATTTACTTTATATTCTACAGTATAATGAGTTACAAGCAGTAAAACGACATCCGCATGTCTGTTTTTTATTCCATATAGCCTGTTTCATTGTACTTTGAACGTCCTCCATTTACCCGCACCCACCTCATGGGGGTAAAAATTACCTACTTCCTGGTCCTTTACACTTATGCGGTAAACGTGATATGTTACAGTATAATGAGTTACGAGGAGTCAAACACATCCGCATGTCTCTTTATTATTCCAAATAAACTTATCACATGACTAATTGGTTCAGGATTGCTTCACTCTTTCCTCTGTCATATTTCCATCAGCTTTGCAGCTTGAACGTCCCGGTTTTCTTTCCGCGGCTGCCACTTGGCTGGTCTTCGTTTGTTCTCACACCTCTATGCTTCTATCACGGTTCGCTGGTTCCGAAACTCATTTTTCTCAAATGATACCCCATTTTTGCATTACAAAAACTAATTGAATCCGTGCGGAAGATAAGGAATTTCAATCGTAGTGATGTTCTAGACCAGATTGTTGATAAAAATGCTGCAATTGGTGTGGCGCGGCTTAAAGATTAATAATAAGTGACAATTAAATCAATTCGGCACGAAGCGCCAAAATTTTTTGAAGTTTTAACTCTCTAAAACGCATTTTCAACATTACAAAAATTTTCCACAAATGCCAACCAAGCCCAAAAATTTTTTTCATTTCCCAAAATTTTGGTTGACAAATAGACCAAAAAGTGGAAAAAAATGGTGATTATAAGATACATATGTACCTCCTATGACGAATAGATTAAATTTAAGTTCGTTTACATATGTGATGACGTATTTATTATTATTTAAACATGTACTAAATGTAGAGCTGCACACTTTGCAAATTTTACTACTTGGGTACCCGGCTATTTCATTACCCGGGTACCCAGGTACTTGGGTATACCCGGGTAGGACCTTAGATAAAAGAGAATGCAGTGAGCATCATTTATTCACAGTTGACAGTGAGGTCTAGGGCAGAGTGATATTTAAGCAGTAAAATTATTGAAAAATTAATGCAATATTAAATAGAATCAAGGCTATAATCTGAAGAATTCGTATGCATTCAATGAAATTCAAGTCATTTTCATAATTCAAAGCAAAAAATTGTGAAGCAGGTTTTGTATCTTCAAAGTGTCATTAAAACATTTGAAACAGGAAAACACATTGGCGAAAAGCAATTTTGAAATCAGTTGGAAATGAAAATTTATTCAAAACCAAGTCTAGGTCAATCTGGAGCTGACTGCAGAGACGTAGTCAGAATTTTGGTTTGGGGGGCATAAACGTTTTCATGTAGAATTTACGGCCTTTCTATTAACAAACAGTTCGGAATTCATAAGTGGCGCGAAGTGCCAAGAAATTTAGTCATTTTTTCCACCCTTAACAGTTTGTAGCTTTGTGAATACTAATAATCTGATAGAGCAGAAAATTACCAAATTTGTACAAAACCATTTTGACAATTCAAGCTTCTAACAAGAAAACTGCGAATTACTAACTTTGACTGAAGATATTTTGAGTGATTCAGGCTTTTAAACGCAATCATGGAGTTTAACAAAAAGAAAGAATGGTAACTGGTGGCACTATGCGCCGGAAAATTTGGACTTTTTGCACATTAAACTCAATTTATACCGCTAAAATCATACATAACAGACAAATTAATGCCGGCGCAAAACACAGGAAATTTTTAGAAAATCCTAACCCTTTTACCTGGCTTGTTCTCCCTAAAATCTTGTTGCACATGTACAACGAGATTTTATGGCTGCAAAACGTCTGAGGTGGCGAGCGGGATCCGGGGCAGAGTCCCAGAAAATTTTGTAAAAAAATATTTTAATGTTAAATAGTAACGTTAAAATTTTTGCAAAATCGGTCAAATCTCGGTTCGGAAGCAAGCCCAAAAACACTTAAAATTGATGAACTCCTACATTGCACAAACTGACCTGAAATGCGCTTTTCGACCTCTGCTGGGTACATGGCGCAGCAACGGGTTGCTGCCAATAAGATATAGAAAGATGTATCCATGAAAATTTTGTTCTTACTGTTTTCAGGCCCATTTGTGGCCTTCTATGTAATTAACAAAATGCAGTTCATAGAATAAGGAATGCGCAAAAACATAAGAAAATTTGGCCATTCCTTCAAATTAAAATAGGATTATGTGTCCTTGTAAAGAAAGATAAATGAAACAAAGAATAGACAAAGTGGTACACAAAAGACGAACAAAGCAGAGAATAGAAAAACTGGTTCACAATCATTTTTGCTCTTTCACTATCATGCTCAACAAGCATGCGCAGTTTCATTCAACGAACAAATAGTGCATCAAAAAGTGATGTGGAGTGCTGGATTATTTTAGCTGATTCAAGCTTTTAAATTTGTTGGATCTATATAGCAATAAATAATAATGACTCGGTGTGGAAAATTTTGAAGTTTTTGCCTTTTTGAACTTAGTTTTCTGGACATACATTATTGCAAAAAAAATCAACTATATTTCCGAAAAATTTCGGGGGGCAGGTACCCCCAATGCCCCCTGGCTACGCCTATGGCTGACTGCATTTGGAACATCAATAGGCTTTGAACCAGGTCTAACTAAAACAGTTGCGCGAACAATGTGAATAAAAGTTGCAGTCTAAATGTATATAATGGTCACAGAAGTGAATGAATTATAAAAAAGTGTCGCTAACAGATAATTTCTTGTTTAAATTTGTTTACAATTGAAGAATAAGAAGAATTCGGCACGAATAAAATAATGTAACTAAAGAGCTGAATAATGGAATATGCCTAGACCGTATGCGCCATATATTGTGATTATAGGAAATATAATCAGACTCACTTATTTAACATTTTACGGTTGATTATATCAAATCACGTTTACATTGTGATTCAGTCGCACTTTAGAAGCAATATGTTTCTAGGTTTCTAATTCAATTCTTAGCACATATTGCATAAGTACATTGCTAATTTTCCATTTTATATTAGGGGATTTGGGTACCGGGGTAGTTAAATTATTTTCTACCCAGGTACCTGGGTACTGGGGTACCCGTTTGGGTACCCGCGTGCAGCTCTAACTAAATGTTGGTATTAGTTTTGTGCTAGTCTAATAGTGTAACAGAAGATTATGTGATACATGCTTGATTGTTTCATGGAATTTTTTGAGTACATGGGTAATTGAGACAAGTAGTGAAGTTGGTACTAATGCACTTTATTGCCTATCAAATTTTTTCCTACTGAGCTTTTTCTGAAAGAGAAATACCATGCAGCTGCCGGGTCTCGATCCTTTGACCTCTTGCTCTCTAGCACAATGCGTTAATCACTCAGGCAATGCCACCTGATTCTAAAAGTTGCTGACAATCTTATGAGCCAACCATGAATCTTTTCCACGTCTCACAAACAATAATAAAATGGCTAAAAACGGACAGCAAGCACGAGTGACTTGGTGCAATTGAATGTACACATTTTTACATACTACTAGATTGTTATCCGTGACCCGCACGCTTCGCAAAAGGTGTAACTTTGTCCTAAATTCAGCTGGTTATATTAGTTCGGCCCGAAACGCCAAAATTTTCATGAGACTTAGGTTGAAATTACACATAAAATTCGACTCAGCAAGTTAAAATGACTTGTGTTACACAATTATAAATAATAAGCGGTTGCAATGTGCTGACTGAATCTCATAATAGACACCAATTTGCTAATGAATTTAATGCAACGCAAAGATAAAAGAGTCAATTTTATCTTCAAACGGCAGAAAACAGTGCACAGTTGTTTAATAGTTCTTTTTTCTGCATAAAATCTTTATAAAACAGTGGAAATAGATGTAAACGATGCTTCAATCTGTACAAAGATGCTTACAGATAGATTTTGGAGTGTTTAATGCCCGCGCCTGGAGCTAAATAGAATGTAATTATGATACTCGGCGCGAAGCGCCGAAAATTTTAGAAATTTTGCTAAAAAATACTCAAAAAAACGTTAAAATTACTATTACTTTGCCCCAAAAAGTCTTTGTACATTGTACAAAGATGGCTCCGAAAATCTTTGTACGAGCCTCAAAATCTTTGTCTCGTACAAAAAAAAACAGTGTTGAGGATGCATATTGGTACCAGGTATGGGCTAAGCCTAAATCAAAGATGGGACCAAAATTGCTCCACTCGCTTCACTTACTCCGCGATTTTTGTCCCATTTTGAAGTAGGCTTAGCCCATCCCCTGGTACTAATATGAATGTACATTACCAAGCCTAAGCCTAAGACTCGGGCATTGGTAACAGGAGAAGTAAAATTAAGGAGGCTGAAAAACATTATGCAGTATATCATATAATATGTATATCATAATGCTGTATATACCCTAATGTTAAAAAAGAGAAATAATTTGATGAAAAAAACTGCATAAGTGTGTAAAGTCTTGGCCCCTAACCGGCTGGTTTAATTGCTAAATTATTGCTTAGCCTAAGTAACTAATAAATTGAATTGCCTACTTTGCAAAAATATTTTCCTATTCACATGACCAGTGTTGCATTTACTTGGGGAAATTAGCGTGATATTTAGTTAAAAGGATTGATGGATCAGGAGAAATTCGTAGGCTAGGAATAAAAAAGAATTACCTACCTACCTACCTAGATAATAATATTTACCTACCTGTACAAAATCAAATTATCATTCATAGGCTTAGGCAATTATGTTGTATTTATTGTTCTCCCGCCACATTATTTACAGTAGCAAATTGTAACAAAAAAAAACAAAATAAAATAAGCAGACAAACAAAGTTTACTTAATGCTGTGAATATAAATAAGGTTGAAATTAGATGGCGCCATCAACTTTCTCTGCTAATAATTATGATTCTTTTTATCCTTTGAGTTATTTAGCCCGATCAACTGAATAATTGAGAGAGATATGAATCAAGTTTCTAATAGCTGAAATTCTTTTACACGATTGCATTATTTGCTAATGATTATGTTTCAAAAATATTAAATTCGAGTAAATAAAAGTAAATTTCGAAGCTAAAGCTGATTGGAATTTGTCGATTGTTCTAGAGTTTTATTGACTGAGGCTAATTTGAATGCTGACTTCACATGTTGGTTTTATGCAACATTCAAATGCTCTCCTGTAATGTTCAATAAGGTCATGATCATAGATTCTGATGCCAGAACGATTTTCTGTGTCAAATGCTTTTCAGGACGCTTCACGATCTCTATTTCATAGCAATTGACATGAAATTTGTACATGTAGAGCATAAACCCTACAGAGATTACAAAAAAGCACCAACAATTAATAGCAGATAGTTTATTTCCAAGTCATCCAGACTATCCTTATTCATTAGATCGATG
Source organism: Mermis nigrescens (assembly GCA_036768485.1). NCBI lineage: Eukaryota > Metazoa > Nematoda > Enoplea > Mermithida > Mermithidae > Mermis > Mermis nigrescens. Next base: position 16,157 of record JAVLUZ010000804.1, read on the forward strand.
GATACTACTGCATACTCCTCATGGTGATACTGCTGTAGTTGATGCTGGGCAGATGACTAAGATTATGAGAGTTAACTTGGTTAAATTCCTCAAAGATCCAAGAACATTAGTTTGCGGCTTCAATTTTCAAAGTGATGCCTGGACATTCCATCTTGCTTTTGGAGGCAAGCCTGTGCCACATTCGATTTATAAGAAATTGTCAAAGGCTAGTCAAAGGCAGTATTGTTCTTCTAGAAACTTGTCAGATTTGCATGTTTTTGACCTGGAAAATGTCTTGAAGGCAGCGGAAAAATGTCAGCCAGGTTATGCCCTCCAGGATTGGAAAAAATAGCTTTGTTGCCAAAAGGTCATAGGTTGTGGCACCTTGCTCAGTCAGCTGTTGGTACCGACTTAGTAGGTAATGACACTTTTTTAGCTTTTTGAGTGAAATTTTTTTCAAAAAAGCTTGAAGTTTATTATCTTATTGGATAGAGCTTGTCAAAGAACGTAAAAAAATGTGGTTAGTGCGAGCTATCCCAACAAATTTACTGAGATCTAGACCATCTTATGTTGGGTCCGCCCCATAGGTGGGCTGGGCGGCACCAAAAATCTGCAGAGAGGGGGGTGCAAGATTTTCTCAAAGGTCCAAACATAATCTTTAAAATGGTGGTATGGCTAAAAAACACCGTTTTTAAACGTTTTTCATTGAACACTACTCACTGGAATCAAAAAAATTGCAAAGACAAGAAAAATTTCAAAAATTGAATTCTTTTGGGGGTATTTTGGTTTTTGGGGGAATGCATACTCCCTCAAACCCCATACACCCAGGTATGGTCCGCCACCTCCCATCTGGTTGAATCTTGGATACGGACCTGGATAGTGGCATGGTATTCACACATGGGCATGAAGGCGGGCTTTGGGGGTAGGCAACTCATAGAAGGCTGAATACCCCGACCTCTCCCAAACCAAAATAACCCCCATAATTCGATTTTTGAAATTTCCTTCTTTTTTTGCTATTTTTGATGACAATAAATCGCGCTCTATGAGAAACGTTGAAAACTGGTGTTTTTTCGCCATACAATTTTTGGACAATTTTTGACCTTTAGAAAATCTTACATCTATACATGTAATGGCTCGAAATTTGGGGGTCCTGGCCTTTGTTAGGTGGGGGGGGGTAAAGGACCTTCAATTGTTGGCCAAAAAACGCCTAAAAACGGCCAAAAAATTTGATTTAGTCGAAAAATTGGGGGGGGGGGTTTCTGGCTTTGGTAGGGATCCGACTTTGGGTGGGGGGATCCTCATCCCCTGTTACCTGTTTGCTTGCATCCCTCAGAATTTTGGTGCTGCCCAGTGCCCACCTATGTTGGTAATACTCTCACCCCTATGGCAATGTGTGAATATGCTCCATAACGTTTAAAAAAATTATAATTTATAGAAAATTCCAAATGTCAAATTTTATGACGTTTACTGCTTGTTAGGACTTTATTATGCTTTTTATGTCTTTTCAATGTAGTTCATAACAATAGGGAAGTTCTTAGAAACTTTCCGTCAGCGTATCGAAAGGTTGCAAGCATCATTTATACTGTGCAGCTTATTGTGACGAAATGAAAGTTTTTCCCCTAAGATTATTCGTAATAAAAGTTGCTTGGATAATGCAATTTTATTTCAATTTACAATAAATTATAATTTTATTGTACTTTTTCATAAAACTAATCATGCATGGACTGAACCCAAAATTCTTTGAATAGCAGGGTCTGGTGTTTGGCTGGGCGGGCTGGACTGGAATCCGAAAATTTTGAAGTTCGGAACATTGGTGGTAGTGCAAAAAAGTCATTTTTTATCTTTCTCATTATGCTCTAATCATTTAGCTACTAAAAAATTGTGAGAAAACTAGCAAAATATAAAAAATTTATGTTTGGATCTTTTTAATTTTAATTTTGGCCTTTTGGATTCTTTGGGCGAGTGTTGCCGGCATAGGTGGCCAGCAATAAAATTCTGAAGGGGTGCAAGAAAATCAAAAAATGGTCTTAAATGGTGTTATGGCAAAAGAAAATCATTTTTCAACGTTTCTCATTGAGCACTATCCATTGGCATCACACCTGGGCGTGGGGGGATTGGGGGTATGCACCCCCAGAAACCAAAATACCCCCCCCAGAAATCAAAATACCCCCCCCAGAATTCAATTTTTGAAGATTTTTTTTTCGTTTTTTTCGCAATTTTTGATGCCAATGGATAGTGCTTGATGAGAAACGTCGAAAAATGGTGTTTTATTGCCATACCACCATTTTTAAGGCCATTTTTGACCTTCAAAAAATCTTGCACCCCCCCCCCAGAATTTTCTTGGTGCCTACGTATGATTGGCATCAAAAAATTGCGAAAAAGCATACAAAAAGTTAAAACATTGAATTCTGGGGCTATCTTGGGTTTTTTGGGGTATTTGATCGAACTTATTGTTTTTTTCACAATTTTTGATGCCAATGGATAGTGAGTGCTCCATGAGAAACGTTGAAAAATTGTATTTTTCGCCATACCACCATTTTTAAGCCCATTTTTTTACCTTTGAAAAATCTTGCACACTTCCTCCACAGAATTTTGGTGCTGCTCAATTATGGTGCTCATGTGTGATAGCAGCTTCGCATATGTATGCCCCATCAGGCAGCAACTAAATTCTGGTTGTTCGATCTGATGAGGCAAAATCATCAAAAATAGCACTAAAAATTCAATTCTGGGGGTCTCAAGATTTTGGTGGGGGGGGGGTCTTTCAGTTTCTCAAGGAGGTTTTGCCCAATGATTTATGGACAGCGAGGCTTAACTCTGGAGGTCCGATGGGGCAAAAAAGCACCAAAAATCCAATTCAGGGGTCTATAGATTTTTGGAGGATCAACTAGACCATTTATACTTCGAGCAGCAGCTAAAGTCAGAGTGGGGTCTGATGGGGCGAATTTGCCAAAAATAGCACCAAAAGTTCAATTTTGGTGAGTGCCGGATTTTGGTGGTTAGGCCCCCTATACCCACGTGTGGGGATCTTGATCATACATGGGCATAGGGGGTTGGGGTATGCACCACACCTGGACATGGAGGGAGGTTTGGAGGATGGGGTATGCACCCCCTTGCCCCGAGAAACCAAAATTTCCTCCCTCCCCAGAAATCAAAATACCTTCACCCCAGAATTTAGTTTTTGCAAATTTTTTTCGTTTTTTGCAATTTTTCGATGCCAATAGATAGTGCTCGATGAGAGTAGTTAAGGGCGGGTCCCTGGGGTGCAATGGTTAAGCATTGGACACATTGTAGCATAGGCGGTGGGGGCAGGCCCGGGCAGGCCCAAATTGGTGCACTAATTTTTGGGGGGCTAAAATAAATAGTTGACCTGAGTGAGCCCGAATTGGTATACTAATAAATACTTAGGAGTGCAACCCCAAATTGAAGCCTAAGTGATTCCGAATTGGTGTACTAAAAAATAGTTGGGGACTGGGACAAAATAATTCAAGCCTAAGTGCAAAGTAACTCTGTGGCCGGACTCCCACCAGCCTAGCTGAGCCTATTAGAGCCCTAAACCTACATAGGGATGAAAGAGAATACACCAGTTTGTAAGCCTAAGTGTAAAATGAGCGTAAGTGGGGATGATGGACCCTTAATCAACGTGTCCTATGCAGGCTGGGGTACCCCATTGGTGGGAGGCGGCACCCAGTATCCGACTTAAACGAAGACTATATCTGTTTCATTTTTCAGATTAATCAATGCTGTTGTTGTTTTCTATGTATCAAAGGTACCATAAGTGCCCAGAAGGGTGTGCATCATTGTACTCATGGAAGAATCTTGTTAATAACGATTTTCAATCATCATAATCATCATATAAACTATGCAAACAAAATGATATTACTATTGAATTATTTTTGAACAATGGTTCCACTTATACATAAGTCTTTCTCTGACTGGGCTACATGTTCAATAAGGCTGAGAATTTGTTCAGCATTAATGTTCTTAATTAGAGTAAACGGAACCAATAGCTCAGAGGGCAAGATATTAAGTTTGAGCTTTTGTCTATTTTGAAATTATTCTTCTTATATTTAATTGTTTTTTATAATCCTCATTTTTGTGTAATAACATGGATTTATTTATACTTTAAACTAAAATTAGGATATTAAAACTGATAGAGTAAAATCTATATTTGTAGTAAAATTGATCTACTAAAATTGTTTGGTAAGATGTGGTTGTTCCAGAATTAGTACACTCAAAAATTAGTATACTAAAACTCTAGCTGGTTTTGAGTCTAAAACCGATAGAGTAAAATCGATATTGGTTTACTAATATTGATATAGTAAAATTGATCTACTGAAATTCTTTGCTAAAATCACTGAAATTAGTAGACTATAAGTGGTACACTAATTCTGGAATAAAATGGTGGGGCGGGTAGGGGAGGGGCGTATTTTTCACCATTATCAATCACTGTCATTATGTCCTTGCTTCCCGATTCTTTTTAAAATCATGAATTTCCATATATTGAGTTGACGGCTACGTCTAGTGCGCACATCGCTAAGCACATACAGAAGAAGAAAAATTATGTGGCATTGAGGTTTGGCATTTGCAGTAGGTTTTGGGTTGGTCAGAGACGCCTTGGCCAATTGATTCAAGCAGCGTTGAATTACGGCGGGTAGCGAGTTGCGGGCCACAACCGGACCTACAATTATGACGTTGGTCGGGTTGTTGGCTACAATGGCGTCAAATGTCAAATGATGACAAAACTTCGTGTCATTTCGAAAATGGGTGGAACCCGCCCGTACATGACCACAGTGTACATATGTAGGTACTATGTAAGTATATATGGTAGACATGCAGCATATGTTTTACGAGTAGTGTAAAGAGGTTGGGGTGAAAGTTGGTTATTTTCTTGGTGTAAATAGGCTTTAACGGATAATGTTTTGGGACTCTTTTGCCTGCTTCTTGCATGGCTCTGTTGAATTTGGTGCACCTCAGACACATTTCAATATGTATGTACAATACTCCCGAATTTGTTTCAAACACATCTCTGGTTGACCTCTGATTTTGAAAATATTCACATAACTGAATCAAAAGCGTGCCTTTATAGATTTTTGCTGCACAACTCAATAGGGGTGAAATTGCCCTCCCGTAAGGTTTTATGTCCTCATCCAAAAATTTCTGTTTTTCATCAATTTTTACTTTTTTTGGTCATATTCTTTTCCTCTACTTTTGGTATTATTTCATCCCTTTTCAATTTAGTTTCCACTTCAGCAAAGGGTCAGTTTTGTATCTCTTTCATTACTTCCTCCATTTTTGTTTTAAAATACTCCAAAATATCGCTAGTATTTATAGACTTTGTTTATAAATATATGTGGTAACCATAATAGTAATGCATCAAAATGGCGTCAAAAGGAGAAGGTATCTACAAACACATTGTTTTACACATTTTAAAGTACGGATACATGGAAGAAGGAAAGTTGGGCAAGTACTTTTGGTTGAAAATGAGACCAAAGTATAGAAAAAAGTGAGAGAAATGATCGTTTATTAACAAATTGGAATATTACCTTAAAGTGAGAGATTTTGGATTGCTGTGCCAGTTTTGACATGAATTTAATAATTTATGAAAACTTTTTCGAAAATTGTATTTATGACCAGACCATATCATATATCAAATTCTGCTAGGATAAAAGCTATATTCTGTTTCACTCTCAACAATTCACTTTAGCAAAGGTGCGCGCTATATGTACAGTCGTAGGTATGCATGTATGGTGTCTTTGATACATAGAAGACAACAACAGCATTGATTGACCTGAAAAATGAAACGGATATAGTCTTAGTTTAACTCGGATACCGGGTGCCGCCTCCCACCAATGGGGGTCCCCCAGCCTGCATAGGACACGTTGATTAGGGGGTCCATCAACCCCCACTTATGCTTAGTTTACACTTAGGCTTACAAACTAGTGTATTATCTTTTGTCCCTATGTAGGTTTAGGTCTCTAATAGGCTCAGCTAGGCTGGTGGGTGTCCGGCCAAAGGCTTACTTTACACTTAGGCTTGCATTATTTTGTCCCAGTCCCCAACTACATTTTAATACACCAATTCGGGCTTAACTATTTATTTTAGCCCCCCCAATTAGTGCACCAATTTGGGCCTGCCTTCACAGCCTATGCTACAACATGTCCTTTGCTTAACCATTGCACCCCAGGGACCCGCCCTTTACTACAAAATATTGCTAGTATTTATAGACTTCTGTTTATAAATATATGTGGTAACCATTGAACCCCAGGGTGCAATGGTTAAGCATAGGACACGTTGTAGCATAGGCAGCAGGGGAGGCTCGGGCAGACCCAAATTGGTGCACTAATTGGAGGGGGCTAAAATAAATAGTTAACCTGAGTGAGCCTGAATTTGTGTACTAATAAATAGTTTGGGAGTTCAACCGTGAATTGAAGCCTAAGTGAGCCCGAATCGGTGTACTAGAAATTAGTTGGGGACTGGGACAAAATAATTCAAGCCTAAGTGTAAAGTAAGCCTGTGGCCGGACTCCCACCAGCCTAGCTGAGCCTATTAGAGACCTAAACCTACATAGGGACAAAATAGAATACACCGGTTTGTAAGCCTGAGTGTAAACTAAGCGTAAGTGGGGGGGGGGGGGCTGATGGACCCTCTAATCAATGTGTCCTATGCAGGCTAGGGGGACCTCCATTGGTTGGAGGTGGCACCCAGTATCCGAGTTAAACTAAGACTATATCCGTTTTATTTTTCAGGTCAATCAATGCTGTTGTTGTTTTCTATGTATCAAAGACACCATATGTGCATACCTACAATTGTACATATAGCGCGCACCTTTGCTAAAGTGAATTGTTGAGAGTGAAACAGAATAAAGCTTTTATCCTAGCAGAATTTGATATATGATATGGTCTGGTCATAAATACAATTTTCGAAAAAGTTTTCATAAATTATTAAATTCATGTCAAAACTGGCACAGCAATCCAAAATCTCTCATTTTAAGGTAATATTCCGATTCGTTAATAAACGACCGTCTCTCTTGCTTCTGTCTATACTCGGGTCTCATTTTCAACCAAAAGTAGATTGACCTGAAAAATGAAACGGATATAGTCTAAGTTTAACTCGGATACCGGGTGATGCCTCCCAACAATGGGGGTTTTCAGCCTGCATAGGACACGTAAACTTAGGCTTACAAACTGGTATATTCTCTTTCGTCCCTATGTAGATTTTGGTCTCTAATAGGCTCAGCTAGGCTGGTGAAAGTCCGGCTATAGGCTTACTTTACACTTAGGCTTGAATTATTTTGTCCCAGTCCCCAACTATTTTTAGTACACCAATTTGGGCTCACTTAGGCTTTAATTCGGGGTTGCACTCCCTAACTATTTATTAGTACACCAATTCGGGCTCGCTCCAGGATAACTATTTATTAAAGCCCCCAAAAATTAATGCACCAACTTGGGCCTGCCCCCGCCGCCTATGCTACAACGTGTCCTATGCTTATTCATTGCATCCCAGGGACCCGCCCTTAACTACTGATGAGAAATATAAAAAAATAGTGTTTTTTCTCTACACGGCCATTTTTTGACCTTCAAAAAATCTTGCACCCCCCTCCCCAGAATTTCCTTGCTGCCCACGTGTGGTATGCACCCCCCTTGCCAAGGAACCAAAGTATTCTTCCCCCAGAATCTAAAATACCCCCCGGAATTTAATTTTTGAAATTTTTTAGTTTGTTTTGCAATTTTTTGATGCCAGTGGAAAGTGCTCAATGAGAAACGTTGAAAAATGGTGTTTTTTCCACTATACCACCATTTTTATGGCAATTTTTTGACCTTTGAAAAATCTTGCACACCCATAATTTTGGTGGCACCCACCTATGGTCTGGATTATTCAGTCCAGAGCTTTGGATGCTCCACGCTCATGTATGGTCCTGATTTTCGATGTCTCATATGTGGTGATCACCATACATGGGCTGGGCAGCAAGAAAATTCTGGGGTGGGGGGGGGGTGCAAGATTTTTTGAAGGTCAAAAATTGGCCTCAAAATGGGGGTATGGCGAAAAAACCACAATTTTTTGACATTTCTCATCAAGCACTATCCATTGGCATCAAAAAATTGCCAAAAAATTTCAAAAATCGAATTCTGGGGGGTATTTTGATTTCTGGGGGAAGGGGGTATTTTGGTTTCTCGGGGGGAGGGGTGCATACCCCCAAACGCCCTCCCCCACGCCAAGGTGTGGTGATCACCATATGTGGGCAGCAAGAAAATTTTGGGTTTTTTTAGAAATCTAAAAAATTTCCTTTCAAAAATTGAATTCTGGGGTGGGGGTATTCAGATTTATGGTGGGGGTATTTTGGGTTCTCAAGGGGTGCATATCCCCAAACTCCCCACGCCAAGGTGTGGTGATCACACATGGGTGTGGGAGGGGGAAATCGGGACCACACATGAGCGTGGAGCGTCCAAAGCTCTGGACTGAATAATCCAGACCATAGGTGTGGGTGGCTGTGGCACCAAGTTGAAACCCCCAGATTACCATAGACCCCCAGAATTCTATTTTTAGTAACGTTTTTGCGATTTTTCCCATCCTGAGTCCTGATCACACATGGGCGTGAGGGGTCTGGACTCCCAGAAACCAAAAGACCTCCCCCAGAAATCAAAAGACCCCCCCCAGAAATCAATTTTTGAAAATTTTTTTCGTTTTTTTCGCAATTTTTTGATGCCAATGGATAGTGCTTGATGAGAAACGTCGAAAAATGGTGTTTTTATCGCCATATCACCATTTTTAAGGCCGTTTTTTGACCTTCAAAAAATCTTGGACCCCCAGAATTTTTTGCTGCCCACGTATGGTCCTGATCCCCTACAATTTCCTTGCTGTCCATGTATGGCGGTCATCCCATTTTGTGGTCAACGTTTGAAATTTTTCTTTTCAAGAATTCTTACTGACAATAAGTCTTTATTTGACTATAAAACAGATCGTATCTGTGAGTTAAGTGTCAATGAAAATTCCAAAAAGTGAGGTCCTAAATCATTCGAATAAGTATACACAGTTTAAGTTAAAGATATTAATATTTTTAACATAGCCAGATTACGACCAAACATGACGTAGGGTGTGTTTAGAAGAAGGCTAATTAATTTAAATGCTAAGAACATGCACAGAATTTAAAAGATCTGTATAGTGAAAACAAACACATTAGGAACAGCGTAGAAAATGTAATTTTATTTGAACTTGTTGGTGATAAAATAAAACTCAGTGGCGAATCTAGGATTTTTTAAGGGGGCGGTACCCCTAAGGGGTGCAGAACCCTGACTTGGGCGGAAAAATTAGCCGTTTTAACCCGAAAATCGCTAAAAATTGCTCAAAAATGCTTAATTTTGCGCACTATTTTGGGCGAATGGGGGAGCCGCCCCCCACGCCCTCCCTAAATCCGCCCCTGATTGCACTGATGAAATGATATGATTTAGTACGTTTACAATGGGAGGCCGAAACCCGGGTTGGGGTGTAAATTTCTTTACAACATGGTATAAGTTACAAAATGACTTCAAATATAGATAAATTATGTATGCAGATTTTGCGAGTGATTCAGCCGACCTTTTTCTGTTCGATTGGAAACCATGAGGATCTACACAACAATTGTCCACCTGTCATTGACACTTGGGTTGACAACTAGACCTGATTTTGTACTACTGTTGTTATTTATTACTGTAAATATTAGATTCGAGTAGATTTATATACATGTGTTTTGTAAATATTTTTGTTTAAGTATGTGCAGTGAAGATGTATATATTTCTTCTGAATACTGTGAAATGTTTGACAGTGGTGTACATATGTAGGCGTGGGGTATGCACCCCCAGAAACCAAAATAGCCCCCAGAATTCATTTTTGAAATTTTTTGTTTTTTTCCCGCAATCTTTTGATTCCAATGGGTAGTGCTCGACTCGATAAGAAATGTTGAAAAGTGGTGTTTTTTCGCCATACCAGGCTTTTAAGACCATTTTTTGACGTTTGAAAATCTTGCGCACCCCCCCCCCCCTCCAGAAGTTTGGTGCTGCCCACCTAATGTGGCGTAGCCATGGGTGGAGGAGGGATTTAAGAGGACTCGTCTTCCCCAAAATTTTGGAAATCCGAGTATTTTTTACAAGGGTCCCTCTGAAAGAAAAAATGGAAAATTCTTCAAGTGCATCTGAAAGATCGTCTGATTGGATTTTAGCATACTTTTGAACTAATAAGCAGTGATCGGACCGAGGGTGCTTTTTCGACCCTCGGCCGAGGCCGAGGCGACTTAAATCCTTGCCTCGGCCGAGGCCGAGGCCGGGGTAATGCCGAGGGTCAAGCTTATATACCTATACCCATAAATAGTACTCTTAGAATATTTTGTATGCACATGAGCTAGAGAATAATCGTAATATTGAACACTTTATCGAATGTCAAACAATTCATTTTTATTTTCAATTGTGTGAAGGATTTATTGAATAAAGTCAGCAGCATGAAAGCATACTTAGTTTAACAGGTTGCCGTTGATGAAGACATGGAAAAGTTGATAAAAAATATGGCTGAACAAGCACTTAAAAACGTTTATTACTATAAATAAGAAAACAGTGTCGAAGAAATAAATGAACAAACGAAATAAGCTAAGTAAAGACAGAACTGTAGCCATAGTTGTGCTCGCTTTTGCAGTAATGCATGTTTAAACACGCTTTTCCGGTCATTCAATTCTGGTGTGGCAGGTAATATGACGGAAAGTGCACTGTATTTTCCGATCATAGTTTCCTAAGGTCCAGATTTGAGGGAAGGTTAAAATCCCAGAATAGGGGACCAGTAAATCAAGTAGTGTCTTTGTATGAGCGAACAAATTTTTGTAGATATTTTATATAAATATATTTTTAAACATTACATATTTTTACATACTGCCAGTGTGTGACCTGCAACCGGCATGCAGTCCTAAACAGTGTTTTTTTGTGCAAGTAATCTTTTTACGTATACAAAGATGGTATCCAAAAGTCTTTGAACATTTTGTACATGCCAATTTTTGTGTACTATTATAGTGTGGTACAGTAGCGATTTAGTGTGGTAAAACAGGTTTTTTCGACCTTTGGTAGTGTATCTTAGCTAATTCCTGGGTTTCTGAATATTTGACATTTTTTCATTCTAAATGCAAATTCTACTATTTTAAAGATATATAGGACAGACAATTACTGATGCGCCGAACATTTTCGGAAATTTTACACCTTTTACAGTTTTTGTCTCTCCAAAAATCTTTGTGCATGTACTAAGACGGTCCGGAAAGATTCTGTACATTATGAAAAATCTTTGGCGAATACGAAAAACCGTGGCCCTGAATGTGATAATTCGGCTTGAATTTAGTTGATAATGTTAGTTCGCGAAATTTTTATCAGCTTTTGATGAAATTTACACATAAAACTCGACTGAGAAAGCTAAAACAACTTGTACTACAAAATCATAAATATTGCAAATATTGTAATATGCCAATTAAATCTTGTAATAAGCACTACTGTGCTTAGAAATCCAATGCAACATCAGGATAAATTAGGCAATTTTATCTTTTAACGGCAAAAAAGTGCAAAGTTATTAAATGGTACTTATTTTGCATAAAATTTTTAAAAACAGTATAAATAGATACAAAAGATATTTAAATCTACATAAAGATGCCAAGATTACACAAAAATTGATTTTGGAGTGTTTATTTCCCCTACTTGAATCTAAATACAGTATATTAGTGATATTTTGCTCGAAGCGCCGAAAATTTTTTGAAATTTCCTAAAATATACTGAAAAACGATATAATTAATATCACTTTGTCCAAGAAAGTATTTTAACATTGTATAAAAATGGCTCCCAAAAAATGCACGAGCCGACATTAATTTTTGGCAAAGCCTGCATTTACTGGCCATTTTTAGGCGCGTTTTTGCGATTTTCGGCCGATAATTCGTGATCATTTACCCCCTCTCCCATAAAAATGGCCGAAAACCATACGTGTAACAAGGGGGTTTGGGGAATTACCCATCCACCCAGGGTTGGACGTCCTCCCACACCCTACCCTCCAACGTCAGAACATTTTGACCCACCCTCCCCATTTTTGGCGAAAATTTGCGCTTTGTTGGCTATTTTTAGGTGCTTTTGCCATTTTTGACATAAAATTAGAGTCGCTAATCCCCTCTCTTCCTAAAAATGGCCAGGACCCCTATCCGAAATTTCAAGCCGTTTCATGAATGCCGATGAGCCCCTCCCAAAATATTGAGCTGTTGCATGCATGTTTTATAGTTATAGTTAGTCTATTCACTCTTGCTTACATTCAAAATACTGTATCACTTCGTGAAATTCTTATAGTTAGCTGAGCTTTTGCCATAGTAAAAATTAACTTCAAAAATTATTTAAAAGGTTTTCACCAAAAATCGTCTGACAGTGACTTGAGTCTTGTACCCTGAGAGGAGGAATAACCCCCCTCACCCCTTTGGTATTGTGTTTCCTATCCATGTAGCAAGCATGAGAATTAAAACTTGGTCATCACATGAACAATAAATTGGCACTTTACTGTATGTAACTTGGTGTAACTGGGTATGCGACTAAAACCATAAGAAAAGTCTATAGGTAAAAAATAGCCTGTGTACTGCAGATGCATTCTAAATACTTAATATTCAACGGATATATTAAACTTATTCAAATTTGATTTTAACCCTCGGCGCCTCGGAACTTTTCAGCTTCACCCTCGGCGCCGAGGCCGAGGCTCCAAAAAACGCCGAGGATTGCCGAGGCCTCGGTCAGATCACTGCTGATAAGGCCAATATTTTATGGCGCTTCGCGTCTATTCATTTATATACATACAGCATGGCATATTTTTTATTATAATTCGAAGAATATTACATTTTTAAAAATTTTTTCAGTGCGTAGTGTAACTGCAGAGAGTTACACGTTTTGGCGAACTTGCCTCAGCAGTTCGCGGTAGCCACTAATATAGCCAATACTAGTAGCTATCTACGATAGTGTACTGTGGGCTATGCCTTCGGTCTTCCCACATTTTCCCCAATTTTCAATAATAAAAAACAATAAGATACTTGTCCGGTAACATAGAGTTAAGTATATGATAATAGTAATTGTTTCATGCATACCGCTTGTATTAATCTAGAACATTCGTTGTGATTTAAAAGAGTTCCAGTATTATGTTATTTTGACGTTAATTACATGTACTGTAATGGTCCTACGTGGCCATCTTAGTTAGTTGGTTGGCAGTCGTACGAGTGTACAGTGGAGTACGTTTTCGTTTTCTTTTTGCATTATTTGTTGTCCGGCAGTTAGGCCGTGTATTTAGCGTTCGAATAAATTGGAAAAACCTACCCAGGGGTTTCGGATATACTGAGGGTTAGGTCGGAGCTCTCCAACGTCGAGGATTTCGAGACTCTGAGTGGACGGATAGGTAAATTCCATATGATTGCTTATTTTCGTTCGAAAAGTCTTAATTCTTTTCTCAAACCTAAAATTGGTCAAAAACATTATTTAATCTTTAAGGATGATTGATCAGTATAGAGCTCATTGGTGTTGTTTTCAAAGTTTATTGTGCTATACACATTAGGAACCAGAAAACATTTCTGTCGGAATCGAATCTTGAAAATAAGTTAAACAATCAACTTGAGCTTTGAGATAGGTCAACTGACCTCCGCGGCAATTCCGAGATTAGGTAGGTAGCCTTAGGTCTTAGGGCGTAGCTGCTGAGATCACCCGACGAGAAGCGGTCAGCAATATTAGGACCGAGGGGATCGAAGCCGTAAGGTCTGTGAGGGTCCAAGGATCGAAGCGATCCCAGGCTAAGCGATCGGGGCCAGCGCTAAGTGCAGATCTACATAAGTACCTACGTACCTAAGTAAGTCTCGAAGGCAAATACATCCGTGTCCTATGTTGATTCCGTATACATAGGGCACCCATGTATTTACAGTAGGTGCATTGATCTTGCTGTGAACAGCTCAGAAACGTCATTATTCTTGCTTCTCTTCAAGTTACTTGTTAACATATTTGCTTTCAAAATTTTACCCCCCTAATTCAGAAGGCCAGCTATGGCCTCAGTGGCGTAGTTGTGGGGGATAAGGGGGACTAGTCCTCAAAATGTTGAAAGTACGAGTAGGTATTTTTTTAATACTAAAATAATGCGTTGTAAATTACGAGCATTTGCGCGGCATTGTTCAGTCAAAGGTTTTGGTTTTGGTTTATTGGCGTTTGATTTTTGGCCTACTGGCATACATGGACAGCAAGAAAATCCTACGGGGTACAAGATTTTTTGAAGGTAAAAAAATGGCCTTAAAAATGGTGGAATGGCGATAAAAACACCATTTTTCGACGTTTCTCATCAAACACTATCCATTGGCATCAAAAAATTGCGAAAAAAACGGAAAAATTTTCAAAAATTGAATTCCGGGGGGATATTTTGGTTTTCTGGGGGTGCATACACCCAAACCCCCACGCCCAGGTGTGCCTACTGGCGTTAGGCTGCCAGGTTTGTTATACTTAGCTGCGCTGTGCCTCGTTTATTGTTGCTTGGTCTGTGAAGCTTTTCCGTCAATTAAATGCAGGTTAGAAAACGTAAACATGGTACGTAAGACATTTCCTTTTATAGAAGCGACTGTTCACTAGGTAATAGTTTTGAAAAATGAGCTTCTTAAGCGAGTTGTAAACCAAGAGAAACTTAAAGTTTAAACATACCATTAAATTGTGAAGAAAATTATAAAAGATTTTAAACTGAGAAAATGAAAAAGGTGGGATTTTAGTAAATTAAAACAAATTTAGAGGATATGATGAAACATTATTGTTGAGAATAGGACGATCACGTGCTATGTATAACGACTCCTTGATTAAAAGATCAAAAGAGTTGGATGCTCGACTAATCAACCTTGACGCAATCTGATGTAATTGAATGATTGCTATTTGAGATATGTTTGTGAATAGCAGATAATTGGAAAACTGAATTGGTTTTCCTGTAGCAAATGAGATGCCAATGCTCTGCAATTCTACTCCCAAAATGTCGGCGAGTTTCGCCAATGTAACTAGCCATACTGCTAGAACACGTGTACTTATACACTAAATTTGAGAGTAGCTTAGCAGGTACAGTACAGCATCACACCTGGGCGTGGGGGGGGGGTTTGGGGGGTATGCACCCCCCAGAAACAAATACCCCCCAGAAATCAAAATACCCCCCCCCAGAATTCAATTTTTGAAAATTTTTTTCGCTTTTTTCGCAATTTTTTGATGCCAATGGATAGTGCTTGATGAGAAACGTCGAAAAATGGTGTTTTTATCACCATACCATCGTTTTTAAGGCCATTTTTTGACCTTCAAAAAAATCTTGCACCCCCCCAGAAATTTCTTGCTGCCCACGTATGTACAGCATCCTTGTTCTTGAAAAACAGGCTTATACACATGACAGGTTTGCAAACAAACCTTACTCTAATCTGAGGGTAAAATGCAGATATAAGCTTCAGAATTCTGCTGCGTACATTGTAGCCATACACACCACACCACCTTTTTCATTTTCTTATAGTTTAAAATCTTTTATAATTCTCTTCATAATTTAATGGCATGTTTAAACTTTAGGTTTCTCTTGGTTTACTAACTCTCGCTTAACAAGCTCATTTTTCAAAACTATTTCCTTTTATATCTTAAATTGAGAACTTTTCTTAAAATTGAAAAGGAAAAAATGAGTCTTGAACGAATCACGTCTACTGGTTGTTGGGTTCACGCTTTAGTACGTTTTAGGTTAGCACCACACGTGGGCGTGGGGGTGTGCACCCCCAGAAGTTGAAATACCCCCCATCCCCCAGAAATCAAAATACCCCCCACCCAGAATTCAAATTTTAAATTTTTTTTTGTTTTTTAGCGATTTTTTGATGCCATTGGATAGTGCTTGATGAGAAACGTCGAAAAATGGTGTTTTTATCGCCATACCATAATTTTTAATACCATTCACCTCCAGAATTTTGATGCTGCCACTATGGTTAGCACTACACGGTTAGTAAGTTTTAGGTTGGTGCACTTTGCTTCAAGATGTTTAACACTGGCCTGTACTGGACAAGAAGGAGTACGGGCAAGACCACAAGTAATGTTCCTCAAGCACAGGCACAACAGGCGCCTGTGACCTGCTTGTGAGTCGGCCAAAATTTTATGTTTGTAAGCATTCGCGTCGAGGGAAAATTGCCTGTGTGATGCCTGTCACTTAGACTGCCAGGTGCCTGTAGGACATGCGCTTGAGGAATGTTACTTGTGGTCTTGACTGTAGGTACCCGCCGTGGGATCCCTACGCACAAAAGCACACGAGCATTAGGTAGGTAGTTACATTACCTACATATATATATATATATATATATAGTCTGTTTCACTTGTGTATGTATGTAGATTTGGGCATAAATTTCAAGACTTGTTCGAAAGTAAGCCGGCGGAGTACGATAATTATTTATCCGATCAATGCTCTAATCATAATCTGTCGGCTTATTGTCGACAAAGTTTATAAAATTTATGCCCAGACTAGTCGAAACCGACTATATAAAGCTGACGGGTTAATCCGCTTTACATTTAAGTTTTTATTCATGTACAAGCCAGTTTAGCCGTTGTCAACCAATTTTGCGCAATTGCAATTAATTGATAAATATTTACCTAATAAGCTTTGCGACATCGAATATTTTTAAAAGAAAAATGTCACTTCATGTTGCACAGACCAGCTGCACTGTTCCACTGGACTGATTTTTTTTGATCCGCCACTTGCGTACATACATAATTAGCAATTAAAAAGTAAAAACGTAGTTTTTACTGAACTATTTAGTTTCAAAATGATTAGAAGCTGAGGTGAGTTAAATAGTCGGAGGTCCTAAACTCTCGAAATGGCTGTTGCACCTTCATTTCATTACATGTGCGTCGAGGAGCATCGATAACCAATTTCGCAATCCGCAAAAGTAGTGCATCCCACATACAATGAAATTGATCGGATGTTACTGTGGCACGTTATTTTGTTCGTTTCGCCACGCAATCATCGCTTCAATCTTGCTGCTTTTTCCTCTTGTTCTTCGTCCATTCACTCGCTTTTGCGTATTTTTCTTCATCCACCATCATTTTCCATTTTCCACAGTTTGGGTATTTTATCAAGCGAGATTTTGCAATTTAGAAAAAATTTGGCATTGGTGTTAGCTGGTTCACATGTCACGTTTTAAATACGTATACTGCAAGTGGTATTCGGTGAAAGCTGCCACCTACATAACTGGCTGGTCCGAATTGAGTCAAGTCGAAAACAAATAAGGCAGTGCTCGGATTGTTTCTATAGATTCATGTTACTAACCAAAATGTTGGTGCCAGCGCTTAAAATAAGCCTGAATGAAGCGGTAGAAAGTCGCTGCCAACCGAATTCGAAACGTGGATTTCTTGCTTCAAAGCCCAGAACCTTAACCAATCGACTAACGCTGTTTCATTTCGATAAAGAATGCAAGGTTTTCATAATACTTTGTATTGGTTTACCTGCTTATTAGGCTTAGGTTTAATATCATGGACTGACCAAAATGTTGGTGCCAGCGTTTAAAATAAGCCTGAGTAATGGGATGCGACGAATGGAAAGAGCAACGTGAATCGCATCCATAGGTAGGCGGCACCAAAGTTTTGGGGGGTGCAAAATTTTTTCAAAGGTCAAAGGCCTTAAAAATTGTGATATGGCGAAAAACACCGTTTTTCAACGTTTCTCATCGACAGGGTTGGGAAAAAAAATTGAAAATTTCTGAGATTTTGTTTTTGGTTTTTTTTCTGTATATATTTTCTAATAAAACACGTAAAAAATCATGATCATAAAATACAGTTAAATTTATTTGAAATAAAAATTGTGTTTTCAAAAAAAATCCGCAGAATGATATGGAATTGAAACGATTCAAAATGTTTTTCGAATCCAGACTAAAAATTCTTTCACAAAGCTTCAAATATTTTGATTTTCTGCAATTTCATCCTCGATTTCTTCAATGCAGTGACAACGTTGGCTTTCCCTCAAGCTGGTTGTCGTTACTTTTTGCAAAAACCAACTTTTTACGGTTTCCATATTATTAAGTTTGTCGCTAAATTAAGTAAAATTTTCTGACCCATTTAGTAACACAAAATGTATTTAATAACTTAGTAACTCTTTGGGCGTTTAATAACTTTTTGTAATATTTCATGGTTTAGAATATTAAATTTTTACCAAAACCATGTAAAAAGAAAAAATCGGAAAAATTTTTCCGGTGCACCGCACTGGAATGAATTAGTAGTTTTATTTTTATCTTTCAATTCATAATTCACGAAAACTATTTGTTTATTGTTCTATCTGTTATGTGTTGTCATAGCGATACCAATTAAGAATGATTTGACATGATCATCCATCAAACGAAATCTCGACACATTTTCACTGGGGATGCGATCAAAGTTTTTCTAAAACGAAAAAACGTTTTTTTCGCACAAGAGGAGCACGGAGTACACATAAAAACCAACCACGCCCCGCTTCCCCGACTTTTTAAGAAAAAAACATTGACTAGCAGCCTAGCGCAATAGCACATTACTTTACAACAATTTAACTATGGGACTTTCTTATGATGAAAGGTTAAAAGCCTTAAATTTAGAGAGGCTTGAACGCCATAAATTTATTTTGATTTAATTTTTACGTATATTATTCACAATAATCTCTTGCCTTCTGAAGATTTTTATAAGTTTTATGGTCATTCGCATACTAGAAATGCATTTGCAAATCAGATATATTTAGAAAAATTTCGACTTGATTGTAAAAGTATTGTTTTGCTACTAGATCAGCTAGAATTCGGAACGATCTTTCACAATATATTCGAAATTCTCCAAACGTTGAGACATTCTAGCGAAATTTGAAAAAGGTTGATTCTGGGAATTTTTTGATGGGGCACACGTGAGCGCAATTAATTTGCCTGTGTGTCCAGGACATTTTCGCATTTTACACTATGCTATTTTATTTTCCTTGTGACTTTGTTTTACCCTTGTGTTTTTTCCTGAATAAAGTATTAGTATTAGTATGCTCTCATCCAGAAATCCCAAGAAAAACACAAAGATGCTGATGCTGTTTCTCGACTTTTTGTAACAACAATTTATTCTCAAGATCCACAAAAATTCAACATAACAGTTTCATAGGTCTCAAGAGGCTGTTGAACATTTTTGCTTTCTTTCATAAGTAAATCGCCGATAGACTTATAGACTGGAATGGAATGGAATGCAATGGAATGGAATGGAATGCAGTGGGAATTGCTCAAAATGCAATGGAATCGAAAAACACTTATGAAAATTCACTTATGAGACACTTAGGAATTAATAACTTATTTTTCAGGTGACAGGATTTTACTTATTTACTAGATTCAGTACTCATTACTTATGAAAAAGTTTTTACGCCAACAGGGCCCACATGGGCTAGTCAGACTGTAATCTGGACAGTACCTTTTTGAAACTTCAATATTGCGAGTTTCGCTGCAACCAAATTTGTGGCCCTTCTGGACATAAATGTTGAAAGATTTCGCCTTATCTGACGCCCAAAATTTACTGTTGATGATTATTATTACCTATTGTGTACTATATATATATATATATATATATATATATATATATATATATATATATATATAATAATATATATATATATATATATATATATATATATATATATATATATATATATATATATATATATATATATATATATATATATATATATATATAACAACAGTTCACGTTAGTAGGATGTCGTTTGTTTACTTGAATTCAAAAAACCATAAAAAACCAAAAAACCAAGCCGATTTTTGCACCATTAAAAAACCAAAGAAACCAAAAACCATGCCCGGCCAACCCTGCTCATTGAGCACTATCCATTGGCATCAAAAAATTGCGATAAAACAAAAACAAATTCAATATAAACCCCCACACGCAGGTATGGTTGCATCTCATTACTTAACATTTTAAATGCCGGCACCAACATTTTGGTCAGTCACATGAATCTACAGAAACAATCCGAGCACTTGCCTCATTTGTTGCTTTCACCGAATACTACTTGCTGTATACGTACTTTTAACGTGGCTATCTTAATACAGAGTGGAAATCGCAAACAAATTTTTCATCTGAAAAGCCCATTAAATGGGCGGGGCCATTAAATAACGTATTCTTGGGCTTTTCACATTGCCCTGCACTTTTAAAGCAAAATTTCTTGTTTGAAAATTTTTTTTCATGAATTTTTCAATGTTACGTCCGTCACAGAACAGCATCTTGCAGACATATTGCTCAGTTCTTAAACATCGAAATTTTTCCTAGGGGGGGATTCCCCCTCCCCCCACTGGTTACACGAGTGTACTTGACCACGATGAAAAAACTCACACTATGTTTAGGCTTGAGAGCCTAATATTGTAGTTGGATTATAAACACACGCTTCAGTAGCTCAATTCTGGCATTTTTTGACAATGCGATATCACGAAAAGCTGAAATTCAAAACCAATTTTGCGCAAATTTTGCTTTATATCTATACAAGGGTAGATTATTCTGTGCATAAAATACGGCTTTTTCATCGAAGTCAAGTTTTCTTGAGTTATGTTAGTTATAAATAAAAGTGCAGCAATCGGCGCGGCGCGGCGCCTTCATCAAGAATAAGCATTAAAAATAAATTAATCTGTCGGAAATTGTTTTACCTGTCTATAACGCATTTTTGCTTTAGACGCCCCAGCCAAAATTTTCGCATTGTCAATCAAAGCTCAAAATTTTTGAAAAAAAACGCAAAATTTCAGTTTACCAAAACCCAGAAAATAAAATTTTCGTTCACAAAAACACGTCATTTTACTGTCTTGGACATAATTTTGTGTCTTTGTGGTAAAAACAATCATTTTTAATCACTCGAACATTTTTACTGATTCAAGCCTTACTCAATTCTGAATGGAATCGTCGACCAACGAAAACACACTGACAGATGAAATAGCCGGTACATTATACTTCCAGTAATATTTTTATTCATTTAATTATCTATCTTTGTATGAATGTCATTTATTTATTTATTCACTAATTTATTGTCTTTCAATTATTAATTAGCAATTAATTATTCATCCTACTATGGAAATTGTTCTTGGCTGCTGTGAAATAAATCTGGTGATTTGCTGCTGTTGTAAAACTGAACTAGTTTGAGATGAAGAAAAAGTTCATGAAATAAAAAACCGACAAGAAATGTAACGTAGACATGTGCAGAAGCAAAGTA
Organism: Mermis nigrescens; assembly: GCA_036768485.1. Lineage (NCBI taxonomy): Eukaryota > Metazoa > Nematoda > Enoplea > Mermithida > Mermithidae > Mermis > Mermis nigrescens. The sequence continues at coordinate 37,367 of JAVLUZ010000804.1, forward strand.
AAATTAAGTAGAAAAACTAACATTTTTTATTAGTTGGCTGCATACATAGAATGCGCCTAAAATTGTAGGTCTATAATTTTCGAAAGTAAAAAAAAAAGCCGAAAATCGATGGTGGGGCAAAAGGCGCCGTTTTTCTACATTCCTTATCTAGCTCTATAATTTGACTTAAAAAATCTATAAAAAAATAGAGAAATCATTTTAAAAATATACTTCTGGGATCTTTCGAAATTTCGCTGGGGCAGACCCCACCCACGCTATATGTATGTGGATGAGTCTTGGAAATTTGAAATGAAAAAATGGTTAATTGGTTTGACAGTTATGATAAATTGCAAACTGAAAAATTGGAAATTTAAAAGAAAGATCACCCGGAAATAAGTTATTTTTGCATTGCTCCCAGGGTTAGACATTCGTTTTAATAACTTCTTCTATTCATTTGATTTTAAATTAATGGGCGAAAATCTGGTCATTTTATGAACGAAAAATGTGCTCATTTTGCCTTTTATTTACGCAAAAAGGTTTTTCCTGATTTTATTAGAGATTTAAATTTAATCATATGTTTCGTTTACACAGAATTTGATTCACTTTACTCGCCATTCGCACCTCTTGTTTGCACTGCTCTTTTCAGGTCACGCTCGAATAACTTTTTGCGTGCTTTTCCGATTTATTTCAAATTTGTGCGTTTCAGCAGCAAACGGTGACGAAATACATCAGCTCGGCGATCATGATCATACATGTAACGGCTCAAAATGTCGGATGAGGGGTCACTAGCACACCTGGGCGTGGGGGGTATGCACCCCCCCCCCCCGAAACCAAAATACCCCAGAATTCAATTTTTGAAAATTTTTTTTTCGTTTTTTTTGCAATTTTTTGATGCCAATGGATAGTGCTTGATGAGAAACGTCGAAAACTGGTGTTTTTTACGTCATAGCCACCATTTTTAAGGCCATTTTTGACCTTTGAAAAATCTTGCACCCCCCAGAATCTTCTTGCTGCCCACGTATGGTCACTAGCCATTTCGGAGGGTAGGGAGGACGACCTTCAATTTTTGGCCAAAAGGTCAAAAACGGCCACAACCTATCTAAACATGGCCAAAAAATGCTTTTTTCCCAAAAATAAGGGGGTTTTAAAAATTTTCTGACAGGCGATGGTGGACTCTGGTTGAGGTATCCCTCTTACCCATCTCTTATTACATGGGTGGTCAAGATAGTTCAAATATCGCTTCTGATGTCGATAATGATAGTCAGGTATTGCAGTATGCTTATGTTGGTCAAAATGGCAAAAATTAATCGAATTTATTTCTTATTTTTAGAAGCAGTGTTTTTTGTACAAGGTCCGTTTGTACATGTACACACAAAGATGGTTCCGAAAGCCTTTGCACATTTTGCACACAAAATTTTGGGTACTACAATATGGTACAGTAGCAATTTTAGTGTTGTAAAAACAGTTGTTCGACTTTTTGTAGTGTATTTTAGCTAATTTCTGGGTCTCTAAAAGGCAAAAATGATTAAGAATCGTCTTAAAACGGCGCGGAGCGCCTAAAAATTCGACATTTTTCTCTTTGAAATGCGATTTCTGCCAATATAGAAATATATAATACACGGTACTCATTCAGGCGCGAAGCGCCGAAAATCTTTGCGAATTTCAGGCCTTTTTTTGCAATTTTTGTCTTCCCAAAAATCTTTGTACATGTACAGAAACGGTCCCGAGAAGTCTTTGTGCATCGGGAAAAATCTTTGCTGAATTAGAAAAATGTGTTCTTAAGTTCCTTTTTTGGCTCAAAAACGGTGGATACGCCTCAAAAACAAATTTAGTGTTGCTGACATTGCTCTATTAAACATGTCTTTATAAATAAAACCAAAAAATCTTTGAACAAAATCAGATAAATTCGAATAAATAGAACAAAATATTGGTCAAAAAATCAAGTATGTATATGGCGCGAAGCTGAAAATTTGACACTTTTAAGCATACTTGTAACGGCACGAAATTTTGGGGGGCCGGCCAAGTTAGGGATGGGTGAATGACCATCAGTTTTTCCAAAAACGGCCAAGAACGTCTAAAAACGAAAATTTCAATTTTACAACAATAGAGGGAGGTCAAAATCTTTTTGGCTAGGAGGTTGGGAACACATCTGGGCGTGGGGGAGGGGTTTGGGGGGTATGCATCCCCCCTTCCGAAAACCAAAATACTCCCCCCAGAAATCAAAATACCCCCAGAATTCAAGTTTTGAAAATTTCTTTCGTTTTTTTGCAATTTTTGATGCCAATGGATAGTGCTTGATAAGAAACGTCGAAAAATGGTGTTTTTTTACGTCATACCACCATTTTTAAGGCCATTTTTTGACCTTTGGAAAATCTGGCACCCTCCAGAATTTTCTTTCTGTCCACATGTGTTTGGGAACCGTCGGACTTCTGGTGGAGGATCCCTCCACCCCCCTCTTACATGTATGCTTTTGAGCAAGCAGTTAGCCGAAGACGCTTAAAACAACTTTTTTCCATGAATTTTTAGGAGAATCGCGAATTTTAGAGGGATGAATAAAATGTATGAGGGGATGAAAACCTTCCCGGGTTAATCCCCTTAAGATCGTGTGGTGTCTATTGATTATTTTTATTTTACTGTTGTATAGTAAATTTGTGAAGTTTGTCTGGCATGAATTCATAAAAATTGTTAAAATAAGATTCCAGGGTCTAGAAGTTTAATTAATCAAGTTAATGTTAATTAAATATATTTCGCAGAAAAACATTTTCTGCTTACTGCGTTAAGTATTGGGTTATTTTCTTCATGTTCTTCTCTTTTTATGTTCTGGCATAGTTCCAAAATTTCTATTCTCAAAATGTTTTATTTTTCTGACTTTTGTTTTCAATTTTTTTGCATTTTTAAATTTTTCAAATAATCTTTTTCTTCAATTTTGGGGCCTCGTAGTTTTGGTAATTTGCCAAATGTGCACTGCGTACATTTAGAACATTTTTTAGGACGCAGATATAGAAACTGACAAAGCCGAAGTTGACGAAGACGAAAAAGTTACCGGTCTGACTCTGGACGAGGCAAGTAGTTTATAAATTATATCTTATTTTGTGTTTTTTGTTTATTTTAGTATCAACCATACGCGGGCAGCAAGAAAATTCTGGGGGGGGGGGTGAAAAATTTTTTGAAAGGTCAAAAAATGGCCTTAAAATGGTGGTATGGCGATAAAAACACCATTTTTCGACGTTTCTCATCAAGCACTATCCATTGGCATCAAAAAATTGCAGAAAAAAACGGAAAAAAAATTCAAAAATTGAATTCTGGGGGGTATTTTGATTTCTGGGGGGGGGTATTTTGGTTTCTGAGGGGTGCATACCCCCAAACTCCCCACGCCCAGGTGTGTTCCAACCACACATGGGCGTGGGGGTTTGTACCCTCAGAAGTTTGAATTCTCTTGGATTATTGTGGACCCCGGAATTCTATTTTTAGCTAACATTTTGGTAATTTTACCCATCCTGACCACCCCCCAAATTTTCTTGCTGCCCACGTATATATGGTTTCAATTGAACCCTTCTTTAACTGATAATCGAGTTTAATAATTATGAATATTACAATTTATGTATATATTTTGCACGTTGCGTTTATTATACTTTATTCGTAATATTTTCAATCATTTTTATTTCGAGGAATAATTTGACTATTTTTCTTCTTTATTTGTTGTTTTTTGTGTTCTTTTCAATTTTTATACCTACGGTACATACTTATTGTAGTTGATTTATCCTTTATTTTATATTATGCAATCTGCAATCCATAGTATATTTAAGTATGTTCATGTATGCATATAATAGGTGGAATACAGGATCCCTTCATACATGTATCAGGGGGTTAGGGACATAAGTTGGCGTGGGGGTTGGGGGGTATGCACCCCCATAAGTTGAAATCCCCCCAGAAATCAAAATACCTCCCCAGAATTCAAATTTTGAATTTTTTGCTTTTCTAGCGATTTTTTGATGCCATTGGATAGTGCTCAATGAGAAACGTCGAAAAATGGTGTTTTTTCGCCATACGACCACTTTTAAGACCATTTTTGGACCTTTGAAAATTTTTCACCCCCTCCAGAAATTTTTTCACCCCCAGAATTCCGTTGCTGCCCACCTATAGTTGGGGATACACCCGCCCATAGTTGATATACCCTTACACCTTCCAAACTCAGAAAATTAATTTTTTACCCCTTTTTCCCGATTTTTGGTGAAAACTTGCGGTTTTGGCCAGTTTTTAGTGCTTCTTTGCTGTTTTTGGCCAAAAAATTGTAGGTCATTTGCTCCTCCCCATCCACCACGCCTAAAAATGGTCGGGGACCATAGGTGGGCAGCACCAAAATTCTGGGGGAGTTCAATATTTTTCAAAGGTAAAAAAATAGCCTTAAAAATCGTGGTATGGCGAAAAAACACCATTTTTCAACGTTTCTCATCGAGCACTATCCATTGGCATCAAAAAATTGCGAAAAAGCAAAAAAAAAATTTTAAAAATTGAATTCTGGGGGTTATTTTGGTTTCTCGGGGGTGAATGCCTCCCAACCCCCTCCCACCCCCACGCCCAGGTGTGTCGGAGACCTCACCCAAAATTTTGAGCCGGTATGTGTATGGTTCCTTCCATGTCAACACACCTCCAAGCGTGGGGGTTTGGGGGGTATGCATGCACCCCCCGAGAAACCAAAACCTCCCCTCCCCTCAAGAAATCAATTTTTAAATTTTTTTTGCAATTTTTGATGCCAGTCGATAGTGCTCGATGAAAACGTTGAAGAATGGTGTTTTTTCGCCATACCACAGTTTTTAAGGCCATTTTTTGACCTTTGGAAAATCTTGCACCCCCTCCCCCAGAATTTTGGTGCCGCCCGCTTATTTTTGGGACTAGATGTTGGGTCAGTGTCAGGATGGGAAGCTACGTGATCATTTCTGATTAAAAATTAAAATAAGTGAGAGAGCATATGTGGGCTGCGAGATAATTCTGGGGGGGGGAGTCCAGGATAAGTAAAATTGTCAAAAATGTTACCAAAAATAGAATTCTGGGGTCTACCGTAATCTGAGGGGTTTCAACTTCTGACGGGGGGGGTACAAACCCCCACCCACGCCCATGTGTGCGGGAGACTATGCATGCATGTAATTATTACTGAGTACATAAATTTTTGTTTCGCATAAAATTGAATATTTCGTAATATGTTAGGTATGAAAAATCGTTTTTTGAATGATTTTGTTCTTTGACTTTTAATATAGTTGTTAATTTAAAGGTAAACTTTAACAACTGGCAAAAAATTCGAAATTTAAAATCGGAAAAAAATGGAAATTTTCCGTGTTCTGATTTCAGGAGCGATTCTACGGTATCTTGCGCGGGGTTTTCTTTCGAGTCTCCATTTTCTTAATTGTTATTTCTAGCAATTTACGTATATTTATTTGTTTTTTCTTGTTTACATGTTTGTTTTTAACCTTTCTCTATTAATAACTTTGTAAAGTATGTTTAAACAAATCGCAGAAATTGGAAGAAATGGCCGAGTTAGAGCGCTGGTTAGAGCCAAGGTTAAATTTGAAATTCAATGAGGTAAATTGGATGTACGTACAACCACACATTTTGTTATTATTTTCCTTGTTAATTTTATAAATTTTACTTTTTGAATTTTTTTTGTGTCATTTCATTATGGTTTAATAGAAGGTTGATTGAAGCTTCTTAGCCTTGAATCGCTAAATTAAAAATGGGAATGAAATTGACTCAACAATAATGTTGGCTATTATACTGAAAAATATAAACGACAAGCAAAAATAACTTTCCTGGTTACGGAACGAAGATTTCGTCGCGGCCGGACGTGGGCAGCAAGAAAATTCTGGGGGTCAGGATGGGTAAAATTGCCAAAAATGTTACTAAAAATAGAAATCTGGGGGTCAACAGTAATCTGGGGGTTTCAACTTCTGGAGCTACAAACCCACCCAAACCCCTTCCTTCTACGCCCATTTGTGGTCGTGACCATACGTGGGCAGCATGAAAATTCTGGGGGGTGCAAGATTTTTTTGAAGGTCGAAAAATGGCCTTAAAAATGGTGGTATGGCGATAAAAACACTATTTTTCGACGTTTCTCATCAAGCACTATCCATTAGCATCAAAAAATTGCGAAAAAAACGAAAAAAATTTTCAAAAATTTTTATTCTGGGGGGGGGGTATTTTGATTTCTGGGGGGTATTTTTGGTTTCTGGGGGGGTGCATACCCCCCAAACCCCACGCCCAGGTGTGGTCGTGACCTCACCGTGGCATGGGGGTTATGCATATACCAGGGCGTGGGGGAGGGGTTTAGGGGTATGCACCCCCCACCCGAGAAACCAAAATACCCCCTAGAAATCAAAATACCCCCCTAAAAAATCAAAATACCCCCCAGAATTCAATTTTTGAATTTTTTTTGTTTTTCCGCAATTTTTTGATGCCAATGAATAGTCCTCGATGAGAAACGTTGAAAAATGGTGTTTTTTGGCCATACCACTATTTTTAGGGCAATTTTTTTACCTTCGAAAAATCTTGCACCCCCACAGAACTTTGGTGCCGCCCACCTATGTTTATGCACCCCTAGAAGGCCAAATACCCCCATAGAAACCAAAATGCCCCCCCCAGAATTCGATTTTCGAATTTTTTGTTTTTTTCCGCGCTTTTTTGATGCCAATGGATAGTGCTCGATGAGAAACGTTGAAAAATGGTGTTTTTTCGCATTTTTAAGAGCATTTTTTGACTTTTGAAAAATTGCACACCCCTCAGAATTTCGGTGCTGCCCACCTATGCTCGCAGGCCGTACAATGATTTTTTTGAGCCACCTGGGTACATGTAAGAAGACTTGGGCCAAACGTTTTATAATTTCAATATTTTTTCGTGTATTTTTAATCAAAAATTCGCCAGCTTGCGCTGCATATGATACTTATTAATTATAAACATAATAATTCAAATAATTATTTATTAATATTTATTATTAATTTTTGTTATTCATAATTAGAACCCCGAACGATCAGTCACTGCAATATAAGATATATTTTGCATCTTTGTACAAATCTGTTTTTTCTAAGAGGTTCTAAGCGGCAAATAAAAACTTTCTGACAATTTAGCTCTTTTCTCTGTTGTATGAAAACAAAACTAGCTTTTTTATGCATATTTTACACTGTATTTTATAGAAAACAATCATTTTATTAAAACGGATAATAATTTTACATAAACTAAATGCAGCGACGCTTATTGCCAGATTCATTCAGCATTTTGCAATCGATGTAACAGCTCTGGTTCTATTAAACTAATAACCTCAGCTTCCTAAGTCCAGTTTTATGGGTATTCACCATAGGTGGGCGGCACCAAAGTTCTGGGGTGCAAGATTTTTTCAAAGGTCAAAAAATAGTCTTAGGAAATGGTGACATGGTGAAAAACACAAGTTTTCAACGTTTTTCATCGAGCACTATCCATTGGCATCAAAAAAATTGCGAAAAAACAACAAAACTATTCAAAAATTGAATTCTGGGGGTATTTTGGTTTCTGGGGGTGCATACCCCCAAACCTTTCACGTCCAGGTAGGGTATTCACTATTTTTAGCCAAAATTCACTTTAAAAAATTGGTAGGTGTATATATTTGATAATGTCTATGCATGTACAAAAACCTTTCGCTCATAAAAATATGTTTTCCGGAGATCTTTATGCAAAATTCTGAAAATTTAATAATTTAAATTTTTCTAAATATTAAATCTATTTTGCAAGGGCAGGCGCGCTTATGTGTGGAAAGTGGAAAGCCTTTAGATCCCTGGAATGGAATAGTAGGAATTTTTTGCTGAAAATAATGCTGAATAAGGCTATCTTTCTTTATTGCTATTTTTCCATAAAGTGTAAAATTTCGTTCGGGTTATTAACAGGCACATAGCTGGCCGTCCTATTTTGGGGGGACCAACACCAATTTTGGGAGGACCAAGCCCAAAAAGGCCAAACATAACGTTTAAAAAGTCCTAGTTTTTTCGGTTTTTCTCGGAATTTTGGGGGAGGGGGTCCGGACTCCGGACCACACGTGGGCAGCAAGAAAATTCTGGGGGTGCAAGATTTTTCAAAGGTCAAAAAATGACCGTAAAAATGGTGGTATGGCGAAAAAACACCATTTTTCGACGTTTCTCATCGAGCACTATTCAATGGCATCAAACAATTGCCAAAAAACGAAAAAATTTTCAAAAATTGAATTCTGGGGGTATTTAGATTTCTGGGGGTATTCTGGTTTCTCGGGGGGAGGGGTGCATACCCCTTCCTTACGCCCATGGTCCAGACCCCCCATTCCCCCCAGAGCTACGCGCCCGGTTATTATTTATCAAAATTAAAATTTTTATTGAATTTTCATATATTCTTCATACAAACCATTAGCATTATATTTAATATACACATTTACTTTTAAGTTTTAAAATTTTTTTGAAATTTTTAATTTTTCCAAATTGCTTAAAGCAAAAGCGTTTCTTCATCGACACACATATTAAAAACAAATACGCTTTTATACTCGTGTATATAGATAGTTCAGAACAACACTTGGGCGTGGGGAGGGGTCTGGGGGTATGCCTCCCTGGAGGGGCAGGATAGCCCTCCCCCAATAACCCGAATACCCCTACCTCAGAATTCAATTTTTGATTTTTTGTTGTTGGTTTTTTCGCGATTTTTTGATGCCAGTGGATAGTGCTCGATAAGAAAGGTTGTAAACTGGTGTTGTTTCGCCATACTACCATTTTTTGACTTAAAAAACTTGCACTTCTCCTTCCCCAGAATTTCGGTGCTGCCTACCATACCTGGGCGTGGGGGTTGGGGGATGCTCCCTTAGAAACCAAAATACCCCCCCCCCCAGCAACCAAAATACACCACCAGAATTCAATTTTTAAATTTTTTTGCTTTTTTTCTCGCATTGTTTGATGCCAATGGATAGTGCTCGATGAGAAAGGTTGAAAAATCGTGTTTTTTCGCCATACTATACTATTTTAAGGCCATTTTTGACTCTTGAAGAAATCATGCAGCCCCCTTCCTGAACTTTGGTGTCGCCCACCTATGCTGCCCACTATATTCAGAACTATAAGAGTAATTCGGATCTCTGAATATTCCGAACCCTTTTGCACACAGCTTTCGCGAATTTTTTCAATAGAAAAATTTATAAAATGGGTTTTAAAATGAGACAAAAATTCAGGACGAAGCGAAAAGAAGCGCGAGAATGCGTCGTTACGATTTACGCGATTTGGACCCGATTCAAGGGGGAGGAGTTTTTGAGGCAGAAATAACTATAAAAGCTGCGATTCATGATTACTTCAGTCAAGGATTTCTCGGCGGAAAGCCGATACCAAATTTTAGATTTTGCTCCCTGAAACAGGCTGAAATAACAAAACTCGCCAGAGAGCATTTTAGCAAGACTCAAGCTGAAATGGAAGAAATCGCCAAAAAGCATTTCGAGTTGTTAACTCATTTTACGTGTTGTAAATTTATATACAAAACGTCTTGTCGTAAGTGCGATTTACATTGTTGATGACGGCATCTTTGTTCATGCAGATTGTATTAAACCTGCGTATAGTTTGAAACGGTACAGTAACGCGTTCTATAGTAAAAGTATATTAACTATAGTCTATTTCACGTGCCCGCGAGCATGAAAATAAATTTTCAGCGGTCAAGCGAGTGGCTACAAACATACGTGGGCAGCACCGAAATTCTGAGGGGGGGGGTTTGCAAGATTTTTCAGAGGTCAAAAAATGGCCTTAAAAACGGTGGTATGACGAAAAAACACCATTTTTCAACGTTTCTCATCGAGGGCTATCCATTGGCATCAGAAAATTGTGAAAAAAATTTCAAAAATTGAATTATAGGAGGGGGAGGGTATCTTGGTTTCTCAGCGGGCATATCCCCCAAACCCACGCCCAGGTCTGGCTACAAAAGTAGTTCCCAGACAGCCTGCCGTAGTACCATTTTGAACATTAAAACTTCATGTGTATATCAATTGCTGTGCAAAATCTCGTGACTGTTGCTTCAGTTTAAACTGCTCGTGTAGTCGAATTGCGCTGACTCAAGAATTGCGATCCATGCAATAGGTTTCGTGCAATAGACTATAGTCTGTTTCACATGACTTCGTGCATAAATTCTAAGAATTTTCATCGGCAGTAAGCCGAGGGTTACGATAATTATATATCAGATCACTGCTATAATCGCAATCTGTCAGCTTATTGTCGGAGATGATTTTAAAATTTATGACCGAAGTTGTGTGAAACAGACTATAGGTTTTCCAACTTTTATTATTTAATCGTTCGATGGGTCTTTAGCATGGATCAGTATTTCTGAAGGGGCTAGTCACTTACATATGCGCGGTACAGAACGCAACTAACGACCACAACACAACCCGCAACTCTTCCACAACTTTCCACACCCGGTTGGCGGATGATCAAAAGAAGAATTTCATTGAGCGATGTGCAGACCCAACCAGTTGCCTGGCAACCGGGTGTGAACAGATGTCTAGCCGGTTGCGCCCAGACCAAAAAAATGGTTGGCAACCGGATGCGTTCCAACCGAATGTGTATCATTAGTTGTGTTCTTGACTGTAGTTAGCAATAACTCGTTTCATTTGACGCTCAGGTTTTTGAGAAAATTCGTTGCGACTACAAAAGTTTTTTGACTTAGATTCTGCGGTTTATCGAGTTGTATGAGGATATATGCATTTTTAGGCCACATCAAACTTTCAAACCACATTCTTGGCCTGATTCCTGCTTATAAATACAAAAGATAGTCGCAAATTTGAATTAAACGTATGGGTTAGTAACCTTCCTCTAACTTGAGCTTAAGAATATTGGGTCTAGTAGCCCATTTTCTATTCACACATGTCACGGAACTATGCGTCGACGACATTTTATCGGTTTAAACGAAATGAGGGGTCTTTATATTGATAACAAGCACGAAACATCAGGGCTTCAAATTTAATTACTGTGGCGCACTAATGGATTACAGTTGTCGCTCTTTTCTTGACACTGAAGTATCGCGTTCCATGCAAAATTTTTATGAAGGTCAGTAATTGAGTTCGAGCAAATGAGCATGTGCATATTTGGTCGGCATGATATATAAAGTATGTTTTTACTGTTAAAAATAATAGAAGACACCGTTTTTTCCACTTTTTGATCTATTTGTCAACCAAAATTTTAGGCAATGGAAAAAATTTTTGGGCTTGGTTGGCATTTGCGGAAAATTTTGGTAATGTTAAAAATGCGTTTTAGAGGGGTAAAACTTCAAAAATTTTTCGGCGCTTCGCGCCGGATTGATTGAATCGTTGGGCGTGGCTCACATTGCTGGGCTAAACTTAGGAATATGGTACTTTTGAAAAAGGTGCAAAACGAATACGGAATGTCAAAATGGTAGAACATGATAAATTGAAGCGCGGAAAAAAATTTGGTGAAAATCTGAGCCATACTTGCAAAGTTGCAGGCAACTCTCGATTTGAGTGTTGCGTGGGACGATTAAATGGCGGCAGTAATTATTTGCAGTCAACTGCAGGTAATATAGCACACAATGTTAAATTATATGCAGTTAAAAACCAGTGGCCTAGACTGCAGGCAATATAGCACACAACGTAAAATTATATGCAGTCAAAAACCAGCGGCTTAGACTGCAGGTAATATAGCACACAATGTGATATTATATGCAGTCAAGTTGAATGCTTATCGATATTGGAAGCTGGCGCTTTGCTCGCATTTCAACCTGTAGTAGATGGTTTTAGAAAGCACTTTTATTTGAGATGGTCTAGCAGATTTGCTTCCTCACTGAAGAATATTTTTTTGCGCTGCATGGGTAGCACACTCAATAGCTGCCCAGTCACCCATTAGTGCATGTTGATGGGCCAGCTTAAGCTCTGGGGCATACATACATACACACATATTTGATCAATCCGGAATAAATTTATAACTACATACATACACAGACTAGCACTATCTCAGCCAATTAATCTTATGATGTCAGTTGTATACCGTGTCCCCATAGGGGGCAAAGCTATAACATCACCTATGTTATAGCATAGGCGGAGGGGCTCAGAATCTGCTCCCTGGCTTTTTTCAGGGAGCAATGTTGCAGCATAAGTTGTGTTGTAGCATAGGGGCCTGCACGGACCTGCCCGGGGAGGGGCGCACGCAAGCCCAGGGTCAGGGGAGGGGCAAATTTCCAGGGGGAAATTCCCTGGGGGAAAAAGTGAAAGAGCTATAATTCAAGAACCAGCAGCCAGATCGGACTAAAAATATCATAGTCTGTTAAGTATATGTTAGGTATGCTACGTACAAAATTTTAGCGCGCAACCTACAGTATACCAGCATTAGTTTACACTTTTGCATAATTCAAGAACCAATGGCCGGATTTTGTTCAAATCTTCATGACATGATGTATGTAGGCGAGTCATGCTATGCACAGAATTTCAGTGCGCAGCCTACAGTATACCAGTTTACTATCTCATTTGGTACTATAACTTTAGAAATAGACGGGCGGATTGGGCTGAAATTTTCATAGTAGGGTGGGTTTATGTTGCATGTGTTATCTTATTGTTATCAACATGTAATCTACAGTATACGATTTTAGTTTACACTTCCTCATATAGGAACGTAAATCAAGAACCAATGGCTGGATTTTGTTCAGATTTTCAGGATATGATGTATATAGGCGAGGCATGCTATGCATAGAATTTTAGCGCAAAGCCTACAGTATACCAATTTACTTTACACTTGCTCAAATAGTGATATAACTTTAGAAATAGAGGGCGGATTGGGTTAAAATTTTCATAGTAGGGTGGGTTTATGTTGCATGTGTTATCCTATTGTTATCAGCATGTAATCTACAGTATGCCGATTTTAGTTTACACTTCCTCATATAGCACCATATTTCAAGAACCAATGCTTGGATTTTGTTCAGATTTCCAGGATATGATGTATAGAGGCGAGGCATGCTATGCATAAGATTTTAGAGGCGCATCCTACAGTATACCAATCTACTTTACACTTGCTCAAATAGTACTATATTCTTAGAAATAGAGGGCGGATTGGGTTAAAATTTGCAAAGTAGGGTGGGTTTATGTTACATGTATCATCGTACTGTTAACAGCATGTGATCTACAGTATGCGGATTTTAGTTAACACTTCCTCATATAGCACCATATTTAAAGAACCAATGCTGGGATTTTGTTCAAATTGTTAGGATATGATGTATATAGGCAAGACATGCTATATATCGAATTTCAGCGCGCAGCCTACAGTAAACCAGTTTACTTTACACTTTCTCATATAGCACTATATTTCAAGAACTAGAGGGCAGATTTGACTCAAATTTTCAAAGTACGTTTGGTTTACTTAGGTATGCTATGTACAAAATTTTAGCGCACAACCTACAGTATGCTGATTTTTTTACACTGTCTTTACAATGCTCAATTTTTTACCAGTACTTGTCTAATGATGCCATTAGGGGTTATTTTTGCCCAAAAATAAGCAACCAGTATAGGCGAACATTGCTCAAATTTAATTATCATGCAATTTTGAGCTTCGCAAAGTTTATCAGAAAATACCTGGAAACGGGCGATCTTTGCCTGCTGTTCAACTTGTGGAAATTTTTAAGCCCTGAAGCTAGGTTTTACTTTACAAACCTCCACACAAAATTCATTAATGAAACATAACTTCATCCATGTCATCAGTATTGATCTAAAAATTTGCAAAGTTTGGAATATTTTTTGTACAGCTTAGAAATTTTTTTTGTAAAATTTGGAATATTTTTTGTAAAATTTGGAATATTTCTTGTAAAGTTTGGAATATTTTTTGTAAAATTTGGAAAATTTTTTGTAAAGTTTGAAATATTATGTATCTAATCTGCATTTCTCAAGCATTGTTGAAACTATTTTATATGCTCTGTGCAACTCATACTCCTGTTTTGCACCTGTAAGGATCAATTTTCCGCTGGTGAACAGCAAAAATGTTATATTTCTGAATTTGTATATTAAGCCAGGAAACAGTTCTACTTCATACATGCATTTTCTTTTCACCAGCTCATAAAATTTGCAAAGATTAATGCGGAACCCTAAATTTTCCATGCCTGCAAACATATGGGGTTTCACCTTTAAATCATCACTTCTAGCATTTAATGCATCTTCAGCTGCTTTTATAGCACTTTCACCATCTTTTACTGTTTTAGCTCCAACACATACAATTTTACCCGATTCGAAAATCACTAATGTTGCCTGAGGTAGTCAAAATACAATTCCTGGAAATCTCAAATAATTGTATTGTGCAGTCTTTGGTAATTTCTGGTAGATTTCTTCGAAGTTAAGCGTATTGGGTAGTGCTGTAGTCAGTAAAATATTTTGTATAGTTACCATTTTTCTATAAATACTTCTTGATAATTTATATTTATACCTAAGACCATGATATTCCAACATCCTTTTACCTGCCTTGTTTCAGGACCAACAAAATCAGGCAAAACAACATTTGTCAAGCGATTAATTGAGAATTGAGCATGCCTGATTGATACTAAAATCAAAAAGATTTGGTGGTGCTTCACGGAAAACCAGCCTCTTTATAAAAAATTGAATGATGTTTTATTCATAGAAGGGCTTCCTGATTTTAATTACCTAAAACAATTTAGTCATATGCCTCAACTTTTGATTCTCGATGATCCTATGCAACAGAGCAAGGGTAATGCCCAGATTTTGCAACTTTTTACAAGGAGTTGTCATCATTGAAACATTAGCATTATACACATTGTTCAAAACGTTTTCTTTGATAATCTGAGAACTTCACGCATCAACTCTGATTATGTAGTTTTATTCAAACACCCTGCTGATCAGCTACAGGCACAAATGCTTTCCAGACAGTTCTATCCTGCCAATGCTAAATATTTTCCACAAGCTTATTCTGATTCTACTTCTCAGCCACATGGTTACCTTTTAATTGATCTAACTCAAAATGCCAGAGATGAGCTCAGGCTTAAAACAAATATTTTTAGCAGGCATCCAATTGTTTATATGCAGAAATCTATAAATATTAGTAAAGATATTGTAACAAAAAAGGGAAAAATGGGTAAAGAACGATTAACACACAATATTGGTTGTTTACATCTCCTAAGTCAAGCAAAAAAACCTCAAAGAACCGCTATTATAAATACTGCCAGCAAAGATCAAATCCTTTGTCTCTGTGACTGTGCAAACAACTTCCTGAATGGTAATATTCCTTTTGATAAAAAGGATATGAATAAACTTCGAAGATATCAGAATCAAATAAGATACCTAGCAAACAATATGCAGGTGACTACAAAACAAAAGAAATATATCATAATACAGGAAGGTGGTTTTCTTTCTTTTTCACTTACTCCCATACTTACAATAGCTGGTAGTTTGCTAGCTGATGCAATAGTTGGTAGTAAATGAAGCATACTGAAAAAATTATTTGTATACCTGCTGAAATGAGCGAGTGGACTAAATCTATTGTTGTAAGTATGCGAGTAAATAAAAGAGGAAGAAAACCACCTTGCCGTATTAAAATATCTTTCTTTTGTTTTGTAGTCGCCTGCTTTTTGTTTGCCAGGTATCTTATTTGATTTTCATATCTTTGAAGTGAAGTTTATTTATATCCTTCTTATCAAAAGGAATATTACAATTCAGAAAGTTGTTTGCACAGTCACAGAGACAAAGGATTTGATCTTTGCTTGCAGTATTTATAATAGTGGTTCTTTGAGGTTTTTTTGCCCGACTTAGGAGATGTAAACAACCAATATTGCGTGTTAATTGTTCTTTACCCATTTTTTCCTTTTTTGTCACAATATCTACTAGTATTTATAGATTTCTGCACATAAACAATTGGATGCCTGCTAAAAATATTTGTTTTAAGCCTGATCTCATCTCTAGCATTTTGAGTTAGATTAATTAGAAGGTAACCATGTGACTGAGAAGTAGCATCAGAATAAGCTTGTGGAAAATATTTAGCGTTGGCAGGATACAGCTGTCTGGAAAGCATTTGTGCCTGTGGCTGATCAGCAGGGTATTTGAATAAAATTATATAATCAGAGTTGATGCGTGAAGTTCTCAGACCATCAAAGAAAACGTTTTGAACAATGTGTATAATGCTAATGTTTCAATGATGACAACTCCTTGTAGAAAGTTGCACAGTCTTGGCATTACCCTTGCTCTGTTGCATAAGATAATCGAGAATCAAAAGTTGAGGCATATGACTAAATTGTTTTGTGTAATTAAAATCAGGAAGCCCTTCTATGCACACATGGGCGTGGGGGGATCTGGGGGGTCTACCCCCCAGAAACCAAAGACCCCCCCCCAGAAATCAAAAGACCCCCCAGAAATCAATTTTTGAAAATTTTTTTCGTTTTTTTTCGCAATTTTTTGATGCCAATGGATAGTGCTTGATGAGAAACGTCGAAAAATGATGTTTTTATCGCCATATCACCATTTTTAAGGCCATTTTTTGACCTTCAAAAAATCTTGGACCCCACCCAGAATTTTCTTGCTGCCCACATATGCTTCTATGAATAAAACATCATTTAATTTTTTATAAAGAGGCTGATTGTCCATGAAGCACCACCAAATCTTTTTGATTTTAGTATCAATAAGGCATGCTCTATTCTCAATTAATCGCTTGATACATGTTGTTTTGCCTGACTTTGTTGGTCCTGAAACAAGGCAAAGAAAAAAATAAAATGTAAAATACAATACAATAAAAAATACAATACAAAATAAAATACAAAATACAATATAAAATACAAAATACATAAAATACAAGCAAAGCAAAGACTGCACAATACAATCATTTGAGATTTCCAGGAATTGTATTTTGACTACCTCAGGCAACATTAGTGATTTTCGAATCGGGTAAAATTGTATGTGTTGGAGCTAAAACAGTGAAAGATGGTGAAAGTGCTATAAAAGCAGCTGTAGGTGCATTAAATGCTAGAAGTGATGATTTAAAGGTGAAACCCCATGTGTTTGCAGGTTTGGCAAATTTAGGGTTCCGCATTAATCTTTGCAAATTTTATGAGCTGGTGAAAAGAAAATGCATGTATGAAGTAGAACTGTTTCCTGGCTTAATATACAAATTCAGAAATATAACATTTTTGCTGTTCACAAGTGGAAAATTGATCCTTACAGGTGCAAAACAGGAGCATGAGTTGCACAGAGCATATAAAATAGTTTCAACAATGCTTGAGAAATGCAGATTAGATACATAATATTTCAAACTTTACAAAAAATTTTCGAAATTTCACAAAAAGTATTCCAAACTTTACAAGAAATATTCCAAATTTTACAAAAAATATTCCAATCTTTACAAAAAATATTCCAAACTTTGCAAAAGTACTATCCTTAAGCATGTAAAATTTATTCAAAATTTTACAAAAAAAATTTCCAAACTTGACAAAAAATATTCCAAACTTTACAAAGAAATATTCCAAATTTTACAAAAAAAAAATTTTCAAGCTTTACAAAAAATATTCCAAACTTTGCAAATTTTTAGAATAATACTGATGACATGGATGAAGTTATGTTTTCATTAATGAATTTTGTGTGGAGGTTTGTAAAGTAAAACCTAGCTTCAGGGCTTAAAAATTTCCACAAGTTGAACAACAGGCAAAGATCGCCCTTTTTCAGGCATTTTCTGATATACTTTGAGAAGCTCAAAATTGCATGATAATTAAATTTGAGCAATGTTCGCCTATACTGGTTGCTTATTTTTGGGCAAAAATAAACCCTAATGGCATCATTAGACAAGTACTGGTAAAAAATTATGCATTGTAAAGACAGTGTAAAAAAATCAGCATACTGTAGGTTGTGTGCTAAAATTTTGTACATAGCATATCTAAGTAAACCTAACGTACTTTGAAAATTTGAGCCAAATCTGCCCTCTAGTTCTTGAAATATAGTGCTATATGAGAAAGTGTAAAGTAGACTGGTGTACTGTAGGCTGCGCGCTGAAATTCCATATGTAGCATGCCTTGCCTATATACATCATATCCTAACAATTTGAACAAAATCACAGCATTGCTTCTTTAAATATGGTGCTATATGAGGAAGTGTAAACTAAAATCCGCATACTATATACATGCAACATAAACCTACCTACTATGCAAATTTTAACCCAATCCGCCCGCTATTTCTAAGGTTATACTACTATTTGAGCAAGTGTAAAGTAAATTGGTATACTGTAGGCTGCGCGCTAAAATTCTATGCATAGCATGCCTTGCCTCTATACATCATATCCTGAAAATCTGAACAAAATCCAAGCATTGGTTCTTGAAATATGGTGCTATATGAGGAAGTGTAAACTAAAATCGGCATACTGTAGATTACATGCTGATAACAATAGGATAACACATGCAACATAAACCCACCCTACTATGAAAATTTTAACCCAATCCGCCCTCTATTTCTAAAGTTATATCACTATTTGAGCAAGTGTAAAGTAATTTAATACTGTAGGCTGTGCGCTAAAATTTCATGCATAGCATGCCTCGCCTATATACATCATATCCTGAAAATCTGAACAAAATCCAGCCAATGGTTCTTGATTTACGTTCCTATATGAGGAAGTGTAAACTAAAATCGGCATACTGTAGATTACGTGTTGATAACAATAAGATAACACATGCAACATAAACACACCCTACTATGAAAATTTCAGCCCAATCCGCCCTCTATTTCAAAAGTTATAGTACCAAATGAGAAAGTGTAAAGTAAACTGGTGTACTGTAGGCTGCGCGCTGAAATTCCATATGTAGCATGCCTTGCCTATATACATCATATCCTAACAATTTGAACAAAATCACAGCATTGGTTCTTTAAATATGGTGCTATATGAGGAAGTGTAAACTAAAATCGGCATACTGTAGATTACATGCTGATAACAATAAGATAACACATGCAACATAAACCCACCCTACTATGAAAAGTTCAGCCAAATCTGCCCTCTATTTCTAAAGTTATAGTACCAAATGATAAAGTGTAAAGTAAATTGGTATACTGTAGGCTGCGCACTGAAATTCTGTGCATAGCATGACTCGCCTATATACATCATGTCATGGAAATTTGAACAAAATCCGGCCATTGGTTCTTGAATTATGCAAAAATGTAAACTAATGCTGGTATACTGTAGGTTGCGCAATAAAATTTTGTACGTAGCATACCTAACATATACTTAACAGACTCTGAAATTTTTAGTCCGATCTGGCCACTGGTTCTTGAATTATAGCTCTTTCACTTTTTCCCCCAGGAAAATTTCCCCCTGGAAATTTGCCCCTCCCCTGGCCCTGGGCTTGCGTGCGCCCCTCCCCGGGCAGGTCCGGGCAGGCCCCTATGCTACAAGACTACCTATGCTGCAGCATTGCTCCCTGAGAAAAGCCAGGGAGCAGATTCTGAGCCCCTCCGCCTATGCTATAACATAGGCAATGTTATAGCTTTGCCCCCTATGGAGACACGGTATACAACTGACATCATAAGATTAATTGGCTGAGATAGTGCTAGTCTGTGTATGTATGTAGTTATAAATTCATTCCGGATTGATCAAATATGTATGTATGTATGTATGCCCCAGAGCTTAAGCTGGCCCATCAACATGCACTATGAGTGACTGGGCAGCTATTGAGTGTGCTACCCATGCAGCGCAAAAAAATATTCTTTAGTGAGGAAGCAAATCTGCCAGACCATCTCAAATAAAAGTGCCTTCTAAAACCATCTACGACAGGTTGAAATGCGAGCAAAGCGCCAGCTTCCAATATCGATAAGCATTCAACTTGACTGCATATAATATCACATTGTGTGCTATATTACCTGCAGTCTAGGCCGCTGGTTTTTGACTGCATATAATTTTACGTTGTGTGCTATATTGCGCCACTGGTTTTTGACTGCATATAATTTTACATTGTGTGCTATATTGCCTGCAGTCTGAGCCGCTGGTTTTTTGACTGCATATAATTTTACATTGTGTGCTATATTGCCTGCAGTCTAGGCCGCTGGTTTTTGACTGCATATAATTTTACATTGTGTGCTATATTGCCTGCAGTCTAGGCCGCTGGTTTTTGACTGCATATAATTTTACATTGTGTGCTATATTACCTGCAGTTGACTGCAAATAATTACTGCCTTAAATGGCTCGATCCAAGGATTTACACATTTGTCAGAAATAAATTATATGGGCTGAAATTACGGAAGGAAGCATAGCAATGAAGGAGAATAAAGAAAAAAGGCGCGGAAAGCTGTTTGAAATTTTAAAAAAACTTAAAAAAATTTCAAATTTTTTTGCATGTTTTTTTGGTTTTACTCGATAAGATATACGAAAATCTAAGTTTCTGCTTCTATTATACTCAGGCTTAGGCTTAGTATGGCTAATATTGAGAATAAGGTGACCTCCTAGAAATTAACTTTGCATGGATGATTTAATCTAATTAAGGGTCAAGGAATTCAAATCTGAAAGAATTAGGTGTCGGTCGGCATTATTGACCGAGTTACAGGCTGTTGAACTTCATGTGTTTAAGGATAACAAATTAATTGAGACGAACTGGGCTATTCTCAATATTGCCGTTTTTACTTCTATTATACTTAGGCTTAGGCTTATTATATCTGAAAAGGTATTTATAGCTGCTTAGGTCAAGGTCGCTCCCGCTCAGGTCGATGTATAGATGCTTATACTTAAGCACAAATTTTCAAAAAACGTGATTTTATGCCTTTTCAAGCAATAATCTATAACGTAGATGTTGAAAACACGATCTGTCAACCATGAGAGTGAAAAAAAATCTTTGACAAAAATTTTCTTTCGAAAATTTTTTGCACTCACATGGTTTTCCGACAGTTTTTTCGACCTCTAAGTTAAAGATTATATATATATTGTTTGAAAAGGCATAAAATCACGTTTTTTTGAAAATCTGACAAGGTCATTTTATTCTCAATATACTCCCTTAGTATATCTGAAATGGTGTTTCAAGCTGCTTAAGTCGAGGTCGCTCCCGCCGAGGTCGATGTATAGATGCTTAGGTCGATGTATTGATGCTCAGATCGATGTATAGATGCTTAGCTCGATGTATAGATGCTTAGGTCGATGTATAGATGCTTAGGTCGTTGTATAGATGCTTAGGTCGACGTAAATTGGGTATCTACATGTGATTCTGCATTCAGCTGTTTGAATCTTCAAATACTTAGGTCGAGAAGAAGCTTACTTAGGTCGAGAAGAGGCCAATTAAAGAAACCCATAGCTTTTGTAATATTGATCATAGACGGGTGAAATTTTTTCCGCGCTTCCTTTCAACATGTTCTAAGTACTGAGCAAATAAATCGGCTTTGCTGAAGTTTATTTCTTCGTATTCTGAAAGTACCTTATTCTTAAGTTACTCCACATTGCTGCTCTAACATCCTTTTAATTTTAAAAATACCTTCTAGAGAGAAACTTAAAAGCCTTCATTGATTTATTTTTAATGCTTCTTATTGATAGTTGTCCCGCCTCCTGCCAAATATTTATAGTGCATAATCTAGGATAGGTACTTGACTAATAAGGAATATCTGTATTTCCCTATACAGATAGGTACTAAGCCTAATATTTTATTCTGGTAAACGCAAGGATAAAACGTCGCAAGGAAAAATAAGATCGGGTCCGTTTTTTGGGGGATAGGGGGCACGTCCTCCCTCGAAATGAAAGATGTGAACAATTCTTTCCTTTACCCCTTTGCTTTTTTAGCCAAAAATCTTAAAAAATGTTCGACACTACGCGCTTAATTTTAAAATTATAATTACAGGCTAATTAGTCATAAGCGCGTGGTTTAAACACTCCATTTTTAAGTCTTCATACAATTTAAAGCGTGTTTTGCATCTATATTTCCTCTTTTATTCACGGCTTTTATACAGAAAATGTATTTGTTAATGAAGCAAGAATGAAAGCAATTTTTTGGCGATGATTTTGGCTGATCAATTTTGACCATTTTCAGGGTGAGATCAGGGCCGTAATTCGGCTGATTTTGTAAAAATTTTAACGTTATGATTCAAAATTGAATTATCCGGGGCTCTGCCCTGGACCCGCGCGCTATCCGAGACCCTTTATGCCTTGAGAGTGATGGTTCCCATTGGATTCTCACCGTATCAAAGGCATCAGGGTAGCGAAATCGGCAAAGCGATATTCATCCTTTGGTCCCCTTTGTGTTTTAAAAAATTTTGGTCGTGAACTACCCCAAACAAAATCCTGGATGCGGGCCTGAATAAGATGACACGTATAAAGCGTGAATGTCCTGGACACAAAGGCAAATAATCGCGCTCACTTTTGCCCGATCAAAAAATTACTGATGTCAACTTTTTTCAAATTTCTCTTAAATGTCTCAACATTTGAAGAATTTCGAATATATTGTGGAAGATCGTTCCAAATTCTAGCTGATATAGACAATCAATTCTAAATTTACCTAAATAGATCTGATTCGTAAATGCATTTCTAGTCCGTGAATGACAATAAAACTGATAAAAATCTTCAGAAGGTAAGAGATTATTATGAATAATATTACATGTAATAAATGAATCAGAATAAATTCTACTTAGTTCAGGCCTCTCTGAATTTAACGCTTTTAGCCTTTCATCGTAAGACGTAAGAAAGTTCAATATATTCAAAGAACCTTCTAGTAAATTTCCGCTGTACCCATTCTAGCCTGTTAATATCAGAAAGCGAATGAGGGCTCTATACAGTTGGAGCATAGGTGCACAAGCTAAGGGTTTGCAGGGTGGGGGTGAAATCCCAAAAAATCCAAAAAAGTAAATTTGACGTTTACGATTTTTTTTGCTGTTTTAACGATCAAAATAGTCAAATTAACGTTCACGACTTTTTTGCTGTTTTTACGATCAAAATGGTCTAATTTGTCCATAAAACGTTTTAGTCGTTGCAATATCGCATTTTAAAAGCATTTTTAGTCTATTTTGACTGCATTATATCACTTTTAACATTAAAAAAATCAAAAAATTTATCAATTTCGGACGCTTTTTGAGTAAGTAGTACTTAAAATTACTAATCTGGCGCAAAGCGCTGGAAAAATTTCGACGCTTTTACTGCTTTTGACCTCAAAGATGAGGCAAAGAACGTTCCATCAGCTCAAAATCGCCGGACAGTGCCTGTGCGGCTGATTCTTTACGGGGGTATACCCCCTCACCCCATCCCCTATGTGCATGTTTGATCGCAAGCCTATGTGGGGATGGGTTGGGAACCTACCCTAAGTGAATGCTTAGAAAAAATCAATTTAGTTCAGGCTGATGTGCAATAAAAGCTTAAATAAATTATGAAATGCTCAAAGTGTTCAAAATAAACTAATTACAAAATAAAATATTTGTATTTATTAATTATTATTTTCTTCATCAAGACCCAGGCTACCAGCACTCTGCTGCTGCCCACGTCTGGTCATATGACTCAGATGTTTTTATAGTCAATATCGGAAAGAATGCTGCTAAAAATGGCTTCAAAAAGCGATTTATTCTAAAGTCGGGGGTTGGCTGGATGCATGAGAGAAGGCCATTAACTATGTATAAACTAGTTGCTTGAGCATTTTTATAAGGACTTTTAAAGCTCGTTCCATAAATTTTGACCATGCTCGAAACTTATTTCGTATTTTTCATTTCGGATTTTCAAGCCTACGGCAATAATAGGTATGTATTGCTAGCTGCTCGCGCGTTTGTTGAGTATCGAGCTTTCGCAGACTAAGATTTTCATGGGCGATTTCGTGTTTGCAGGTTAGCAGTAGCCTAAGTTTGCTTAAATTTTGGACTAAATTATGAAATTGTTGGTTAAAATCGATTAAATTATTTAATTAAATTGAATTAATAATTATTAGATTATATAATTGAACTGTGAATCGTTGCCAATCAGGCTAAATTGTATTTTGCGAATTAAAAGTGCATTAATGAAGCAATTAAGGACCTTCATGGCCATAAACGCAATCAAATTATACATAGTAATTTAGTAATTTAAAAATTTATTTAGATCATAGCAATTTATATATATCATTTATAATAGTTTATTCAGTTTTGATTTAATTAAATATCTAATTTTCAATCAAACTAAGTAATTTAGTTTAGCATTTATTTTTATAATTCATTTTTTATTTCATATTTGATTTACCAGGCACATTGTAGAATTAATTGGCTACTTCGTTCAATAAAGCTGATCAGTCTTCAGCAATCATAATTCGAATTTGTCTCTTTTTAATTGAAAGCAGTTTATGTTCTCCGGGTTTTCGTGTTCTTGCTAAGAAACTTAAAACAATTGAAAATAAATTTTAGATAATAAGAAATACAGAATTAAAAAATGAAATATTTTTTTTCAAATTTCGTTATAGCCCGGGGCTCCGATGGATTGCGTGTTTATAAAGGCATCGAACAGCCGAAGATAATTTATGAGCAAGTCATCGACCGAAAACAGTATGTCACTTCAACTTTAGCCTGTTATTTATTAATTTGAATTTTTTAATTTTTTTGAATTTTTCTTGTCCTTATTTAATTTATTTTCTATATCTCTGATTTTTTTATTTTTGTTTTTATTTAATAATTTTTTTAATTTTTTTCAGAGCAAAGGAAAGTGGGCAACCTCAGCTGCAAATTAAATGTCAGCTGTTTAGTCCGGATGGAAAATACTTCGCTTATTGCGATGGGGCCAAGTAAGCCGATGTATACGTTTTTTGATAAATTTGATAAGTTAGAATTTTAATTAATTAAAATTAATTGTTATCTTTGAAATTTGTTGCTTCTTTTAATATTGTTATTAATCGAATTTAAAAAATTGTTTCAAATTTTTTAGGTGAAAAAATTTTCAAAATGTCAATTCAATAAGTGGAAAAACTTGCAATAAATTGAAAAACTGGTCAAAATTTAGAGTTATTGATCGAAGTTTTCATGATGTTTGACCTTTGACCTCTTGAATTATAATAAAAGTTCGGGTATCATTCAATAATTTTCAAAATTTAAGTTAACAAAGTTCGGGACAATACGTAACTAACTTAACAAATAAGTTCGTACGCTCTTTTTTCGAATTTTCAAAAAATTATATTCGGCCCAATTCTGGCAAAAGCAAATCAACGAGTCAAATAATTTGGAAACCAAATATACTTTTACAAAATTATTAAAAAATATCAATATTTAGGAAATTAAACAGGTGGTGATAAAATGAGTAAGAAGGCAAACGAAAATCTGATATAATCAGGCTAATCGTAGAATCAGAAAAATTCACGCTAATCGCAGCAAAAAAGAAAAAGACAAAAAAATGGAGACGAATAATAGAAAAAATGAAATGTTAAGCAGAAAAACTAAGTAATAACGAGAAGCAATCATGCCAAAAACAAAAATAGCAAAAATAAAATAAATAATGAAATAAATAAAAAACAAAAAATAACAAAAATTAAATAAATAATGAAATAAATAAAAAACAAAAAATAACAAAAGAATCGGTCAAAAAGTAAATTGAAAATTGAGTTTTTTACGTTTTTGTTGCCTCAGTATCACCGCAATTGATTATTTATTATTATTCGGCCGTATCTGCACCATACAATTCGCCTTGACAGTCAAAATCTCTGGCAATCAAGCGATCGGCAATAAATTTTCAGAAAAGATTTCGCTAAAAAAATTTTTACCAAAAAATTTTGTTTATTTTCTTATCTAAACAAGTTTTTTCATTGCCTGGCTCTTTTTATTACGTTAATTATAACATATACAAATAGTGCTCAGACACGCACGTGAGGGAGATTCGGGGTCTAGAGCATACATGCACAGCATGGGAATTCTGGGGGAGGGGTGAAAACCTAAAGTGCCTTTTTGGGCCCAAAAATGGCCGGTACGCATTAAAAAACATCGTTTTTTGGCGTTTCTGACGATACTCGATCATTCTAGAGCATAAAATCATGAAGAAGATTTTGAAAAAGGTAGAATAAATTGACCAATATATCGCCTAAAAGATGAATATATGGCGCGAAGCGCCGAAAATTTGGCGAAAATTTAGATAGCCAAAAACCCTTAAAAAGACACTTTTTCTACCAATTTTCAGGTAAGTTTAGGAAACTTTTGAAAAATCGCCAATTCTGGAGGGGGGTGAAAAATTTTTTGCGGGGGGTGAAAAATGATTATGCGGGGGTGAAAACCCCCAAACCCCCAAGATCATGTATGGTCTAGAGACGCCCTTAGAATAGAAAGATGGAAAATTTTTAGAGGAAAATGAGGCGAAATGAAGGGCAGAAAGGGATGAAAATCAAAAATTTTCTTTAGAAGTGCTTCAAATTGACCAGAATTTGTGTAATAACATAGTTTAAAGCTATTTTAGCGCTCATACCATTTTTATAAGTTATTTTGGCCCGAAAAAGCTCATTTTTTACCCTCACAGACCTGCTAACCCCCTCTCCCCAGATCGGCCATGCTGTGCACCTATAGTAACGCTTAGCTGACTCAGTTACTGCGCAGTTTATTATTTACATGGGTGCCTAAACTTGACATGAACCTAAGATGGATGTGTTAAAATTGTTTTGTAAACAAAGCTGCAACGCTTAATTTGATTTAATTTATTCGAAATTTTTTACTTCCCTTCTATGCAAACTTTGATCGTCTTTGTGCGAGTACAAAGGAACCTAGTGCAGGCACGTAGCTGGCCGTCCTATTTTGAGGGGGGCGAACACCAATTTTGGAGGACTGAGCCTAAATTGGCCAAAATAGCACAAAATGACGTTGAAAAAGTCCTATTTTCCCGATTTTTCTGAATTTAGGGGGGTCCGAACCCCCCTCCTATACCCCACAGATACTTGCCTGACCTCGTGCAAACAAACTGCCGTCTCATCGAATTATCGCTTTCTTATGCGAATTTCTAAGTGCTTCATTATATACAGTGCTCGCCACGAATGCTGGCGCGCTAATATGCTTCACAGGATGATAGAGCACGTTAAAGGATATACATATGTTTAACACGTCGGTCATGCGTGGGCGGAAACAGGACCGACGCGTGAAAGATATATCCAATAACAAGCTCTATCATCCTCTAAAGCATATTATAGCGTCCAATATCGTGGCGAGTAGTGTATTATGCTTTGCCATCGTTGCACTTTTAGATTTTTCTGATAAGCAGATCCTTTTTAGTCTTTTAATTAAAGATTTTTGTTGATGGCGAATCAATAGATATAAGGAAGGAGCGTTTTCCTTGCTAAAATTTAGGTTCGCTTGCCTAGTAGTTGTAAAAAGGTACATATGTAGGAAAGTTTAAAGCTAGAAATTTGAACAAGCGGAAATAAAATAAAATGTAGTATAAAATAACATAATATAATAAAAATCAATAAATGCAAGTAAATTAATGAATTTGAAGTAAAAATCAAAAAATGAAAACCGGAAGTTGATAATGAAAACTTCAAAACTTTGTAATAATACTTTCTTGATTTGAGACGGAAAAAATCATAACATAGAAACTTCATTTATTTCCGTTGGAAGATTTTGACTTTAAAATAAGATAATGTAAGCTAGTTTAAAGTTGAATGAGAATTGACTGGACGACGATCGTACACGCATAGCGTGGGGATTCGGGAAGCTCGAGAATTATTTTGTGAAAATGATTTTTTTCGGGCTCGAAATTATGGCCACGCATCAAAAACAGCATGTTTTTGACGTTTCACGCGATGTGTGTCAAACATGTAAGGGCTCAAAATCTTGAGTGGGGTCCTGGTCATTCCTAGAGAGGTTGGAGGTGGGGGGTAAATAATCTCAAATTTTTGGCCAACTCCAATTTTTGGCTAAATTCGGCCCAATAATTCAACTTTTCAGAAATAGGGGTGTGGGGGTCAAAACTTTTCTGGCGTGGGGGATGGGGGAACAAACAATTTTGGACGGGTGATCTCTCCCAAACTCCGTTACACGAATGATGTTATTTATTCATAGGCGACGATATTATTCAAATGAAAATTTAAAACAAGTATAAGGAAATTGATACGGTTGGAATTTAAAAATTGAAATTTCAAATTAAATGGAATTATTGTCAAAAATGTGTAATTTTTTTGCGGAAGGTGAAACCCCAGAAGTAATGTATGGTGTTGAGACGAGACGATAATTTCCCTTATTCAGCTTTACACTTTACTCGTGCAACTGTTTAAAATTGACTACATTTTAAAGTCACCTTCAGTCAAGGGCCGAGCCAGTTTTAAGACATTTTTTTTAAATCTGTCTCTTTTACGTTCATTGACGTTAACATAAAGTATGCGCTGAAATCAAATTTTGATCGGGGGCTTTGTTTATCACTAGAATAAGCATAAATGTTAAGGACAATCAGGAGATTCCCCCATTTGAAATCGGTCGTCCCCCTATCAGGCACGTAGCTGGCCATCCTATTTTGGGGGACCAACACCAATTTTGGGGGGACTAAGTCCAAAAAAAGGCCAAAAATAGCAGAAAATAACGTTTAAAAAGTCCGATTTTTCTCGGGAAGGGGATCCGAATCCCCCATTCCCTCCGGAGATACGTACGTGCCTGCCCCCTGTCTTCTAAAGTCAGAAATTTGTTGACCCCTACGCTTCGATTTTTGACAAAAGCTTGCTTTTTGGGCCATTTTAAGGTGCTTTTTTGCCACCAATGGCGAAAAATTTTTTTGTGCCCTTCGCTGCCCGCTTCCCACTTGAAAATGACCGACTACCCTCAGCACGCACATTTACCCGGGGAGAGGTCTGAACTTCCCGATAATCTGAAAGACCCCAAAAGTTTATGGACCCCAGAATTGAATTTTGGTGCTACTTGTAACAATTTTGCCCTATCGGACCCCCCAGAATTTCGTTGCTGCCCATGTATATACGCCATACCCCAAATTTTGAGCTTTTGCATATCTGAGCATCATGAATGATCTTACGGAAAGGGGGGTTTGGCTGGATTGTTTTCACCCAATCCCCAGAAAGCTTTTCAACCCAGAATTCGCGATTTTCGAAAGTTTCCGAAAAATTCGTTGAAAAGGTACTTTTTAAGCTTATTTAGCCCTCCGCTCGCTCAAAAGTGCCGAATTTTCTACGCCGCCTTCGATCGCATTTTATTCAATTTATTCGAGTTTTTCATTTTTTTAAAATTCTTTATGTTTTTATGCGCCACAAGGATATAGCGTGGTCAGAAACGCCGAAAACGATCTTTTTGACGCATATCCATTATTTTTGGGTCAGAAAGAGGGACTTTTAAATTTCGCGCACACCCCTCCCCGAGAAATCCCATGCTGCGCATCACACATTCATAGGGGATGAGAAGGACTATGAACCCCCCCAAGGTTCGGGACTCGAATCACTGTCAGACGATTTTGAGCTATCAAACATTTTCTGCATGATTGTTGGGTACAAAAGCAGCGGAGATATAATTTTTTCGGCGCTTCGCTCCGACTAGTACATTTCTTATTTGTTTACCCATTAAATACCTAGAATGAAGGTAAAATGATCAGAAAAGTCAGAATTTTGGATGAATTTTTATATTCTTTACTTACAAGAGTGACGAAATTAGTCAGAATGGGACAGAAGGTAGATAAAAATGCAGGTTTTCACAGTAAAACATGCTAAATAGTATGTTTTAGCCATTTTTCATATTTGACCTGCAAAAAAGGTTAGAACTCTAAATTTAGTTGTCCCAAAATTTGGGATTTCTCAGCCCCTCTGCTTTCGATCTTGGTAAACTATGCTGCGCATGTCTGCTGAGCAGGCACGTGGCTGGCCGCCCTATTTGGGGGAGGGGGCGACACCAATTTTGGAGGTCGGGGTCAAAAAGGCTAAAAATAGCACAAAATAACGTTTAAAAAGTTTAAATTTTTCCGGTTTTTTCTGAATTTCGGGGCTCCCGACCTCCCATTCCCCCAGAGCTACGTGCCTGCTGCTGAGCATCCTAAATTTTGTTCCTGAAAGAGTGACAGTCCTATCAACGGAAACGTGGCGCCCGCACATGATTTTGGACGGCGTTTACGCCAAAACTTCCGCGGTCCATTTTTCGCCCAATTCCACGTATTTGTGCACTTGGAACGTGCTTTACGGCTCAGTCGCTTCCGCCGATAAACCGGCACCCAAATCGTTGCCAAATTTGTTTATTTTCGACTTGCGAACAAAACAGTTAATTGCCGAATTTGTCGACAGAAATCGGCAGAATTGGTAAATTTATTTAAAAGCACTGCTGAGGGCTTTCGTGTGACAGAGGAGGTAAATGGTGGGGGGTGGTGAATCGCCCTAATCAAATTTGGTCGTCCAGCCCACTTTACCTGAGCCCAAAAAATTTTTGGCCTTCCCCCTTTTAGGATTCTTGTGAAAAAACTCGCGTCTTCTGGCCATTTTTAGATGTTTTTTGGTCGTTTTAGGTCAAACATTGAAGTTTACATACCCATAAAAATGGTCGTGGACTCCTCACCCAGAATTTCGAGCCGCTTTATGTACACATGTATACATATATGCCTTCGGGCGGGTTTTATTTATTGTCGTTATTATTCATTCAAATATATTTGTTATTTTGTAATATTTATTTATACTAATGTATTAATTCAATTAATTATTACATAATTGCATATTATTTATCAATTATGTGGATTAATAAGTAATTCTTGACTACTATGCAATTTACTCACCCCACCCAACGCACCGGTATTCAAAAAACCTCTCCCGCTAAATCCAAAATCGACCTGAATTTTAATTTTTGGGTGTTTGTTATTTTTCCCATCACTGATTTTTTGGCACTTTTGTTTTAAAATTTTTTCTTCCCCTCTCTTTCGTCTTCTCAATGCGTGATTGATGAGGGTAAGCGTAAATCTCTCTTTTATTGCGTATTTTTAACTCATGTTTCCTATCTTCCGTCCGATAATAAAAATTTTCTATAAATAACGCGATAAAAAATACAAAATATAAGTGAAAATGTTAAATTGTATACTACACCAACAATTTGAGCGATAATTATCTGAGTTAATTTATTCCATTTTAATGCCTGACTTGCGGCATAACACTAACAGCTCCAATTGAAATAAATTTGAATTTTCAAATCTGAACGCCTCCATACTATCTGTTTATTTTCATTTTTATAAATTATTTAATTAGCGATTTATAAATTCGGCTATATAGCATAAGTTAAATTTTTTATTTGGTATATCTATTATGTATTTATATATTCTTTTTTATTTATTTACTAAATTTATTTATTTGTCTTATCACGGTGACGCTGCCAAATAGTATGAAAAAAATAAAATATAATCGGGATACCGAAATGAATTTAAATTTTTACTATCGATAAGTTTAGGTTTTAAATGAATTGAATCATTCTATGTATATTTATTAATTAATTATGCAATTGAATAATTTAATTAATATGTTAAAATTAAGCGCGTTGTAGCTTCGAGAGTTTTAAAAATTCTATTGAAAAGTGTAAAGTAAAGTATTAAAGTATCAGTGTAAAATGCCCTTATTTTTTGTTCGCATGTAAACTTGTTTATTGATTATTTATTGCTTCATTTTCTGATTTTTTTGTTTATTATGTATTTGCCATAAATTTTTTGGGTCGTAATTTATTATTCATTACTTCATTTTAAAGTTTTAATTAATTGTTTAATGATTTATTTCTATATTTTTTCGATACATATTTGAAGGCAGTTTCATTGGACTAACGACGAGACGATTTGCACCCGACTAGTCGGCTCGGAATTATTATTTCACGAAAATAATAATTTTGCTAAATATTGTTGTAAACTTTTGTTTTTCCCCTAAAATATTTTAAATTATAATTTTTTGCTAAATATTGTTGTAAACTAGTTATACCAAAAATGGCCGATTACGCGCTTTCGACTTCCAGCGAATCGTTACACGTAGCCTCTTATGTGCCTGTTGGAAAGGTGACTAGCTTATTTAAATTTGTTATTTGATTAATTAATTAATTAAGTAATAATTAATTAATTAAATATTTTTCTAATTAGGTTTAATTAATTTAATTAATCTAATATCCGCTATTATATGCTGAGTACAGAGTGTTTGCATGTATCCAAATTATGGGCTGAAGCATATGTACACACAAAGGCTCGAAATTTTTGATAGGGGTTCCTTGGCCATTTAAATTGTAAGAGGGGTTAAATGACCTCAATTTTTTGCCAAAAATGGCAAGAAAACAATAAAAAATGGCCAAAAATGCGAGTTTTCGCCAAAATGAGGCTCAAAAATTTTCTGTCTGAGGGAATGGGTCGCATACATGTAATACTACTCTAAATTTTGGGTTATGTCTTCTTCGGCTATTTTTAGGGAGAGGGTAAGACCTCCAACTTTTAACTAAAAATGCCAAAAAGCAAAAATGGTAAAAAATGCAAGTTTTCGCCAAAAGTCGGATAAGGGGGTCAAAGGTCAGAAAATTTTTCTGACTTAGAAGGGGGTGAAGGCATGCATGTAACGGCTCTTAATTTAGGATTAGATAGGACTTTCCGGCCATTTTTGGGGTAGGGGTGAAAAACTTTTAATTTTAGCCAAAAATGGCAAAAAAGTACCTAAAAATAGCTAGTACATTGCAATTTTTCGCCGAAATTTGGAAGTGCGAGCAAAAAGCTTCTGGCTTAAGGGGCCAACTTTGGACGGATATCCTATCCCCTGTTACATGTACACATGGCTTGAAGCATGGTGTGATTTTTGAGTAATGCCCACTCGTGAGCGGAAGATTCAAGCTTTGACCTTTGACCTACATAGATGCATGTATTAATTTAAAGCTTATCGATTGTTTTGCTTTAAAATCGTCTTTAAGTGTATCAATTTTAACCCACTTTTTTAATTTTTCTTTATTTTAGCAATTTTTTGAAAATTTTTCAATAAATTTTTTGTTTTTTCTTACAAATTTTTCATTTTTGGCGGTTCTAAATGTAATAATTGCTCGTCTTAGTATAATTTTTCAAATCGGCTTTTCATTTTATTATTAAAAAATCTACATTTTCCAAAGTTGAATTATTATAAATAACGGCGAACTGGTAAAAAAATGTTGGCGAAAATTCTTGATAAAGTAAAAATTGTTTATCAAACCTTGATCATTATTTGTCTTTTTCTTGTTTACATTTTTTAACGCTGTCATAGTCAGTTTATTGAAGAAAACGCGTTCTGAACGAAATTTTGAAAATAAATTATCAAAGTTTCCAAAAAATTTTTAGTAAATTTTAAAAATTATCGAATATTTTCATAAATTTCCAAAAAAATTCGAAATGTTCAAAAAGTTTGCGATTTTCTGGAAGCTTTCCTATTTTTTCAAAAAAGTCAAATAATTCGCAAAAAAGTCTTTGAATCGCCAAAGTTTTAATGATTTCCAAGCAAAATTACAAAAAGACCAACAATTTCCAGCAAAAAAGATTCCCGAAAATGAGCGGAGTGGTTTTAATAGAGTTATATTGTATGTAATGTACACGCATGTCCAGTGGCGGATCCAGGATTTTCCTAAGGGATGGGGCGGTACCCCTAAGGGGGCGGAACCCTGACATGGGCGGAAAAATTAGCCATTTAAACCCAAAAATCGCCAAAAATCGCTCAAAAATCCTTAATTTTGCGCACTATTTTGGGCCCAATAATCCACTCTTAGCTTGTCGAATATATTTAAAGTTTTTAAAGAAATACATAATGCGTTGTTTAAACTAGTTTCCTGTAGGACACTCCAGCCATCGTTAAAATTTATCGATATCCCGATTTTAAATCGGCGATTTCGGCCAAATCGTTTTTTAAAGCCGATCGCGTCAACATGTCTTGGAATAAGAAAGGTAATGAGCATGCATGATTTTTAGAGTTTTAATTTACACCTAGGCACGTATATCTGAAGGGGAATGGGGGGGTGGAGGGGGGTTAAACCCCTCCAAGCTGCATGAAAAAATCGGAAAAATAGGATTTTTCAAACGTTATTTTATGCTATTTTTGGCCTTTTTAGGCTTAGACCCCTCGAAAATTGGTGTTGTTGGTCCCCCCAACATAGAACGGCCAGCTACGTTCCTGTTAAAACCCCCACCGTGAGTAAAATGGGAATTAAATGCTCCAAAAGTTACGCTGATTTGTTTAAAGCTTGGACTCATTTTTCGAATTACGCTAGAGTTATTTACATTAATTATTACCGTGCGTTATTATTACGTCAGATTAGTTTACACTAATTACGCGCGATTCACCCCTAGGCCGGTCATGCCCATATAAGCGTGTAGAGGCTCAAAATTTTGGGTAGTGGTCCCTTGCTATGTAAGGGGGGGGTAATTGACCCCTAATTTTTGGCCAAACGTAGCAGAAAGGACCTTAATAGTGGCCAAAAACGCAAGTTTTTTTTCCAAAAATTTGAAAAATTGGGGGGGGGGTCAAAAATTTCATGACTTAGGGGTGAGCGGACCACCAATTCTGGCTGGGCTATCCCCCATCATCCGCTTGAATGTCTCGTCGTGTCTGTGAACATGCATGTAACGGCTCAAACTGGCGGGGGGGGGTAGTTGGCCACTTTTATAGGAAGGGAACGACCTTATTTTTTTGGCCGAATACGCCAAGTGCCCTGTAAAAATGGCCTAAAAAGCAAATTCTTGCCAAAAATGGCGAAGGTGAAAAACTTTTCCATTCAGGAATAATTGGTTACTTCGACCGACTTTAGTTGGAAGACAAACGTGTGACAGCTGAAAATTTTGGGAGGGGGTAGTACTCCATTTCTAATGGCAAGGATTTCATATAGTTTTTGGCTTAAAATTGCCAAAAATTGCAAGTATGCCAAAAATTTCTGACTTTTAGGATGGAGATGACCATATATGATCTTAGGGGGTTTCACCCTCCAACGGATTTTTCACCCCCCTCCTGTCCACCCTTTTCCCCCAGAATTCGCGATTTTTCGAAAGCTTCCTAAAATTTCCTAAGAACCCGTAGAAAAGGTGCTTTTTTAATCGGTTCTAGAGATATCTACATATTTGCTCAAGAGTGTCAAATTTTCGTCGCTCCGCGCCATACTCATGTTTTGACTATATTTTGTTCAATTTGTTCGACTTTTTCATTTTTTGGAATTTTTTCAACTTCCTATGCTCCATAAAGATTGAGTATCGTCAGAAACGCTCGAAAAACGATGATTTTTGATGCGTACCTATACCATTCATGATCTGGGGGTGTTTGGGGGGTTATCGCCCCCCAGAAAAATTCTCACACCCCCCCGCAAAAATTGTTATCCCCCCCCCGAATTGGCGATTTTTTGAAAGTTCGCAACAATTTTCTCAAAATTTGTAGATTAAGATGCTTTTCTAAGCGTCTTGAGCTATCTATCTGCTCAAAAGTGTCGAATTCTCGGCGCTTTGCGCCATAATGCTCGTGTTTTGACTACATTTTGTTCAATTTGTTCCAACGGTTTTGATTTTTTTCGAAATTTTTCAACGTTTTTTATGCTCTAGAAAGGTAGAGCATCGTCAGAAACGCTGAAAAACGATGTTTTTGACGCGTACCTACTATTTTTGGACCCAAAAAAGCACTTTTTAATTTCACACCCCCAAGAATTCTTAAGCTGTGCATGTATTTTACTCTCTCGCCCCCTAAGATTACGAACTGTTACCCGATCGTCGATATTTGGCAAAAACTTGCGGCGTTTTTATGCCATTTTTAGGTGTTTTTGCCTCTTTTGACTAAAATTGAGGGTCAGCACTCCGTAAAATAGATCGAGTAAACTATCCGCCCACCCTTCTCAAAATTTTGACCTCATTTGTTCCACGTCCGATTCAATGTATTTAAATATTAAATGTTAGTTATCAAATATATGTAAAATACAAATTAAATTATTATCTTATTTTTAATATTTTAAATGTGTCGAATATACGCAGTTGTCGCTTTTCAGGTTGATGCACTTTTTGTATATTAATTGCATTGAAGTAGTAGCGAAAAATAAAGGTGTTTTTGCCTAAATCCACCCCCGTAGACTGGGATTGTCAGAATTCTCCACGTTAGGCCAAAAAACTTGCTTTTTCAAGGTGCTTTTTCAATTTTGGTCAATGATTGACGAGGTGATTTATTTACCCTCTCTAAATAACCTCTTGTCCATAGGTGGGCAGCACCAAAATTCTGGGGGGCAAGGTTTTTCAAAGGTCAAGAAATGGTCTTAAACATGGTGAGTTTGGCGGAAAAACACCATTTTTCAACATTTCTCATCGAGCACTATCCATTGGCATCAAAAAATTGCGAAAAAAACAAAAAAAAATCAAAAATTGAATTCTGAGGGGTATTCGGCTTTCTGGGGGGTGCGTACCCGAAACTCTCCCCTTCCCACGCCGACGCGTGCTCTTATCCCCTTCCTCTAATTTTGAGGCAGTAGTAATTTTGTACGATCAGGCGTTTTTCTATTCAAATTTCATATTTAGATATCTTCAAGGGAAATCAACCTCTTTCTAAGTATTTCTGGGCAAAAAAATGGCCTGAAAGCGCAAGTTTTTTCGTCAAAAATGGTTGAGGTGTAAAATATCTGAACCTTTGGGAGGGTGGGTGGGGATGATCGATTTTATCGGTCTTATCCGCCTTTACTTTTAAAATATGATCAATCTTTCAAAATAGAAAAAAACGAAAAATATATTTAAAAATAAAAATTATTCAATTCCTTTAAAATAAAAATACTAAGTTAAAAAAGATTAATTCCTGTCTATAAAGTCGTATTCTTGCTTTTGTCAAAAATTTTGTGATTAATTATTTTCGACCTGTCGAGATGCGTTTTTGTCCATATCTATTAGTACAAGACTGACTAAAATGTTAATCTACTATTGAATTGCAACTTGTTTCCACTTTTTCAGTTGTAAAACATTAATTTGATGTGTATATTCATTTTTTTATTTCTATTGTTCTCGTTATTATTTCATTAACGTATTTGTTTTATTGTCGCCATTTTTGCAACTTCGTGCAGCTTGTTTTATTATGAGCTCATTTTGTCTTAATCTTGTCAGAATTCATTCGTAATTTATTCATTTATTTAAATATTTATTTCATTGTATATAACTTTTTAATTGATAATGCTAAAAAATGAAGAAAAGTATTAAGTTCGTGAATATAGAAAAGTTTTTTTTCTGAAAATTTAAAGTTAAAAAAATGTTACAATGTTTCCTCTTATCTAATATTTTTAGACTGAGTTATGAGAAATGATTTTTTGTGAATATTTCAAGATAAGTATCGAAATACTTTATTTTGGACAAAACGCTTTTTTGAAGTTCGGTGACGTTTTGACTGACTCTTTCGAAGAATAAATGAGAAATTTTAGGGTCGCATCACATTTTTCACTATTACATCTTTATGCCTCGAAATTTCGGAGTTCTACCCCAAACTTTAGGCGACATTTTATGTTTATGTTTTCAGTCATTATATCTATTAATTACTTTTATTTTTAATTTTTATAATAATTATGTATTTATATGTTTATCTATGTTTTTGATTACTACTTAGTCACTTTTATACGTTTGTGTTTTTAATTATTAGATTCTGCGTTGTAAATTATTATTTCGATTACTTATATTTTCAATTATTAAATTACTATTACTTCTCTAATACCTATAATCAGGCCCGTATCCAGGATTTTATTTCGGGAGGGGGGTCCGAGAACTCTTGAGGCCAGATATCTCGAGAATCATTGGGAGATAGCCGAAAATAAAGGCAGTTTTGAGCTTATCTCGGCGAGCTCTATACGATGGTTAAGAAAAATTTCAAAAATTTTTTCACTCTATTTCATATTGATGTACAGCAAATTAACCATTTAAGCTGATTTCTCATCACTTAATCGACGAATTATTTCTTATCTCTTGCCTTTGCACTCAATCATTGTGCTGGACAGAGAAAAACAATACAGATTATGAAAATTCGGCGCCAAGCGCCGAAAAAATTGATATATTCTGCATGTAAAATTTAAATTTGAGCGGTTTTGAGCGGGCTAGAAGACAAAAAACATATGTAAGCAATAAATACGACGCTAAGCGCCAGAAAACTCTAATGTTTCCCATGTCATAACTCAAATTTGAGCTGTTTTGAATGAGCTAGAAGGCAAAAACTATAGCTGAACAATTGATCCGGCGCACAGCGCTGGAAAAAAATTGACATGCTCTTTATGTCTAACTTAAATTTGAACGATTTTTGGCGGTTTAGAAGACAAAACTATACATAAACAACGAATCCGGCGCGAGGCGCCGAAAAATTTTGAGTTTACTGGCTCAAAAGTACGGTAAAAACCTGTTTTGGCGGTGTTTCAGACGCACGTCGCCAATTTTTTATTTTTCCTCTGGGGGGACCCTTGGGGAAAACAAAAATTTTATTCATTTCGGGGGAAGGGCAGGCTCCCCTTGTCGTTCTGGATACGGGCCTACCTACAATTAACTAACGTTTTGGCCCTCGCCTAATTTGACATTTCAGGCATAAAAGCATGAAATTCGACGCAAGATTTAATTATTGAAGTGTTTTACTGATGAATGAGAATAAAAAATCTAGTTTTTAGTAAGAATTTTGGAAAAAATTTGTTTTTAATAGCAGAAAAACGATTTTTTTTTAAACAAAAAGTCCCGCTGCAATTACGAAAATACAATATCGTCATCAAAACTGTCGAGGAGTGCAACAAGAAAATGAAAATAATGAGAAACTTGCGAAAAAAAGATTTTGAAAAATGATTAATGTGAAGTTAAGTAAAAAAAAATAAGATTAGGAAAAAATTGAATTTGGAGCAGGGAAATAAAAACAATCGAACAAGCAGCAAAATAAAAAGGAACTAAAAGATCAAAGAAATAAGCGAAAAAAATATCCCTTAAATTATAAAAGGAATAATTTTTATCAACAGTAAAAATAATAAAAATAAAAATAATAGAAAATAACAAAGATAATGAAAAAGGAAATAATAAAAAGTAATGAAAACAAATGAGAAATAAGAGTTAACATATAGTGCTCGCCATAAAATATGACGCACTGTAATCGTCAGATTTATATTAGATGATGCGTTGCGAGCGCCGCGTTTCGTCATTAATGCGCTATCATCTCTTTTTTTATTATTATAGGATACATATTCATCTGTATCGTGCCATTAATACGGCGCAATGTAGCTGTTAATAGCGCCAACAAGAAGAAAGCGCGCACGTGAATGGGCATTCACGTGCGCGCTTCCTTCTTGTTGGCGCTGTTAATAACTAAATATTAATTTTAATGTCGGCTCTCCTGAATATAGAACCGCATTCACGTGCGCGTTTCCAGCATTCACGTGCGCACTTCCTTCTTCTTGGCGCTAATAATAGTTAAATTGAGCCGTCTGCATCGCCAGATTAACGGTATGATACAGATAAATATCCTATAATAATAAAGAGATGATAGCGCATTAGAGGCGAAACGCGGCGCTTGCGACGCATCATCTAATATAAATATGACGATTATAGTGCGTCATGTTTCATGGCGAGCACTGTAAACAGAATGCGTTGTTTGACTTCTAAAAATTTTCAACAAAATAATTCAAGGTGATAGATTGTAAGTATACAAGGAAGTTGGTAATAGTAAATAGACTTGTGCAATATAAATTATTATAAATTATTTAAAAATTTGTAGAAAAGATGCTTTTTTAAGCGTTTTTAGCTATCTTCATATTTGCTCGAATGTGACAAATTTTCGGCGCTTCGCGCCAGTATACTCTTGTTTTGACTGTATTTTGTTCTCGACTTTTTTGATTTTTTTTCGGAATTTTCTTATGTTTTCGTGCTCTAGAAAGATATAGTATCGTTAGAAACGCTAAATAACGATGTTTTTGACGCGTACATACCACTTTTGGACCCAAAAAATGTACTTCATAAAATTAACAAAAACGCAAGCCTTTGTCAAAAATCGAAGGAGCGTGGAGAGGGGGTAAACAACTCAGCTTATAACGTAGTTGCGACTATCAATTTTGAGTGAGCGGAATGTAGACATGCGCAACATGGCAAGGCAACTCTGGGGGACCGAAAATATTAATTGCTTTTTGAGCTCGAAAACGGTGAATGCGCGTCAAAAAACATTGTTTTTGTCGTTTCTGACGTTGCTCTATCTTTATAGAACACAAAAGCGTAAAAAAATTCTGAAAATTTTCTTTAAAAAATCGGATAAATATTTGAAAAAGTCGAATAAATTGAACAAAATGTAGTCGAAAAAGGAGAACGTGAGGCGAAGGGTCGAAAATTTAATACTTTCAAGCAAACAGATAGCCAAAAACGCTTGAACTAGAATTTCCTCCGAATTTTCGGAAAATCTTGAATTCCGGGACGAGATGTTGGGGGTTGAATGATGGCACTCAACCCCCAGGATGACGCATGGGGATCCGCACCCTCCTGTTGCACGCATGCTTGCGGTTTTCCACTTACTGCTATCTTAAAGCCCTCCAAGAATATTTAAATTGTTCGATACCACCTAACCTGGGCGTGGGGGTTTGGGGGTATGCACACCCCCCCCCCCCCCCCGAGAAACCAAAATACCTCTCCCCAGAAATTAAATTTTTAAGATTTTTTGTTTTTTTCCGCAATTTTTTTGATGCCAATGGATAGTGCTCTATGAGAAATTTCGAGATATGGTGTTTTTACGCCATGCCACCATTTTTAAGGCTATTTTTAATCTCTGAAAAATATTGGATCCCCCAGAATTTCTGGTGCCGCCCACCTATGGATACCACTGTTTTTTGTACGAGCCTCTTTGTACATGTACAAAGATCTCCGGAAAATTTTTTGTGCGAGCGAAAAATTTTGTTTACACAATATATGTACAAAATATACACATTTTACATACTACTAGATTAATATCCGTGACCCGCGCGCTTGACAAAAAGTGTTACTTTTCCATCAATTCAGATGGTTATATTATTTCGGCTCGAAGCGCCGAAATTTTCATGAGTATTGGGTTAAATTTACACGAAAAATTCGACTCAGAAAGCTAAAATAGCTTGTGTTACGCAATCAGAAATAATACAGCGATTGCAATATACGGACTGAATCTCATAATAGACACCAATTTGCTTATGAATTTAATGCGACGCAAAGATAGAAAAGTCAATTTTATCTTCAAACGGCAGAAAACAGTGCAAAGTTGTTTGATAGTTCTCTTTTCTGCGTAAAATCTTTAAAAAAAGAGCAGAGATAGGTGTAAAAGATGCTTAAAGATAGATTTTGGAGTGTTTAATGCCCGCGCTTGGAGCTAAATAGTGTGTAATTTTGATAAGCGCCGAAAGTTTGTTGAAATTTTGCTAAGAAAATAATTAAAAAGCATTAAAATCACTATTACTTTGCCCCATGAAGTGTTCTTGCATACATTGTACAAAGATGGCTCCGACTATCTTTGTATGGTAGAAAGAAGGCAGCGTTCTATGATACCCTTAATCGTGGATTTATCTCTTTTTATCTTTTATTTTTGTTATCTAGTTCTTATAGGAAAAATGCAATTTTCACAACAAATAAAAGTTAGTTTTTTATTACGTCAAATGTTATCATTTACGCATCGCAATAGGTTCGGCTCTGATCGTCATGGCTATCATTGATATCGATTCAACGGGTCAGTCGTACTACGGTGCCCAAAATCTCTATTTCATCAATACGAATGGCGACAGCTATTTAATTCCATTGGCCAAAAACGGACCCGTTTACTGGGTCGAATGGAGCCCCAATTCGACCCAGTATTGCGTTGTTTACGGATGTAAGTTAATGTTGTGTAAAGTGAACGGATGCAGCTGCAGTTTTCTTTCAAGGTGTATAAATTGGTGTATTTATGTTACGTCGTTTGGTGTAAAGTAAAGAGATACTGGTGTCTTTGCTTATTCGTAGCACGGTTAATAAGTATGTGCCTCTATATTACCAGTTTAGTGTAAAGTAAACAGTTGCGTCTTGTATATATGCTTGTTCATTGTAAAGTGAATA
Organism: Mermis nigrescens; assembly: GCA_036768485.1. Lineage (NCBI taxonomy): Eukaryota > Metazoa > Nematoda > Enoplea > Mermithida > Mermithidae > Mermis > Mermis nigrescens. Next base: position 79,198 of record JAVLUZ010000804.1, read on the forward strand.
GGTAGTCTGTCTGCAAGTCCTTGTTGTAAATTGCTGTACTCGTTCGTTGTAAAGTGAATAAATGCGTATGTTTATAATTGTCGGGTGTAAAGCTACGTAATGGGCAATTTTTTAGCCAATCCGATTCTAAATTGAAAGCAGTTTTTTACTAACCTGATTCTGATGTAAAGAGACTCTTTATATCCATATTTTTTCGATCATTCTTTAGTTTATTCGGTTGCATCTTTTTATTTGCTTTTTATTATCTTTTAATTCTTTTACGCAACAAAAATTCTTGTTTATTTTATTTACATGCTGGGTATTTGTTTTTGTTTATTTTTAGTTTGTTTACGCGACAAACGGTAGTGTAAAGTATTATTTTTCGACAGACATGCCTGCCAAAGCTACGTTGTATAATCTCAAGGGCGAACCGATTTTCGATTTTGGCACCGGTCCGAGAAATGAGGCGCATTACGACCCATCCGGAAAAGATACGCTTATTATTACTTTTTTGCATATTGAGAATAGGAGCGTTTTTCATTAATTTGGCGTTTTGTCCTCTGATAGTTGATGTAAAGTAAAGTAAAATGAATGTAAAGTAAAATGTGTAAAGCAATGTAATGTAATGTAAAAAAAGATTAAAAGCGATGTAAATGAAAAATATGGTAAAATAAATAGAGTGTAAAGTAGGGTAAAGCTTTAATGCAAAGTAAAATAAGGTGAATGTAAAGTAATTTTAAGTAAATGTAAATGTAATCCAAAGTAGGGGATGTATGCGGTGTAATAAATTTGTGAAGTAATGTAATGTAAATGTAAGTGTAAAGTAATAAGTAATTAATTAAATAATTGTAAGTAATGTAAAAGGACCTTTTGTAAACTCAACCCCGAAATGAACTAAAAGTATTTTTGTGGTAAAAATAGAATTTGGAATTCAGGGGGACAGATTCACTGTTCGAAATGTTCGATTTTTATCGAAAATAGCTGACAATAATAAATGTGTGAAGTTTAATCAAAAATAGTTGCAGTGGCGGATCTAGGATTTTCCTAAGGGGGGGGGGTGCAGTACCCCTAAGGGGGGGGGGGGCGGAACCCTGACTTGGGCGGAAAAATTAGCCGTTTCAACCCAAAAATCGCTCAAAACTGTTTAATTTTGCGCACTATTTTGGGCCAATGGGGGGGCGCCCCCCGCCCCCCTAAATCCGCCCCTGAATAGTTGGTATTTTTGATTAAATTTTTTTTTACTGTGAGAGAAACGCCAAACAAGGATGCATATATTGCTAGGTTTAAATGTCCAAGAAATTGCTAGAAGATTTAATCTAAAAATTGTTTGTAAATTCGGTCGAAAGCTGAAAAAATTGTAAAGCTTATACTTTTTAATTTACGTTCAAATATGTTGAAATTTTCAATTTCATCCATTCACGGAAGTCGTTTCGATGAACAACCATACATGATCTTGCGGGTTTGGGGGTTTTCAACCCCCCAGAATTAGCGATTTTTTCAGTTCCCAAAAATGTTCTAAGAATTTGAAAAAATGCTTTTTTAAGCGTTTTTAGCTATTTATTTGCCCAAAAGTGTCGAATTTCGGCGGTTCGCGCCATTTTAATCATGTTTCAATTATATTTAGTTCAATTTTTTCCGATTTTTTCATTTTTTCGAATTGCTCTTATGTTTTTACGCTCTAGAAAGATGGAGAATCTTCAGAAACGCTGAAAAACGATGTTTTGACGCGTACCTACTATTTTTGGGCCCAAAAAGAGGCACTTTATAATTTCACCGCCTCCCCAAAATTCACATGCAGTGCATGTATGTACGTAAACGACTATTTCTAATTTTTGAGACTTTTTCTTGGTCCGATTCGGATTATTTTTTTTAATTTTACGACTGTCTTGTTAGTTTTTTCGTTTTTCATCATATCGTCTCATAATCTGATTTTCTTGACTTTTTAATCAACTTCTTAGATCGTGTGGTTCCGATTTTTTCAGCAAAGTTTTTAGAGTTTTAAGCCCCATCATACGTGTAACAGGGGGTGGGGGATTCCCCCACCCAAAGTCGGACGTCCCACCATCCCTTCCCTGAAAGCCAGTAAATTTTTGACCTCTCGCCCCCGATTTTTGGAAAAAATTGATTTTTTGGTCGTCTTTTGGCCGTTTTTGGTCAAAACTTGAAGGTCATTTATACCCCCCCCTAGAAATGGCCGAACCCCCCCCCCCACAAATTTCGAGCCGTTATATGTATGTTACATGTATGCCCCATAAAGATTTTTTAACTCCTCTTCTGTTTTTGGCCAATTTTTGGTGTTTTTAGCCATTGTTAGCGACAAACAGGGGGCCATTTATCCCCGTTAAAAATGGCCGACTAAGTCATCTAAAAAATTTTGAGCCGTTTTTTTGCTTAAACGGTTTATTTATCGTTGTTTTTAAACTTAGTCGATTTATATTTGAAAAGAATATTTTGCGAATGAAATTATTTTTGGCCATTTTTTGAAATTCTGCCAAAGATTACGCATTTTTTGAAAAATTAAAGAATTTTCGAATGTATTGTTTAGTTTTCGGAAATATGAATATCTTGCTTCTTTTCATTATAATCAGTGGCGGATCCAGAATTTCCCTAATGGGGGAGGTACCCCTAAGGGGGGGGGGCGGAATCCTGACTTGGGCGGAAAAATTAGCCGTTTCAACCCGAAAATCGCTAAAAATCGCTCAAAAAATCTGAATTTTGCGCACTATTTCTGGCCGATGGGGGCGGCGGCCGCCCCCCCCCCGCCCCCTAAATCCGCCCTGATTATAATCGTAATTGATAGTTAAAAATTTTGGAATCCGTGGTAATCAGTCATTGTAGGCGGTAGAGGTACGAACATGACCTTCAATTTTTGACAAAAAATTGTAAAATGCACCCAAAGATGGCCTAAAAAAAGGCACATTTTTGTTAATAATAAGCAGGAAAAATATCACATTTTGGGGCCATGGGCGAAACAGAGTTTCGCTGGGTTTCCCCAAACATTATTTGCATATATGCATGCACAGCATGGGACAATCTGTGGGGGGGGGGTTTATGAAGTGCCTTTTTTGGGTCCAAAATGGTAGGTGCGCGTCAAAAAATCGTTTTTCGGCGTTTCTGACGATGCTCTATCTTTCTAGATTATGAAAACAAATTATAATATCGGAAAAAATCAAGAAAGTAGGAACAAATTTTTCCAAAAATATAGTCGAAACATGAGTATAATGGCGCGAAGCGCCGGAAATTTGGCACTTTTGAGCAAATAAATAGCGAAAAACGCTTAACAAAGCATCTTTTCTACAACTTTTTAGAAAATTTTTGGGAACTTTCAAAAAATGGTTGATTTGGGGGAGGGGGTGTGAACAATTTTTTACGGGGGGGGGTGAAAATTTTTGTGGGGAAGGGTGAAAACCCTACCTAACCCACCCTCAAGATCATGTGTGATTATACGAACAAGAGGAAGAACTGGAGAGGGTTTATTTATAATCTTGGGGTGAAGTTTTAATCCCCTTATTGGAAAGTTATCACCATCCCGTCCAAAACCTTTTCAGCCCCCTCTAACAGAATTCACGATTTCCTTTATTTTCCGAAAAATTCAAAGAAAAGATTAAAACATTTTAGATAGACAAGACAAGAAAATATTTATTGTGCAGAAAAATGAACGTTGCTCAAAAGTGTAACACTTTCGGTGCTTCGCGTCGTATCTGTACATGGTCAATTTTGGAGACTGTATTTTATCCGATTTATTAAAATTTCGAAATTTTTTGATGCTTTTCTAATCTAGAAAGACTAGAAAGAATGAAGAAACGTCCATTTTAAAGCCAATAAGAAGTCGCTTTAAAATCCCCTCCCGAATTCTTGTGCAGTGCTTGTCTATGGGATCTCCCACTCAGAGTCGGTCGTCCCCACCGCTAGCCCTAAAGTCAGAAAATTTTACTCCCTTCCCATTCTTGACGAAAACTTGGCGTATTTTTTAGCCAGTTTTAGGTGGTTTCTGTACCACTTTTGACCGTAAGTTGGGGATCATTTACTCTCCTTATGCCCTGAAAATGGTTGGGAACTCTTTCCCGAAATTTCGACCAGTCTTATGTACAGTGCTCGCCACGAAATTTGAACAATTTGAACCGTTTGAGTTTATTTAGGAACGCTTTTTCACAAAGTAATCGCCGGAGACATAAATAGTATCCTGACATGCTTTTCTATAAGAAAACGCGATCCAAATTCATGCGCGCATGATATTGTGTACATAATGCCACACTCGCGCTATCATCACGCGTCTATTTAGTAAGAACGCGCGCTGAGTCGTAAACGGTCTGACCTAAGCGTTCAGGTCTCGTTTTCTTGAAGTAAAGCATGTCAGGATCACACTGGGGCGTGGGGGTGTTTTGGGAGAATTCCCCCCCAGATACTGCAATACCCCTCCCCAGGATTCAATTTTTGGAATTTTTTTGTTTTCTCGCAATTCTTTGATGCTAATGGATATTGCTCGATGCGAAACGTTGAAAAATGATGTTTTTTCGCCATATTACCATTTTAAGGCTATTTTTTGACCTTCGAAAAATATTGCACCCCCAGAATTTCGGTGCCGCAAGTCTCGTCTAAACCCGTTATTTTTATTGCCGTACTTGTAAGCATATAGTCGTGAATATTTCGATTATCAATCTCTACCCACGTTGGCTTCTGGCTGCTCAATTAAATATAAAACTAATATAATTCTTCGAAAAAGTAGATTAACGCATCATTTCTTCCATTTTTGACCTTTGACCTAAGAATAAACCAATCAATGCTTCGTTATTCTCATGCAGGTGTTATTCCTCCATTTTTTCGTTTCTAACTGGATCGTTGCTTTAAAAAAGTTTCGAAATTTCTAATCTAATTTTTTTTAAAATTATTCCAAAAAAATTTTAAATAATCGAGAACTTTAATTTAAACGGAAGGATTTGCTTAGTTTTCTATTTTTTTATTACTCAGCAATTTATGAAATTAAGAGAGTGCGTGATAAAGATGCATTAGTCACCTTTTATTTAATAATTCCATTTTTTTGGTTTTTTTTTCTGAAATTTTAGCCTAAACGTGCATAACTTTCTGTGCTTTTCTCTGAAACATGGGTTTTTTCTTAAATTAATTTTTTGAATTTTTACCAAAATCATATGTACTTGTAATAGCGTGATTGGCATTCCCAGCCAGATTCGGTTGTCCTCCAGAGGCTATCATATTTCACTCTTACCCCCTTTTCGCGAAAAATTTAATTTTAGGCCCTTTTTTTTTCTTTTAAATTTATTTTGAATTCTTTATTTTGATTTTTTTGATTATTTTTATCTTCATTTTTTAACCGAAAATAGAAATTAATTTGCCCCATAGGTCAGCGAGGTCTGGGTAGGCAGGGGGTAGACCCTGAAATGTAAAACAGTAAATTTAACGTTCACGATTTTTTTTGCTGTTTACACGACCAAAATGGTCAAAATAGCCTATAAAACGTTTTTTCGTCGTAATAACGCATTTTTAAAGCATTTTTGGTTCATTTTGACGAATTACATCAATTTCAATACTAAAAATACAGAACTTCGTCGATTTCGGGCGAGTCAAAAGTACGTAAAAATACAGAGGAAAAATTTTGACATTTTTTCTGCTTTTGACCTCAAAAATAATGCAAAAAACGTTCCGTTAGCTCAAAATCGCCGGACAGTATATATATATATATATATATATATATATATATATATATATATATATATATATATATATATATATATATATATATATATATATATATATATATATATATATATATATATATATATATATATATATATATATATATATATATATATATATATGTATATATATATATATATATATATATATATATATATATATATATATATATATATATATATATATATATATATATATATATATATATATATATATATATATATATATATATATATATATATATATATATATATATATATATATATATATATATATATATATATATATATATATATATATATATATATATGTATGGCTGACCCTTCAGTGGGGTGAATTTACCCTCACCCCCTATGTGCATGTATGATTTGCCCCCCCCTCTGGAACTCGTCGGACTACACCCCCTCCAAAAATTTCAAGCCGTTACTTCTGTATTTAACACACTGCATGTATGCATTATTTTTGGTGGAAAAGTTGTCAATCGTTAGACTTTTCGTGTTAACTTGATTTATTCCCTTTTTTCGGATTTTATCCTTCATTCTTCCACAATCTTCTGTAGAAAAATAAAGCAGGAAATTTGAAAAAAAAATTCAAATAAAATAACTCAAAAAATCGGCAAGGTTTTAAATTGTAAACTGTTTTTTTTCGGTTTGTTGAAATTTTGAAAATAATTCGAGCTGTATAATTTTACCGTTTTTTCTAGTATTAAATTATCCTTTGATTGTGTTTCATTCTTTTAGTAATATGTTCTAATTTCGACAATGTATAAGCATCAAAGTTTTCATCAAAACGGCGGCTTTTGAAAAAGTATCACCTTTTTTTGTACCAATAATTTCTCGCGTCTACTGAAAATACATAAAAATCAAATTTAAATAACATTTCGTTAATTTAAAAAATTTGGATTAATTTAATGTAAATGAATAAAAATTGAATAAAAAATTGAAAAAAAATTCAAAATGTATAATTTCTGCAAAATTCAAAATTGGTCAAATTCGTAAGTTTCTCGGCAGAAAAGCTCTGTAATCTTACATTTTTTTAATTCTTTTACATATCTCTAATTATAAAACAAACTATTATATTTCATGAACAAGTTTCAAGCTCACGTTTTCTCTAGTGTACACACGATCTTTGGGGCAGTGGCGGATCCAGGATTTACCGAAGGGGGGGCGGTACCCGCTAAGGGGGGGCGGAACCCTGACTTGGGCGGAAAAATTAGCCGTTTTACCCAAAAATCGCTGAAATTGCTCAAAAATCCTTAATTTTGCGCACTATCCTGGGCCAATGGAGGGGCGGCAGCCCCCCCCGCCCCCTTCCCCCTTGAATCCGCCCCTGCTTCGGGGTAGTTGTTTTACGCGTTAAAATGATCAACCACCGGAACTCGATATTTTTCACAATATACATAAAATGTGTCCTGTATTGGCCGTTTGTTACTCTAAATTTAACAATTTCTTACGGTGCTTCGCCCCAAACTGCCGTTTTTGACTGTATTTGTTCAATTTTGTTGAATATTCTCAAAACTATTATTTTTTAAATTTTTTGTCGTCTAAGAAGAATGATTATCGTCAGAAATGCAAAAAATGTGTTTTTGACACATATCTATCGTTTTTGAAACGAGGAAAGCACTTCAGGCAAATTTTTAATCTTACACCCCAAAACAAATCCCTGTGCTGCATGTCTGCTCTAGTCAATTCGTTTTTTTCGGTTTTTAACTCACTTTCTATTGAAATTGCTGAAAAGTTTGAAAATATTTCGATCTAAATTATAGTATAAAATTATAAAAATTTCGGTAAAAGAAAGGAAATGATCCGAATAATCAAAATTAGATAAAAAAACGTTAGTTTTACGGTTAGAGATGACATTAAATCCTTTTAAATGGCTTGCGAAATTCCTTCTCATCCGAATTTCCGAGCCAATTGGAAAATCGGATATATTCTGACCTTTGACCTTCAAAATATTTATTTGTCGCTTTGATAAAAATCCTCATCATTCATACCTGTTTTTCGGGTAATTCTGACAAAAAGGCCTTGATATAGTCTTAAAAATGTGCCTTTGAACAAATGTCAGTGATGACTAAAAAATGTGACCTGTTCCGACCTTTGACCTCGAAAGAATCTAATTAGTCGAAACTCTGGAAACTAGCCCGTTCCCGACTAAAAATATCAAAAAATCTTTTGGAATTCGTTAAAGAATTTGTTTTCGTCCATATTCCGGAGATAGTTGAAGATCTGACGTATTCTGACCTTTGACCTTCGAAAATAATTTCTCTAAATTATTCATATTCTTTTAATTTGACCTTTTTCGTTTACTTACTTCTACTTTCTTTTCTTTTCCGATTCTGTCCTTTTTTGTAATTTCTCTATTGTTATTGTTTTTGTGTCGTGTTTTTGTATTTTTTAAGCTTTCATGACCTTGCCAATTTTTTCTGTCCGAAACAATGCTTTCATTTTAAAGAGCACTTTTTTCAGGATTTTTAGATCGATTTTCATCAACCTATTGCGATGACAATTTCATAATTTAAGCTTTTATTGCATATCGGTCTAAACTGAATTGAGTTTTTCTGTGCATTCACTTAAGGTCGGTCCCAACCTATCCCCTCATCGGCTTGCGATCATACATGCACTTAGGGGATGGGTGAGGGGTTGTACCCATTACCTGTAGCGTGGGGGTTTGGGATGTATGCACCCCCAGAAAGCAAAAAACCCCCTCCCTCCCCAGAAACGAAAAAAACACAGCAGTCAATTTTTGAAATTTTTCGTTTTTTTTGTCGCAATTCTGATGCCAATGGATAGTGACTCGATGAGAAACGTTGGAAAATGGTGTTTTTCCGCCATACTCACCATTTTTAAGGCCATTTGTTGACCTCTGAAAAAATCTTGCACTCCCCACCCCTCAGAACTTTGGTGCCGACCACCTATGGATAATTCCCCCTTGACGAATCAGCTGTACAGACGACTATCCGGCGCTTTTGACCTGATGGAACATTTTTGCCTCGTTTTTGAGGTTAAAAGCAGTAAAAGCGTCAAAATTTTTCCGGCGCTTCGCGCCAGATTAGTATTTTTAAATACTTTTTACTCAAAAAGCGCCCAAAATTTATAAATTTTCGCATTTTTAGTGTTAAAATTGATATAATGCAGTCAAATGGACTAAAAATGCTTTTAAAATGCGATGTCACCACGAAAAGACGTTTGCATAGGCTATTTTGACCATTTTGATCGCTAAAACAGCAGAAAATAATCGTGAACGTTAAATTTAACTCTTTTGAATCTCTGGGATTTCACCCCCTCCCCTGCCGACCCTGACCTTGCGCACCTATGCGTGTGATGTTTTCTTCCCCATCTTTGGTAAAATCTTGCGTTTTACCGCCACCTATATGTAGTCTTTTTTTGCCATTTGTTTTCAACTTGTGTACCTTTGGTGCCCGGTTTTTTTGTACTCGGCAAAGATTTTTCCCGACGTAAAAACACTTTTCGGCACCGTCTTTGTACATGTACAATGATTTTTGGAAGACAAAAATTGCATAAAAGGTCTGAAATTCGCAGAAATTTCCGGCGCTTCGCGCCATAATGAGTGATTGTGTGTTCTATATTTCTTTATAATGGACAGAAATTGCATTTCGAAAGGAAAAATGTCAAGTTTTATGGCGCTTCGCGCCGTTTTGAGACGATTATTATTGATTTTTGCCCTCAGAAACCTAGAAATTGCTAAAATACGTAACCAAAGGTCGAACAACTGTTTTTGCCACACTAAAATCGCTACTCTACCGTATTATAGTACCCATAAATTTGTGTGTACAAAATGCGCAATGACTTTTGGGGACCATCTTTGAACGTGTACAAATGGACCTTATACTAAAAAACACTGATTGGGTGGGACCATCACATAAAGTCGGTCGTCGTCCCGTTTATTCGGTAATAAAATTGCATTTTTATGCCATTTATTTGCTTTTTTACCCGCCATTTTGGCGAAAGAAGGAAATTTGGTTTACTCCTCCTGAAACAGTCAGCTACCCCATCCCAAAATTTTGCGGCATTATCTGCGCGCCGGCAATTCGGACTTGCGACATTTCGCTCAATTTTTTAATTTTTGTCTATCTTTAACGATTATAGTTTTGTATTTTTCGTTTTTTATAGTTTCATTCGTCCTATATATAATTTTTTTGTGAAAAGCGATCGTTTTAATGATCAATTGGATGGCATTTATCGTTTCAGTTATTTTAATTTTTTAATTTTTATTTTAATTTTTTATTTTAATTTTAATTTTTTATTATTTTAATTATTTTAATTATTTTAGTTTTTTATTTCAATTATTTTAAAATATGTGTGGAAAATTTTTCTACAAATAATTTGCCGAATTTTTTCAAGCTAAAAGCTAATCGTTCAACTGTTAACTCTGCTTTACACTCTACGCCGAAACGAAAAAATATTTTAAAAATTTTAACGAAAGTTTTTTTACAAAATTACTCTACTGTAGGTAGCATGAATGTAAAATTGGGAAAATTATTTTAAAGTTGAAAAACTTGAAAATTTTAAAGTTAAAATTTGATAATAAATTTTAAAACTTTGATTGGTCCTCTCCATAGGTGGGCAGCACCGAAATTCTGGGGTAAAAGGTCGGGGGGATGAAAAATTTTCAAAGGTCAAAACATGGTCTTAAAAGTGGTCGTATGGCGAAAAAACACCATTTTTCGACGTTTCTCATTGAGCACTATCCAATGGCATCAAAAAATCGCTAAAAAAGCAAAAAAATTAAATTTGAACTCTGGGGGTATTTTAACTTCTGGGGGTGCATACCCACTCTCCCAACCCCCCCCCCACGCCCATGTGTGGTCCTCTCCCGTGTCCCCTTAAGACTCTGACATTTTACTAACCCCTCTGCTCCCCGCCTTTGCGCAGGGAATTGCTTTTTCAGGCCATTTTTCTCGTTTTTTGCCATTTTTTTGCAAACAAAAAATGGCAAATAATTTTCCGCCCGAAGACGGAAATTGAAAATTCACCGCTTTCAAAATTTTAAGCCGTCACGTGTATTAATTCGTGCATCTTGAAAATTAATAGAATAATAAAATGGTGTAAAATAAAGTATAGAATAATAGGGAAAGAATTAAAAAAATTCATTATCGCATTTTTCTCGTTTTACTGCTCTGCCTGTGCGGTTTTGGCAATTTGCGGGGAAATATGGAATTTTGGGACTGTTCTTCGACCGACCGCAAACGGCTGAGTCAGCTGAAGGCCGAGTACACCACAGTTTTTAAATGGTGCCCGGATGGTCAGCATTTTTTGACCGCCACGACCGGCCCCTCGGCTCAGGGTCACCAACGGGTCAGCTTTTTCTTTTTTTGCCTTTATATTTTGTATAATAATGTTTTATTTTATATTAGATGCACGATTTTTGGCGTAGAGCATGGAACAGTAGTCTAAGCCTAATTTTAACGTAATTTAGCTTAGTTTTTGTAAAATAAATGAATAGGCTGTATAATTCAACAGAAAAGGTTAATTTTTCTTACTTTCTGCAATTTTTTTCGCTCACCACAGGCCCCGGCACCGGGGCCGGCCCCGGCTCCGATGCCGGGCCAGGCTCCGGTACATCTCTAACACCTGCTGGCCTGTACAAGTGCACAGATTTGTTCTTTATATCATTTTTCCTCCTAATGTGTACTGAAATTTATATTCAAAAAAGATTTTTGTTTTATCCATCTTATTATTGATCGATTTGTTCAATCGATTATTGATTTCTTAATTATTGATCGGTCGCGGTTTATATATGTAAGACGAGATTGAAAGGATCCCCCGGTCAAAATCGGTCCTTTCACCACTCTAGAAAGACGTAGATCTTTTACTCCTACCCATTTTCGGCTAAAGCTTAGGTCTCAGGTCACTTTTAGCTTATTTTTTGTCATTTTTGCTCAAACTAGGTCATTTACCCTTTCTCCTAAAAATGGTTGATAATCCCCACCACATAGGCGTGGGGGCTAGGGAGGTCATGCAACCTCCTGAGAAAATAAAATACCCCAGAAACCAAAATACCCTCCCCCTCAAATCAAAATACCCCCCAGAACTCAATTTTTGAAAATTTTTCTCGTTTTTCTCGCAATTTTTTGATGCCACTGGATAGTGCTTGATGAGAAACGTCGAAAAATGGTGTTTTTCATCGCCATACCACCATTTTTAAGGCCATTTTTTGACCTTCAAAAAATCTTGCACCCCCCAAATTTTCTAGCTGCCTTCGTATGATCCCCACCCTAAATTATGTCATTTTTACTATCTCAAATGCATACTTCTAGTTGTCATGTGTAATTATCATAAGATTAAACATGGACGAATTCAATATTGATTCGAAACACGTGTTTGATAATCGAATAATTTATTTTCTCATTAATCTGTTTATTTAGTCTTTTTATTTCTTTCTTTACATTTTTTGTTCATTTATGTGATTTTTTTTTTATTTTATTTATTTTTTTTCATTTTTTTTTATTATTCATCTATGTGATTTTCCGATGTGTTAATCTCTAAATATTTATATTCGTTAAACGTTTCTCTTTGATTCCTATTTAACATATGTCATATTTGCAAATGAGTGTGTTACGGAATAGGATTTGGGATGAATTTAAAAATTGTTTAAAATAAAAACCTTTTCCGTGCTTTTTTCGAATAAATCAAAAATTCTCGAAGTGAACCCGCAGAATTGAATTTTTAAAAGCTTTTTTGTTTGTTCCGCAATTTTTTAAGGCCAATGGATGAAGAACGATGAGAAATGTGGAAAAATTGTGCTTTTTGCTTATTTTTTCAGGACTTTTTAGCCCTTGAAAATTTTAGAAGCCCCTAATCACCAGACGATAGTTGTTTACTATGTTTGATGATATTACCGTGTTGGATATTCCAACTAAGTCATATCATATATGTATATTATTATTATTATTTATTATTTATTAGTACCTAGTACTGTTATCATTGTCGCCTATCCCGAGTATAATTGTTATATATTATAATCAATATTATTAAAATATTTTATATTGTTATTGATGATAATGATAGCAATAATATTAATAATAATATTATTATTATTAACATTATTATTATATTATTATTATATTATTATTATTATTCTCACTCTTTTTCTTATACTTATTCTTACTATCATGCACACGGCTTACAGTTTCAAATGGCGGTCCCCGCCTCGGCTATTTTTAGGGGGTAGGGGGGTAAGTGACCTCTAATTCTGGGCCAACAACGACCGAAAAAACACCCATAAAGGGCCGATAAATTCAATTTTTCTTAAACCAGGGGTCAAAAATTTTCTGGCTTTGGGGATGAGGAGACAGCCATGTTTGGGTGTTGAAAAACTAGAGATGCGTTAATTGACGAAGGCACACTAGTAAAGATAAAAGAGACAGGTTAGGCACACGAAACGCATTTGAGTACATGCACGTAGTCATGTGTGCACATAGGGAGGTGTGAGAGGCAGGCACGTATCTCTGGGGGAATGGAGGGGTCCGAACCCCCCCCCCGATGCAGGAGAAATCGGAAAAATATGACTTTTTAAACGTAATTTTGTGCTATTTTTGGCCTTTTTGGGCTTAGTCCCCCCAAAAATTGGTGTTGGTCCCCCAAAATAAAACGGCCAGCTAGGTGCCTGGTGAGAGGGAAGTATTACCACCCCCCACCTGAAGGGTCCAAAAGATTAGGTAGCGATTTGACCTAATTTATCTATTAAGCACAATTAACTGTAGTATACATCCCGGACTTTTCCCTCCCTGGCCACCCTGACCGTGCGCATCTATGCCCGTAGCCAAGGGGGTATGCAAGGTGAGCACTCGCCCCTCCGGATACAAAACAATTATTGTTCCTCACAAGGGTCCTTGAAGATAGGAATGAAACGTTTTCGAAGTGCATCTGAAAGGTCTCCAAAACGGGTTTTAGCGTAGTTTTCGAGCCAGTAAACAAAGTTTAGCGGCACTTTGCGCCGGATTTATTGTTTCTGTATAGTTCTCGCCGGGGCGCTTATTTTTCGGTTGTTTTTCTTTGCAGAGCTCGGAGATAGAGTGCAAATACGAAAAGTTAAGGAATTCTTTATGACCTGAACGATGAGAAATCAGTTGCGCGGATAGTTTAGCTATATTTTTGTGTATGAGTATGAATTAAGCTGTAAAATTTTCAAAAATTTTTTCTTCGAAATTTAACTTCATTTTTGCGTAGAGATCGTTGAGAAACGTTCAAAAATGCCCTTGATTTTACTATTCTTTAATAATTCTCGAGATACTTAGAGTTTCGAAATTTTTTGTCCCCACCCACCCCAGAAATGAAATCCTGGCCACGGGCCTGGGTACATGTAAAACACTAAAATTGATTATTTGTATGAAGAATAGGCAATGACTTTTAGTCACCACCACGCATAGGCGTGGGGGTCTGGACCCCCAGGCTCCGGCAGCCCCACCCCACCCCCCACAATCGATTGATCCCCTCAGAATTAAATTTTCATGCCATTTTTTGGCACTTTGGCCTCATCGGACCCCTCAGAAGTTAGCTGCTGCTATGTATGTATGGTCACCACCATTGGTCACCGAAATTCTAGGGGGGGGGGGTGAAAAAATTTTCAAAGGTCAAAAAATGGTCTTAAAAGTGGTCGTATGGCGAAAAAACACCATTTTTCGACGTTTCTCATCGAGCACTATCCAATGGCATCAAAAATTTGCTAAAAAAGCACAAAAAAATTTCAAAATTTGAATTCTGCGGGGGTATTCTGATTTCTGGGGGTATTTCAACTTCTGGGGATTGTATACTCCCTAACCCCCAAGCCCATGTGTGGTCACCATCCTTGTTCGTGTTAAAATAAACCTGGTACAGAAAATAAGACCACAGTTTACTGTATGACCATTTCTGGATTTTATTCCCTCTGTCCTCCACTACCTTGTCCATGCATGTTCATGATCGGTACGTTTCTCGGAAAGTTTATTGAAATTCGGTGGAGAAATTTGAAAATTTAGGCAAATTTAAATCAAATCAATTTTTCTCAGAAGACATATGTTGGTATCAGTGTTTTTTTGTATTCGGCAAAGATTTTACCCGAGGTACAAAGACTATTCGGGACCGTTTTTGTACATGTATATAGATTTTTTGGAAGACAAAAATTGCAGAAAAGGTCTGAAATTCGCAAAATTTCCGGCGCTTCGCGCCGAAATGAGTAATTGTGTGTTCAATATATCCTTATAATGGCAGAAATTGCATTTCGAAAGGAAAAATGTCACATTTTTCGGCGCTTTGCGCCGTTTTAAGACGATTCTTAGTGATTTTTGCCCATAGAGACCCAAGAATTAGCTAAAATACACTACCAAAGTCGAACAACTCTGTTTTTACCACACTAAAATCGCTACTGTACCATCATTATAGTACCCAAAAATTTGTGTGTACAAAATCTTGAAAGATTTTTGGGAAGGCAAAGACTGTAAAAAGGTGTGAAATTCCTAAAAAATTTTCGGCGCACTGCGCCGAAATGAGTAATTGTTTGTCCTATATATCTTTAAAATGGCAGAATTTGCATTTAGAACGAAAAAATGTCAAATTTTTCGGCGCTTCGCGCCGTTTTGGAACAATTTTTAGTAAGTTTTGGCGTCAGAAAGCCAGAAATTAGCTAAAATACACTACCAAAGATCGAAAACCCTTTTTTATCACACAAAAATCTTATTGTACTTATTATATACACAAAAATTCGCATGTACGAAATGTACAAAGGCTTTTGGGGACCATCTTTGTACATGTACCAAGGGACCTTGTACAAAAAAAATACTGGTTAGTATCCAAAACAAAAATGTCGTTATGAAATTAAGTTTTTTTGAAATTCTGAAGAAAAAAAACGGTTTTAAGTGAAATTTATTATTAGAATTGATCGAAATTAAATTTGATCAAAAAAATTATAAAAAAACATAAATTTTTCTTTATTAGCTGGAAAATTTGGCGATACGATGGTGTCATCAGATCGTCTTTAAATACTCCGGATGGGGAGGAATTGTGGGAAGTTTGTTGGAGTCCCGCAGCGAAAGTTGTCGAAAATTCTGTTTTGACCTGCTTGCCTCATAATCACAATACCAAAGCCAATGATTCATTATCAGGCGAGTAACTATCTATAGTTTTCCTATAATTCTTTTCAATTTCATTTGGTTTTTTTATTATTTTTATTATTTTTTTCATTTTTTAATTATTTTTCATTACTTTCTATTACTGTTGCGAACGAATAGAAAATTTGGTCACTTGGCCCTCGTAAATTTTTTGGCGCTAGCTTAAGCTAATCCTTTACACTAATCTATCCATTACAATTTTTTCCTGATGTTTACTTTCTTATTCTATCTAAATATCGTACTGAATATTGTGATATTTTGAATTTTATTCAAAAAATTAAAAATTCATGCATTATTTTTAGCCGCAAAGTTGATTTTTTAAATTTAATTCGTTCTCTATATTTTTCATTGTAAATTTTTTATTCATGTTACTCGAAAGCTTTTAGGTTTCATTGTTTTTTATTTAGATTATTTATTTTATATTTTTTATTATTATATTTTTATTTTTTTACACTTGAATTTTTATCGCCAAATCACTTTTACGCAGTAGAAACATACTACTTGTTGATTCATTTCAATCTATTTCCTATTCTGAATTTTAGAAGTTTAGTTTTCATGCTCAAGTTTCTCCTTATTTTGATACGGGCAAATTTGATTTGTTTTTTTTTGCTGTTTAAACATAACGTTAAATTTAGTACGCGAAATTTATGGTATTAAACTCGAAATTAACGGTGCTCGCCATGAAACATGACGCACTATAATCTTCAGATTTATATCAGATGATGCGTCGCGAGCGCCGTGTTTCGTCTATAATGCGCTATCATCTCTTTTTTATTATTACAGGATATTTATATGTATCATGCCGTTAATCTGGTGATGCGGACGGCGCAATTTAGCTATTACCAGCGCCAACAAGAAGGAAGCGCGCATATGAATGCCGGAAGCGCGCACGTGCCTGAATATAGAACGGCATTCACGTGCGCGCTTCCGGCATTCACGTGCGCGCTTCCGGCATTCACGTGCGCGCTTCCCTCTTGTTGGCGCTATTAATAGCTAAATTGCGCTGTCCGCATCGCTAGATTAACGGCATGATACAGATGAATATCCTAAAATAATAAAAAAGAGATGATAGCACATTATAGACGAAACGCGACGCTCGCGACGCATCATCTAATATAAATCTGATGATTATAGTGCGTCGTGTTTCATGGCCAGCACTGTAAAATTAAAAAATTCCAGAAAGGTTTAGAAAAATATAAAAATTATGAGAAAAATTAAAACTTAAACTCTGATAGAACCCGAAATTTTAAAATTTTTTGGAACATTTGGGCGATTTTAAAGCTCTCTCCAAAAAATTATCATTATTCTGTGGTGTTTCGTCAAGCTGACGAAACTTTCGTCTGTTTTTTTGAGTTTGGCACTGAAATTTGGGCTATTTTTCGTATTTTTTTCACTGTGCATGACTTTAATTTTTGTTCAAGAAAACAAGCTTAAATGCAAATTTTTTTTCAAAAATTCAAAATGTTTATTCTTCTGATCACTGCAGACAGGCACGTAGCTGGCCCTCCTATTTTGGGGGGGACCAATACCAATTTGGGGGGGGGTCCAATCCAAAACTATATAGCACAAAATAACGTGTAAAAAGTCATATTTTTCCTGTTTTTTTCTGAATTTTCGGGGATCCGGACCTCCCCCCCAGTTCCCCCAAAGCTACATGCCTGCCTGCAGACCCTGTCTAAAATTTGGGTCAACCGTGGGTGGGCCAATATTATTTCTTCTTTCCTAATGCATTTATGCTTATTAGACATATCTCATTCTTACTGTAGGCATTTTTCATGTGAATCGATTCCATTTTTATCTCTTTTTTAATCACCGAAGTTATTTAATTCAATCATTTGAATTTTTTTTGATTTTTTTGGTTTTTCCACGGAAAATCAATAGAATGCTCTCAAATTTTTTTACCAATAATTTTATAATTCGCCTATCTTTTCCGAATAAAGCATAGTTGTGTAAGTTCCTATATGTTATGACTCACAATGCATGGGCTGCACCTGAAAAAACCAAAACCAGCAAAAGCGTAAAAAATGTCAAAAATTTATTTTTGGTTCCTCCAGCTTTTTGGGGTTTTGGTTATTTGAAAATTTGGTCATCCGGTCTGCATAAATTTTTGGCGCTCTTTAAAGCTATGTAACCCCATACATTATGTATGTATGTTTATATATATATATATATATATATATATATATATATATATATATATATATATATATATATATATATATATATATATATATATATATATATATATATATATATATATATATATATATATATATATATATATATATATATATATATATATATATATATATATATATATATATATATATATATATATATATATATATATATATATATATATATATATATTAGAGCTGTGCCAGGGCCGCCTTTTTTGCCGGGGCCGGGGCCTAGGCCCCGGTGCCGGGACCGGGGCCAATAATAGCGTGCTTTACCATGCTTATAGTACGACCCTGCCCTACCCCTTATATGTACCTATGCATATATTCTTGCTTGTAGATATGCACGTCAAGCGTTAATATTTGTTGGGATTACAAGATATAACAGAACATGGGCATCGGGGGATCTAAACCCCCCAGAATTCACTTCCCCCCCCAAAAGAATCCGCTAGACCCCCCCAGAAATTGATTTTCAGAATTTTTTCTGTTTTTCTGCGGTTTTTTGATGCTAATGGATAGCTCTCATTGAGAAACGCGAGAAAACGGTGTTTTTTCGCTCTACCATATATTATCAGGCACTTTTTGACTTTGAAAAATTTTGGATTCCCTAGAATTTTTGAGCTGCCCATGTATGGATTAAACTCCTCTGACTTGGATGCGTTTCTCAATGTGCTTTACTTTGCACTTTTTTTAGGCTTATTATTCTACTGTTCTGATAGACGTAGCTGTCTGCTACCAAGCAAGCTGGAAATGCTCGTCTATATGAATTGCAATTTAAAATATGTCAATTTTGATTATTAACTAGAAATTTTCACCAATCTGACATGGTGAAATAAAGATTTGAATTAGCAAGATCTGTGGTTTGCTTAAAATTGAGTTTGAAGGTAGATCTGCCCAAAACATTATCAATTTTCTACATTATAATCAACTCTAACATTGGCCCCGGCCCCGGTGCCGGGGCCAGCCTGGCCCCGGCACAGCTCTAATATATATATATATATATATATATATATATATATATATATATATATATATATATATATATATATATATATATATATATATATATATATATATATATATATATATATATATATATATATATATATATATATATATATGTTGATTGGAATTTTTTATGACTTTTGTGAATCCTGTTAAAATTTAGACGTTTTGTGATGTGACTACACCCTCATTTTTCACAGGCCGCGGAATATACTTCCATTTTTGCGTTGCTTTGGGGGAAGTCTAACTGTTTAGCACATTCCTATAGCTTCTGCGCATATAGGGTAATTTTCCCTAGTTCCCTCCTTTTACATCTTTAACAATGAAGAAATTCAAGTATATTTACCTTTTTTGTTCCATCGGAGCAGTTTTCTTCGATAGTATTGGCTAGTCTCGCCGCGAAATTGGAACAATGAAGAACCGATTGAGTTTATTAGGAACGCTTTTTTCACGACCTGATCGCCGGAGACCTAAACAGTATCCTGACATGCTTTACTTTAAGAAAACTCGTCCTAAACGCATAGATCGGACCGTTAACCACTCAGCGCGCCTTCTCAAATAGACGCGTGATGATAGCGCGCATATGCGCAATGTGTACACAATATCATATGCATATGAAGTGCACGAATATAATAAAATATATAATATATATATAATATAGTATATTTTTATATAACAAATAAAATACACAATTAATATGCTCTAGGGGCGCTGAGTCGTAAACGGTCCGACCCAAGCGTTTAGGTCGCGTTTTCTATAAAGTAAACAGCGCTGCGCGCTGTTTGGGGCTATTTTTCCTAAAGTACAGCCTGTCAGGATGTCAGGACCATACCTGGCCGTGGGGGTTCGCACCTCCCTCCCCCCAGAAACCAAAATACTCCCAGAATTCAATTTTTGAAAACTTTGTTTTTTCGCTATTTTTTTGATGCCAATTGATAGTGCTCGATGAGACACGTTGAAAATAGTGTTTTTGCCACACCACCATTTTTAAGGTCATTTTTTACCTTTGAAAAAATCATGCACCCCTATCAGAAGTTTGGTGTCGCCCACCTATGGCGCTGAGTCGTAAACGGTCCGACCTAAGCATTTAGGCCGCGTTTTCTTAAAACTAACCAGCGCTCTGCGCTGTTTGGGGCTTTTTTCTAAACTAAAGCCTGTTTGGGTGTCAGGATTATACCTGGACGTGAGGGGTTCGGGGTATGCCTCCCTCAGAAACCAGAATATATCCCCCTCCAGAATTCAATTTTTGACAATTTTTGGTTGTTCGGAAATTTTTTGATGCCAATGAATAGTGCTAGATGAGAAACGTTGAAAAATGGGGTTTTTCGCCATACCACCATTTTTAGGGCCATTTTTTACCTTTGAAAAATCTTGCACCCCCTACCAGAATTTTGGTGTTGCCCTCCTATAACGCTGAATCGTGAACAGTCCGACCTAAGCGTTTAGGTCGGCGTTTTCTTAAAACTAACCAGCGCTCCGCGCTGGTTGGGGCTTTTTTCTTAAAGTATAGGATGTCAGGACGCTCTTTAGGTCTCCGGCGATTAGGTCGTGAAAAAGTAATCCTAAATAAACTCACTGTAATTTCGGGATGTCGGAAATACTAAATTTTGGTAGTTTTGATCGTCAGTAAAATATCAAGAAAAATAGGAAGTATAACTAGATTAAATTTAATAAAGTGTATATATGTACGTTATTATTATTAATAATATTACAAATTTAATCAATTATAATCAGTGGCGGATCTAGGATTTTCTTAAGAAGGCGGTATCCCAACTTTTTCAAAAACAGTGAAAAACAGGTCCAAAAATTTGCCCTTAACGCGCAAAATAGCGTTTTTCGGGGTTTTACGTTGAATACTTTTACATAAAATCACTGTTGACGCAATATTTTCCGAAAAATTCTGAAATTTTTGACAATTTTGTGCGTAAAAATCATTAAATTTCTTTGACTTTAACAAAAATCTGGCGCGAAGCGCTGGAAAATTTGTGATTTTAAGGCGGATAGACGTCTAGAAGCATGATTTCCTGCTTGATTTCCTGTATTTATAGCATTTGATGCGAAACATGGAAATTTTTAATCAAAAATAGAAGAAAACTATGCAAAAATAGCTGTTCCTGCTGTTAAAATTGTTTTGAAACCTACTACATGAACAAAAAATGGCTTTCATACAGTTTTTTTGCACAAGGTCCGTTTGTACATGTACAAAGAAGGTCCCTACATATATTTTTGGCCAATGGGGGGCGGCCGCCCCCCCGCCCTTCTAAAATCCGCCCCTGATTATATTAGGTAACTGTTAATAATAATAATTCATACTTTTTTATCGATTTTTAGGTACCAGCAAACCGGCTGCTTACATTCCACCTCATCTCAGGGGTGGAGGAGCTGATAAGCCTAAATTTAAATTACACGAATTGGAACCGTCGACCAATGAAAAAATTTTGGCAGCGGAAAAGGCCGGTTGGTGCTTAAATTTGTTTAATATTTATACATATGTGCGCTATACATTTTCAAGCAATTTTATTTTGATAATCTTAATACTTACATTGACACTATTCATTTACTTATTTGTGTATTATTTTACTTGTGGATTTATTATTAATCTGTTAAAAATATTATTTATTTGTTTAATATTTAATTTATTTATTTGTCGATTGATTTCTTATTTTTTAACGAATTTATCTAATTTATTTACTTATTACATTATTTATTTATTTATTATTTATGAAAATATCTATTTTATTCATTCTTCATTTATATATAAGTTATTTTATTTATTTGAATACTTGTTTAATTGTTTCTTAATATTATTTTCCTGTAACTCAATAGTTCAACAATGTTTTCAATAGTGTAATCATAGAATATCAATAAAATTTCTAATAATAACATCTGTAAGCGACATTGGTGCCTGGAGACTTTCAAATCTAATAATTCTTGATTTTTCTTCACATTTTTTATATAGTTTTCAATCTGAATCTTCTCTTACGCATTTTTTTAAATTCCCTCGGCGTTTACTTTGGTTTTATGCGAAAAAATTTGTCATAAATTACTTTTATAAATAATTTATGCAAATAATTTTACTGATTCACCTTCAAAGTAATTGATTAATTAATTATTCAATTAGTTTAGCCAATTCACGGTTGATGTAAAATGAACCTCCGAGCGTTTATGAATTGGATCAAGCACCTGAGAAAATCATTTTTCGCACTTTCTTCCTTAATCTTATCGAAAAACGGACAAAAATGATTTTTCCTCTAATTTTTCGTGAATTTTGGCCCACCTGAAGCTTATTTATTTTAAAATCAAGTTTTTGGAGCATTTTTACGATCAGGAAATTTTTCTCTCGCCTCGAATTTTTTCGTTTAAACTGAATAGGCTAAGAGCGAACTCGATTTTTAGAAACGAAAAATTAGGCAGTTTCATTAATATTTGCGCTAAAGTTTGGCATTTTTCCAACTTTTTCTAGATTAGGGGTAAACTCCCTTTAAACTCTATTTCGTCCGTTTAGTTGATGTTTGCGTAAGTTGTTTACACCGTTTTCATCATATTTCCGTAATATTTGTGTTTCACCGATTTTTTTTCAGAAATTTGTGTATATTTTAGCGGCAAAGGGGGGCAAGAAGAAAGGAAAGTCTCAGTCCGGTAGTCAAATTTGTTCAAATGTTACTTCTGACGTCGTTACGAATGATCAGGTATAGCCGTGTAATATTTAGTGAAAAATAACAAAAAAAATTTGGCCGAAAATGGCAAAAAAAGTTAAATATGGCCTAAAACGGACGTTTTTACAAAAGTTCGGGAAAGGCTCAAATTCTCAGTTTTTTTGGGGAGTTGTGAAGGGTTAACCAGCTTTGGGTGCGAAAATCCCCGATACCAGAGTTTTCCATGGTCCACAGAGAGGGGGGGTCAAATCCCAAAATTCGGGACCAGTAAACTTTGCAAGTCAAATGTGCGAAATAATTAAAACGTTCTATAAGAATATTTTATTGTTAAAGACTGCATTTTTGGTACTTTTTATCCAATTTTTACTCGTTTCGTCTCTTCAATCAGTGAAAAATATAAGATTTCATCGAAAATTTTGACTATGTATCTGGTCACTTTAACTTCACTATCGGCATTTTATGGTGTTGTAAAAGCAGGGGCGTAACTTGGATTTTATTTGGGGGGGGCCTAAATTTTTGAAGTCCTATATCTCGGGAACCATTAGGAGATACGCGAAAACAATGGCATTTTTGAGCATTTCTCGACAAGATCTATGCCATGGTGAAGTAAATAATTTTGAAAAATTCAAAAATCTATCTTTTAACCTAGCGGTGTGACTACTTTCTCGATATCAAATTAAAGCTTGACTCCAAAACATTGCGAAATTCTTTTCTTTGCATTTAATTTTGCAGTTTTGCGAAGAAAACTAATGCAGAAAATAATAAATCGGCGCGAAGCGCCGAAATTTTTGACAAATTCGCTATTTTAAAGTAAAATATGTGCTTATAAGGTAAGAAAAAAGATAGAACATAAGAAATCCGGCGCGAAGCGCCGGAAAATTTCGAGTTTAGAAGCTAAAAAGTGTGCTAAAAACGCATTATGGCTGTCCCAATCCGTTTTCACTTCACCTGAAGAAAAAAGCACGGAAAAAAAGCAAAAAACAAAAACAAACACATACTTTGCTTTGAAAAAAAAATTTTCTCAATTTCGAGGGGGGGCCGGCTCCTCTTCCCCCCCCCTGGTTACCCCCTTGTGTGCATGTATGCTGACTACTGTCGCATAAACTGTTCATCCCTTACATTTACGATGCTGCATTAAATATATGCGTGGGTACCACAACTAAAGTTATGCATTTAAAATATATGACATAATGTCTTATAAAAATGCAAAAATGCCGAACGGTCATTAGCATAGGTGGGCGGCACCGAAGTTCTGGGGGTGCAAGATTTTTTCAAGGGTGAAAAAATCGCCCTAAAATGGTGATATGGCGAAAAAACACCATTTTTCAACATTTCTCATCATTGGCATAGAAGAATGCGGAAAAAAATTTCAAAAATTGAATTCTGGGGGATACTTATTTTGGTTTTTGGGGATGCATACCCCAAGCTCTACCCCCGTCATGCCCAGGTATGGTCATAAGTAATTTTTGATTCATTAATTAGTGCGCTAATTTTTTCTTGAATTATAAAAATTGCTTTATTTTGTATTAAAATTAAAAAGGCCTCATTTTCGTATATTAAATATTATCGCCTCGTTTCGCTCCTTCACACGGTTTTATTTATATGGCGAATTCGTCATTTTTGCTGTAATATTGTATACTGTATATCAATACGATTTTTCATGAATTAAATTATAAAAATTTAAATTTATTTGAAATAGGAATGAAAGGTTGTGACGTTTATTTAATTAATTTTAATTTTTTTTTCAAACGTGAAAATTTAGTATAAAAATTTTTCTGCTCACGTATGTAATTTGTCATTGCATTACGCTGCATTGATTAATAATTTTGTATGGTGGTGGGGGCTGTAAAAGGCCCCTCTTTTTATCGTCTGGCAATGTGCCATTATTTCTGCTCCAAAAAGCTTGATGCTGTCTTTATTTTCGATATTTTATTGGATATTCGGCAAATGACAAACGGCTATAATTCAAAGGGAACATTTTTAAGGGCTCAAATTTGCAAACGGTCGAAGTTGATAAAGACAAGAAAATCAGGAGTCTGAACAAGGCGAGTATTTCATGGTTCATTATACATAGTTTTGTGTTTTTCAGTTAAATGGATTTTCGATTTAACATTTATTGCATTGATTAATTTTTAAGTACAGTGCTCGCCATGAAACATAACGCACAATAATCGTCAGCTTTATATTACATGATGCGTCGCGAGCACCGCCCGCGTTTCGTCTATAATGCGCTATCATCTCTTTTTATTATTATAGGATATTTATCTGTATCATGCCCTTAATCTGGCGATACTGAAGGCTCAATTTAGTTAATAATAGCGCCAACAAGAGGGAAGCGCGCACGTGAATGCCAGAAGCGCGCACGTGAATGCTGTTCTATATTAGGGTGAGTGCGCGCACGTGCATGCCGTTCTATACTCAGGCACGTGCGCGCTTCCGGCATTCACATGCGCGCTTCCTTCTTGTTGGCGCTATTATAGCTAAATTGCGCCGTCCGCATCGCTAGATTAACAGCATGATACAGATAAATATCCTATAATAATAAAAAAGAGATGATAACGCATTATAGACGAAACGTGGCGTTCGAGACGCATCATCTAATATAAATCAGACGATTATAGTGCGTCATGTTTCATGGCGAGCACTGTACTTACATTTGTCATCAATTGTTGCCTTTTTTCATCGCCTGTCGTTTTTGTGCTTTATGATTAATTTATTTCTAATCTGGTCTTGTTGGGTGATCGTAGTTTAATGTTTAAAATAGATAAATTTACATTTAACTGTGAATTCAAATGTACTATAATCGACCTTTCATTGTGTTCGATTTTTACTTTGTGTTTACTTTATTATTTATTATATTAATTTTTTGATCTTTTTGTACTTCGTCCTTGGGTGTTGTGATACCCCAACATTCCTTCAAAAATCAGATTTTCTGCCACGCATTTTTGGCTAAAATTTGCTTTTTTTATTTTTTAGACGCTTTTTTAGAAACTTTGACTAAAAATACATAAAAGGCCAAATAGAAGACCATCAAAGCCGATATGAGTTATTGTTAGCACTATTTGTTGTAACTTTACTGCGAATATTTTCGAATTTGTTGAAAAAATACTTTTGCCTTTGTTTTCAGTGCTTTTCTCTCCAAACGATAAAATCTTCGGCAGTTTTCATGTATTGTTTATTAAATATGAATGACCATCACGATTTTGGCAAAAAAAATTTAAAGATGCTTTTGCGCCAATACTCGAACCATGTAGTTAGTTGAAGAAAAGAAAGAAAGACGATTTAGAAAAGAAGTTAGAAAGGAAAAATTAAAAATTAAATTTTATTCGAATTAAATTGGATAAAATTCTCAAAATCATTTTAGAAAAACTTTGGTTAAGGAGAAATCTTTCCCATTTTATAAAATTTAACCACACAAGCAAACTCGCATTGTAATCTACTGTTGCAAAGCTTTAACTGCGAATTTCAAGTAAACGCTACAGTATACCTTTTTAAAGCGACACCGTTTTTACTAGTAATATTAGTAATTTAATTTTATTAATAGTATCTATATAATCGATCAAAGTAATTCTTATTTTTAAGCAGGCACCTTCCAATAAATTTCGGCAACCCACGGATTTTTTGGTCCCTTCACTCATGGGCGTGGGGGGTTTGGAGGGGTACGCACCTCTCCTCAGAAGTTGAAATATCCCCCCCCCCCAATCAAAACAACCCTAGCCCCAGAATTCAAATTTTGTAAATTTTTTTGCTTCTTTAGCGGTTTTTGATGCATTGGATAGTGCTCAATGAGAAACGTCGAAAATGGTGTTTTTTTCGCCATACGACCACTTTTAAGACCATTTTTTGACCTTTGAAAATTTTTTCACCCCCTCCCCCAGAATTTTGGTGCTGCCCACTTATTTTTCACCCCCTCCCCTCATTTTATGTGATTTTTTTCGTACTTTCACCTTAAACAAAGCTTATCGCGGTTTTTTAATAAAAATCACAGAAGTTGGAACAAATCGCCATACTGAAGCGCAAATTAGAGCAAGGCGAAAAGTTGGAATTGAATCAGGTCATTTCAAAATAATTCATTGTATCGTGTTCATTTACCTTTTACATTACACTACTCGTCATGAATGTTTATGGTTTAATAAGCTTCTAGAACTTGTTAGGGTTACATCTTCAACACGTCGGTCCTATTTCCGCCCACGCACGACCGACGTGTTAAACATAAGCCTTAATAAGCTCCATCATCCTATGGAGCATATTAAAACGTGAACATTCGTGGCGAGCACTTGTAGTTAATCTTTTTTATTTTTCTTTACAGATTCTATAATCGTTTAATGCGCATGTGTAGTAGCATTAATAAAAATAGTATTTGTAATGTTTTTTACTCAAATAGGTGTAAGACGAGTTCTCATGCTTTTTGCTTTTATTTTACTCTCATTGCGAATGATGTCCACACCTGGGCGTGGGGGTTTGGGGGGTATGCACCCCCCAGAAACCAAAATACCCCCCAGAATTCAATTTTTGAAAATTTTTTTTCGTTTTTTTCGCAATTTTTTGATGCCAATGGATAGTGCTCGATGAGAAACGTCGAAAAATGGTGTTTTTATCGCCATACCACCATTTTTAAGGCCATTTTTCGACATTCAAAAAAATCTTGCACCCCCAGAATTTTCTTGCTGCCCACGTATGATGATGTCTACTTTGGACTACATACTCGAAAGTGTGTATATTGTTTTTATTTTATGATTCATTTTATGTTCTCCTGTTAATTTTTTCTATCGTCGATTATATCTTATATTCGCTTTCGCACATAATTTTTATTTTTTTCATTTTCACCATTTCTATTAATTTTTTAATATTTTATTTTTTCCAAAAATCAATTATCTTCTATAATTTTTTATATTTTAATTAATTTTTCCTAAATGAATTATATATCTTTTTGATTAATTAGGCATGTCTTCTGTTTGTGCACGCACCTTTGTTTACATTTTTCGGTCAGTTTCTTCACCACTTGTTTCTAAAGATGTTTTTTTATCCAGGTAGAAAAGATTGAGAAAGAAAATTCAATATTGGATGAACTCGCCGCGTTGAGACTATAAGCATCGCTGACGATTAATTTTTTGTTGACTTTGTTGATTTTACTACGATAGGCTTGTCAAATTTTTATCACGCTACGGATTAAAGAGAATGTGATCGAATAAATTACTACTCTTACACCGCAAGTACAGTAGGTACAGTACCAGCACATTTTGGTAAAACAGGGATAGATATGCGCACATCATACGTGAACATGGCGGGGCTGTGGGCTTACCCCACGAATCCAGTAGATCTGCAAAAAAGCGATAGATTCCCAGAAGTAAATTTTTGTCATTTCGTTGGATTTGACACATAGACCTCCAGAATTAGGCTGCTGCTTTAATTTAGGCATGCTTTTTGGCAGATTCTTGCCGGATTTCGCACCAGCCGGACTCCTGCCCAGGATTCAATTGTAACTGGTACATTTTTAAACTGCTGACTTGGATATTCAAAACTTAAATTACTTCTCAAAGAACAGCATCTCGTATTATCTTTTACATCATTTTCGGAAGAATTTTAACGAAGTTAAATTCGCCTGCTTCCGCGCACCGTTTCACTGAAGCAAGGCTGTCACGAAGGAATTGTTTTTCATTGAAATGCCTAGCTTACAGTTTTAGGCAACTACTATAGATTCGAAATGCACAGCGCATTGACCTTTTCCTGGCCAACGTTTCCGTCGGAAACATCTTAAATTATTATTTTAATGCGACTACTGATCTAATTTAAATTATAGTCTGTTTCATTTATTCGAGAGATTTTGAGTCAATTCTTTCAAGGGCAACAGTAAGCTAAACAACACGAATTACTGTACTTCGTCAGATCAGCTCAGTGAGGGTGAATGGCTAGAATTCTTCCATTTTTGATGCACACATACGACCAAATAAATTATATTTAGGCATTTAATCAGTGCTGGGACATACTACCGTAAGTGCGCTAAACAAAAAGCTATCGGCTGGAATCGAACCCGGGTTGCTTCGACTACAAGCAAGAGTTTTACCACTGAGCTATGCGGGAGTTCGCAGCGTTTCTTAACATCTTAGTCGATTGTGTTTAAAGTGTCGACTCAGGATAAGATGAATAAGCGATTTTTATCAGTAAGTTAATTGATCTGCTGGAAGACGAGAATAAATTATGCCGCAAAAATGTTATTGAAAAACCCTTCTTTGCTACGTAGCTAAAGTGAGATCCAGCGACTTACAGTAAATAAGAAATAAGGGGTTACTGTAACCTCCGAAAAGATTTACTGGAAAAGCTCTCGGATAAATGAAACAGACTATAGACTTGTTTTCAGATCTATCCTCTAAAAATATTTTTCAAGCCGAATAGCGAACATGTGCTATAGTATGTTCCATTTATCAGGGAGCTTTTTCAATCATTGTTTTCGGAGGCTACAGTAACTCCTTCTTTCTTATTTACTGCAGGTCATTACATTTCACTGTAGCTACATAGCAAAGGACTTTTCAATAAAATTTTTTTGCGGCATAATTTATTTTCGTCATCAAGTAGGTCAGTCAACCTCCGTGTAAAGTCGCGCATTCAGCTTATCTCAAATTGACACTTTTAGCACGATAGGCACCGATTTCAACAAGCGCCGCGAACTCCCGCATAGCTCAGTGGTAAAATGTCTGCTTGTCGTCGAAGCGACCCGGGTTCCATTCCAGCCGCTAGCTTTTTATTTAGCGCCATTACTGTTGCATGTCCCAGCTAGCGTTGGCAAAAGTCCGGACTAAGGACTGCTGGATCGTGATCCAGGACTAGTCCTTATGATCCTCGGACTGTAAGGACTGGTCCTTTTCAAAACCGTAGTGCACTATCGGATCATGGTCTTTTTTAGGATCATGGTCCGGACTACGGACTATGATCCTCAAGTTGATCTTTGATTCACAAATTATTATTTAGTGTAATTACTGTAGATTTGTCTTTCTCTAAAGTTATTCACGCGCTTTTTGTTGTGTAGCGCTTTAAGCAGTAAAGCTTGGAATATATCAAACTCAAAATTCGGCGAAATTCATGATTATTTTGCATATAATAAAGATGAAAACAAAAGTAATTGCAAGGAATGCGCATTTCCACCTACGGGTCGCCCACCGACCAACCTTGGACGACATTTGGAACAAAAGCACCCACTGCTTCATGAAAAAAACTTTGGCGTCACAGAGAAAAGATG
Source organism: Mermis nigrescens (assembly GCA_036768485.1). NCBI lineage: Eukaryota > Metazoa > Nematoda > Enoplea > Mermithida > Mermithidae > Mermis > Mermis nigrescens. The sequence goes on from JAVLUZ010000804.1 coordinate 109,069, forward strand.
CGAGGGTGTGGGTAAAATCCGGAAACGGAAACGGAGACGGTAACAAAGGGTAAAAGCCGGAAATGGAAATAATGGGTAAAAGCCGGAAACGGAAACGATGTGTAAAAGCCAGGACCAGAAACTGAAACGATCCAAAGTGGCGGAACCGGGGTTCCCCGAGTAGGGCCCATCAGGGTCAACACTCCAACCCCGTTTCCGCCGAAATTTCCACAGGTGAAGGGGGTTAAGTGGCTCGGAAATGGGGTACCCCATTATTCATATGTGAAGCATGACCCCGGGTCTGTCGGAGGTTTCTCCGCCCTGGTGGCAGTCCAAAGTGGCGGAACCGGGGTTCCCCAAGTAGGGCCTATTAGGGTCAACACCCCTAACCCCGTTTCCGCCAAAATTTCTCCAACTGAAGGGGGTTTAAGGGCTCGGAAACGGGGTACCCCATTGGGCGGAGAAACCCCCGACGGGACCAGGGTCAGATTTACTTGTGAATAATGGTGTACTCCGTTTGCGTACCCTGAAACCCCCTTCTGTGAGTGAAATTTTGACGGAAACGGGGTTGGGGTGTTGACCCTAATGGGCCCTACTTGAGGAACCCCGGTTCCGCCACTTTGGATCGTTTCTGTTTCCGATTCCGGCTTTTACCCATCGTTTCCGTTTCTATTTCTGTTTCCGGCTTTTATGATTTCTGTTCCCGGATTTTACTTTTCCCGAAGATGCGAAGGAACATACTGGCGTTGTCCAACCAAAATAGACAAACACTATTGCAAACGCTTTCAATTGAGCTTCGAGCGGTACGTTCATGTCAGTTTAAGCTCATTGCGACATTCCACATAATTTAAAACTCACAAAAAACAAAAAATTAGAAAATTTTCCATTTTTATAGGAACTTGTCCTAGATGCAGTAAAACTGGTTATTTCTGGCCTGAACAAGACATTTTTTTTGCTAACTTTGAGCCACCTCTGAATATCTTGCAATTGAGTTGTCGATTTTTCAAATAACATATTAAAATCCGGGAAGGTGAGTAGTCGATCTAAGGGAGGGGCTGCAAAATTTTTCAAAGGTCAAAGAATGGTCTTAAAAATGGTGTTACACATGGCAAAGAACATCATTTTTCGGCGTTTCTCTTCAAGCTCTATGCATTGGCATTAAAAAATCGCGAAAGAAAAGAAAAAAATTTCCAAAAATTTAAATTCTGGGGGATAGTGAGATTTTCGAATACTGGAAGAAAAGAAAAAGTACATTTCCTTTGCTGTATAAAGTGGCAACGCGCGTTTGGCAATCCCAGCCCTCAGCTCCATGTGGACGCGTTTTCAGCCGGGCGAGTTTGATTTTGGAGAAAAACAGTCACAATTTAACTGATTATCAAATGGAAAAAGGTATTTTTTTAAATTAGATTCCGATTTATTTTTCAGTTATGCGATTGATATATGATTGTTGTTTGTTAACTGAATGAATACATTGATAAAGTTTGTAGCAAACTGGATAAAATTTGATAAGAAATAAAATCAACATAGTAACACAGCATTGAAGGACTGTGGTCCGGATCAGTCTTTTTTAAAGGATCACAGTCCGGACCATAGTCCGGTAGTCTTTAAAATTGGGTTTGTAGTCCGGACTATAGACCGGAAGTCTTTTGTCCCGGACTTTTGCCAACGCTAGTCCCAGCACTGTTTCAGTGCCTGAATCGAATTTTTATATACCAGCCACTACAGTCAAGACCACAAGTAACGTCCCTAAACTGCATGTCCTGCAGGCGCTTGGCACCGAGGAGTGTAGCTAGTGTAGCTACATGCAGCTCGCGTTTTTGAGCCTGTCATTTTTTACCATTTCGAAAAAATCAATTATTCGCGTAGTTACGAACATTTACTTTAGTTGTTTTGAATTTGGCGAGCTAGCCAAAAAGTTGCGAATATTCGTTTCCGGACCATGATATTGTGCCTGAGGAAGCGAGGCGATCCGCCTTCATCGCTTGTATTGGTCCCCAAAGCAAAGTTGCGTACACACCTTCGAGGTACGCTGCACGAGCTAAGCCTGCAGATTCAATTCATATCCTTATACACTTTCATATCAATAAAATGGGCGACGTGACTGCTAAATTTATCAAGCCTGTGTTGAGATCGGAAAATCAATGTTATCTTGCGCACTTCCATCATCTTAAATTGATTGGTTATTTCAAAAGGACGTGTATTTTTTCTTGACTGTTATAAATCTTTTATGTTTATGTCACTTTCTTTGGTTCACTCTCGTCCCCCGAACATTCGAGGAGTTGTCATTATTCTTGGTGTTGTCTCTCGCTTGTACAGTCCTTTCGTTTTATGTAGCAATATAGTGTTTTTGTTTTTTTCTCTTCGTGTGTAATCAAATTCGGCATTACTACCTGGAGGTGTATTATATCGCAGGTAGTACAAAAACGTGGGACGTCCCGGCTTTAATCTACAGCCATTTAGTTCAGGTTATTCTTTCAGAATATTTTCTTTTATCGAAAATTCTTTTACCCACTTCCGAACCAAAAAAACCATAAAAATTATTCTATAATTTTTATGTAGGATGACTGACTGGCCTAGAGCTCTGTGTTGCTGATTTCAATGTTCATTGTGCTAATTGGAACCAAGACCTTTCAGAATCTGAACCGAACTGGTGAAAAAGTTAAAACATTAACTTGAGATTTTCTTGGGTTTTTTTGGTTGGGACAGGTCAACTGACCTTGCATGCATTCATCCGGGGTTATATAAGTAACTAAGTGTTAGGAAACTAGGGCATAGCTGCCTAGATCTCCGACGTGTGGTGGTCAACAATACTTAGGACCAAGGAGATTTAAGCCGTATGTTTTGGGTGTATTTTTGGTTGACTCTGGCGTCTCGCCCTAGCAACCTGACCAACGCTAAGGTAGCCCAGGTACATAGGTAAGCACCATAGGTACGTAATCTGTCTCCGTCTAGGTGGCTTTATGTACTTAGGTACCGGCGGAGGTGATTACTTACAGTAGGTATCTTATATCACATCATTGTACTTGCCCATCTAGCATTATGTACGCTATATTACGTCCGATCCTATTTTATAACGCACGCAATGGCAAAAGTGCCGTAACCCGAAAATAGTATAAAGTGAATTTATTCCGATTTCCGAAATTCGACAAAAAAAATCGCCCAAAATCGGGCATGCTTAAGCATAGGGACGCCTCCCGCTTCACCCCTGTACATTTTTTCATCAAATCCATATTTTGACGTTACAGAATAATTTAAAAATTCTTTAGCTAAAATCGCATTTTTGATGTTTTGGAATGTTCTGGAAAATTTTTTCGTCGAAACAATATTTTGATGTTTTCGGATGTTTTGGAAAAGTTTTTTGTTCAAACCATATATTCGTTGTTTTAAAAATTTTTTGTTTGTTGTAGCAAAGGGCGTCATATATCACGTGATATCTTATATCACTCATATGTTATAGCAGAGGGTATCTCCTATCTAATATCAATGCATGTAATGGCACAAACAATGTATCTTATATGTATCACATCATTGTACCGTATTACATTGCCAATCTTGTAGCATTATGTAGGCTATATTACGTCCGATCCTATGTTATAACGCACGCAGCGGCAAAAGTACCGTAGCCCGAAAATAGTGTGAAGTGAATTTATTCCGATTTTCGAAATTTGGCAAAAATCAGCTCTGTCCCAAAATCGGCCATGCTTAAGCATAGAGATGTCTCCCGCTTCACCCCTGTGCATTTTTACGATCAAAGCCATATTTTAGACGTTACAAAACGGTTTTAAAAATTCTTTAGCCAAAATCATATTTTTGATGTTTAGGGATGTTTTGGAAAATTTTTTTGGTCAAACCATATTTTTGATATTTTAAAAATTTTTTGCTTGTTGTAGCAATATCACATGATCTCTTATATCACTCATATGTTATAGCAGAGGGTATCTCCTATTTCATATCACTGCATGTTATGGCACAGGCAGGGTATCTTATATCACATCATTGTACCATTTAGCATTGTCCATCTTGTAGCATTATATGGGCTATATTACGTCCGATCCTACGTTATTGCGCACGCAGCAGCAAAAGTAAAACAACATCAGCTAGAGTAAGATTAAGTTATCTCTAGGCACTGCCGTAATGACCGTTTCAGTAGTGAAACCATCACCTTTTATACAAAATGGCCCTACCCCTAGTATATAGAAAAGGACAGCGCCAAATGAACAAACAGATAAAACAAAAAGGGCTCGGGGCTCTTGCTTCATTCGAGTGAAGTTTTGCATGTTATCTTGCTTAAAATCTCGTTAGTCGCTGAATGTTGGCGCGTTAGCTTGTTTGTTTGATAGCTTTAAATCGCTGCAAGGTAGGCGTTAAACTATTTACTTTGTAAGCTAATGAGCATCGATTTCGCTTTTGTATAAGGCTTCGAGTCATGTCGACATCCTAAGTTTAGCTGTTATTCTTTAGGAAAGTTGAGCTTCATGTGATATGCGAACTCAATAACATACGATTAAATAACATAAGTAGATTAAACCTGTTTTACGTACTAAATAGAAAATATGTGTTAAGATGTGCATTACATAATATGTTTTCTATTACATAAGCTACCATTTTATTTTGTGTTATTCATTTAGTGACGAAGCTAAGACAAGGGGTGTTCGCGTGGACTGCAGTTGCTGGAGTTGAGAACGGCTTAAAACGAGTGCTATCTATTTTATAACCGACGGTCGTTTTTCATGCGAATGGTTTATTTTCCAGGAATTGGACTGGATGAGTGTGTGTGAGTCTTATTTTGAAATAAAGGGGCGCTAACTTAGTGCCAGTTTTTGATTCGCAGCTGCTGGTCAAAATAATTTTAAAATTCTTGAACGAAATTGTGTGAAACAGACTATAAATGCATATGCGTTGGCAGTTTCTGGTCAGATTCGTACATTTTTGCCGAAAATTTGTGATTCATCTTCATTTCTTTGCCACTATTTTAGCTTATTTTCCTATTTTCCTGTCTCCTGGGGTCTCTGTCGTCAAACCCTTTCCTACTTAGTCTGGTAGGGCGCTCGCAAATTTTTATTTTTCCCTGTCGCTGTTATTGAACTTGGTCAGTTTCCGAACGACAGCATGGAAATTTCTGTTTCACATAACCTCGCGGTTTTCTTATAAGATTTTGGCCAATGTAAAACGAAAAGGAGCGGTAAGTACGATTCACTTCAAAGCCAGCGCAGAAACCAGACAATAAGTAGAAAAAAATACAAAATCAACGACGAACAACAATGAAAGGAATGCATATTGTCAATGATTGTTCATCGTTTTGCATTTGCGCTTGAAAAACACCGAAAATTTTCAAAGTTATTACAGGATGATGTCCATCATGCCCCATGCATAAGCAACAAAATTATTGCGCGACTTGAAAGCTTTACTTCGACATGATGGGCAGCTGCCTAATTCTGATGGTCTGAGGGGTTAAAACTGGCAAAAAATTCAAAAAGCTATCGAAAATTTGATTCCGGCAATCTCTCGAATTTGTGTGGTCTGCCGAATTTTTGGTGGTCTTAACCCTCCCTTACCCTCCAACCCTCTCACGTGTGTACATACATAGGTCTTTTGAAACTTTATAGGTGGGTTCATATGTAAGTGTGACTATTCTCGCGAAAGTGAATAGGAAAATATTACTAAATTTGCATAAACTCTCATGAAAATTTGTATCGTCACTTTTCCATTCGTCCGTTTTCAAACTTACGCGTCAAATCAAATGGATATACCTTGACCTATGTAAAATATTGATCAGGAATCCCGTGCAAAATAAAGAAAAAGCTAAAAAGTGATCTAATAAACGTCTTAAACTTTTTCAAGCACATAACTGCGGTTACCCGATACAGTCGTTTTTTCCATAATCCGAGCTTTTTTCTCGATTAGCTGCTATTGTCACCCGATAAAGAATCGCTGATCGCCGACGCTCATTATCATAACAGACTGAAGGACAAATAATAAAACTGGGCAAAATAAGAGAAGTTTTACACGGAAGATAAGGTAGTTTTCAAACAAGTAATGCGTTTTATTAGTTCCGGGTTCTGATTCGAAAAACTTGTGATCAGATCGCACGATCCGGGTCATCCGATGATTAGAGTTATCTATAAATAACGACCGCTTACCGTTCATTTCGTACCGGTACAAACGACGATAAAATTACGCTGCTATTCCTATTTCAGCAACTGCCTATTCGTTTGTCGGATTTTGGTGTAGCGTATGCAGTAACCTTGTTAGATCATGCTCTGTCGTCCTGCGACCATCAAGCATGCCATACGTCATGTTGGACCGGACACGCACCTGGTGGATTTCAAGGGGGTGGTGGTCTGCAGCCCCAAAATGGAAAATAGGAAAATTTTCTAGGGGAAATGTTGCAAAATGAAGGCCTAACATGAAAGACAATCGAAAATGTTTCACAAAAATGCATGAGATAAGCTAGAAACGTTGGATAACGTAGTTGTGATGCTATTTTAGCATTCATACCATTTTCGAGGTCATTTTGACCCAAAAAAGCACACCTTTTGACCCGTCCCTCCCGGATTGGCCAACTCCAACCCCCTCTCCCTCGGATCATACTGTGCCTCTCAGGAGTACAACTGCAAAGCATGACCGATCTGGGAGTCTGCCAGTCTGGCTGAAATAAACTTTCTCGGGCCAAAAGGCTTCAAAATCTGGCACAATGTTATTTTATACTTCTAGTCAATTTCGAGCACTTTTGAAGAAAATTCTCGATTTTCATCCATTTTTGGCTTTCTTGCCATATTTCCCATAGTAAATCTACCATATTTTCATATCAGGTGGGTAACCCCTCAACTTCTTGCGTACATGTCTGATAGTCGTACGGTGCATATAGGAAGTGGGTTGAAAGACAAAAGACAAAGTTTACTGTGTTAAATAAGGCGAAATTAAGGTAAAAAAATCACAAGATCTAAAAATTTTGCGAAATTGCTTGAAATTTCGACCGAAAATGAACGGCCAAAATAGGTTTTGCGCTGTTCAAACCTTTTAGCGACATTTTAGCTAAAACAGGTCATGAAAAAACAGAAGTCCTTGTAACCCTTCCAATTGAGGAAGAAAAAAATAAAGCAAAATTAGAACGTCAAGCAATTTACATTAAAAAACACTTTTAGCAAACGTGCTTGAAATCATAGGGAAAAATTTAGCATTGCCTTATTTCTGACGTGATTTACATCAGTCAGAAAGTTAGGATTCTTGATTTTTTAATCAACCGGTCGATTAAGATTATCATGAGGGCCACACTATTTGCTGTTGACCTGAATTATGCCTTTTGCACTACACAGTGATGACCTGACCGAAGAAATTTCGAAAATAATAACGAGTCACCAAAATCTTTATGCTTTATTATTTTTTAAAATTTACTATTTATAAATTTTCTATTATAATCTTCCTTTATTTTCATAACGGATTTTCTGACTTTTCTTCCGATGTTCATACATACCTACATACATAGAAACGAGATCTAAACTTTCCGATTATCTTACTCAACTGATGATCTCTTTTACATTATTATATTGCTAAGTGAGGTTTTCATTTAATAACAGTTCGTTAGCTAAGAAAGTTATGGAAATGAGTGTGCTAAAGCGAAGAAAATTTGTGTAGGTAGAGCTCCTCGGAGACCGTGACTCGTGGCAGACGTATTCTTGGGGAGATGAATTTGGGATTTGTCCCCGCCCCCCAGATACTGACCTGCAGCAAAATAGCCGCGACCCCAGAATTGTCGATTTTTTAAAAGAGGTCGTAAAAGCGAGCTTTTTTAAACATTTTTAGATAACTTTCGGTAGAGAGTGTCCAATTTTCGGCACTTCGCGCCATACACTCAATTTTTGACTACGCTTATATTTTCAATTTATACCAATCTTTTAAAATTTATCTGAACTTTTTTATGTCTAATGTTCTAGAAAAAACGAGCATTGTCGTAAAAGTATAAAACAGTGTTTTTGACGTGTATCCATCTTTTGTTAGTTCAACAGAACACTTTTTGAAAATTTTCGGGCTGAGCCACACAATTCACGTGCTGTATATTACATGTATATGCTTTTTATGCCCTTGCTTTACTTGTAGGTGATATTTTCTTCAATAAAAATGTTCGGAAAGTTTGTACTCGTCGCATTCGTTATCACTTGCATAGCTCTTGAAAACGCGAGCCGTAAGATTGATACCTTAGGCTGCAATCTGGCCCCCGGCATGACAAACAAATATCAGTGCACGGCTGAGTGCGGTAAGCAAGTCCTTTTAAAGGTTCCGATTTTCGTTTATTTGCAATATTTAGCTAAACACGAAGGTGACACAAAAGAAATAGAATCATTAAGAAATTCAAGTTGAAGCGCGGTCCAGAATATAACGCGTTGGTCCAATCGAGTCACAGTCAGACATGCACGTGGGAAGTTGGAGACCTAGACCCCCAAAAATGGAAAAATTGATAATTTTGTGGGGAAAGTGAGGTAAAATAAAGGCCTAAACAGATGAAAAGCGAAAATTCTTTCTTTTTTCAAAAATGCACCAAATGACTAGCAACTGTGTTATAATGTAGATTTGACGCTATTTTAGCGACATATCTGATTTTGAGGTAATTTTTTGCCCGAAAAGCTAAATTTTTAATCCCCCAGACCGGCTGACCTATCCCCAGGTCGGCCATGCTTGCATATATGGTCACACTATCCCAAGGACAACATAGGAATTTATAGTTCAATAAGCAATCAAATTTTATTTGAATAGGTTCGATTATTTACTTATAGGTCATTAAGTCATGAGGGTCAACCAGAGCTCCTTTCAGCTAAAATTGACTGAGAGTTGTGCAGTTCAATTGCTCAAATTCACCGTAATTGAGAGTTTATCGTCAATTATTACTAACAGGTTTATGAATTTTAACTATTGCCCCGTTGTAGTATACCTTAATTTTGCGTTTTTCAGATTTTGTCTTCCAAATCCCCTCCCACGTGCGTGCATGTCCATGATTAACTTATAGGTACGTGCTATTCCTTCGATTTGTTAATTCGAAAAACCCTTTTCAGGGTCCGCGTTACATTAATGGGCGTAAACGGGTATAAATGATTTTAACCCTACACTTTGGAAAAAATAAATTCGCCGAATCGTGCACGTTTGCGATAAAAGAGAAAGCTATGCTTGAGATTTATTACATACTTATCCCACTTAATTATAGAATATTATTCTAAAATTTCGGGGTACTTAACCTGATTAAGCATGCTTTTTCCATATATTTAAATTTTTTATTTCGTTCCTGCATGAGATATTCTTCCATTTTTTATACGCCATTTTCAGGTTGCAAATTAAGCGTAACGCACAAGAATGGAACGCGTATCAATTATTGTGTTACCCGAGCGGCGATCTGTAGAATTGTGCGTCAATTTAACCAAGATCCAAACGATTATATGACCAATAGGATAAATCTTACCGGGTTTAGATATAACGACACGACACTTAAGGGTGAGAAAAGTTAGTTTATGTAGCATCAAAAGATCTACATATTCCAAAAAGTTTTGTGTGCTAAACGATAAGCTATGTATAATAATTTACATTTTTGTCCGAAATATTCGTTGAATGAATTAAACCTGATAATTATGCTTTTTTTATTTCCCATCTTCAATCTTTAATTTAGATCCCTTTGCATTCCGTTTTACTGATAGTCTTACCCAATGATAATTTAGCTGTATCGCCCGTAGAAATTTTGAGTGTTATTGAATTAAATAATACTCCATTTTACTACATTGGCAAATTATGTATTCTCGAAAAGGGGTGGTTATGGGTTCAACCAAACATGAGCATGGGGGTTTGGAGGTTAAGACAACCCCTCCTCCCCCCGAGAATGCTGTAGACCCGCAGAACCATACACTCCCAGAATTTAATTTTCGGCATGTTTTTTGGGATTTTTGTCAGCTTTATACCAACAAGACCCCAGAATTTAGTCGCTGCCCATGAATGATTTCAAACCTTAGGAATAGTTGCTGACCATGCATGGGATGAAACGAACTCAGAGGATCGGGAACCAGCATTTATCATAAAAACATACTAAAAATTTATTTCTTGGGATTAAACGTAATCTGATTAATATTTAGGACTTTGTCGGGGTTGAACCGCCGCAAACCCTCCGCACACACACTTTCAATGAATTACTAATCAATAATTCAAGCATATCATTCCCTGAGAACAATGATGTGATCTATGGAAATTATTAGGCAGGCAAAAAACATCGTTTTCACCGCTGTGGAATGGGGTAAAAAAATTTCATTGTTCGGGGGAGGGGAGACCAACTTTAGGTGGGGCTTTCCCACGTCACTGTCACGTTTAAGTATATGAACCTGCATAATAAGAATTTAAACGGGTCGTATTTAAGTTACACCATTTTTTTATTTCTGCTTTTGTTATCCACAGTCCGTTAAGCAAAAATTTTAACAGATTGCTATACTCAAGTTTGAGCATAATATTCAAGAACTGTCACAAACAAAAAGCCAATCGATCTGATATAATTATCGTAATCTGTTGGCACACTGCCGAAAAAAGTTCTTAGGATACATGCCCAAATTTGTGTGAAACAGACTATATAAAGTTTGGCTGTTACTCACACATGAACGTGAATGGTTTAGGGGGGTTTGTACCCCTCAGAAGTTGAAACCCCTCACATTACTGTAGACCCACTGAATTCTATTTTTAGTAATATTTTTGGCAATTGCACCCGTCCTGACTCCCAGAATTCGTTTGTTGCCCACGTATTCTGTGACAAAATTGTTTATTTCACTTTTCAAGGTGTTGCGTATATTACACAATAATTTAAAACAAAAAAACTACGCTTTTTGAAGTAGCGATCAGACATTCACATGGGTTGCACGGGGCGTGAGGGCGTTGAGGGTTTTCAACTTCCCAGAATCCTTTAAGCCCTCAAAAATCGATAAACCCCGGAATCTAATTTTTAGCATGTTTATGATATTTTTTCAATTCTACACCATTCAGACTCCCTTCCGTCCAAGAATGTGGGTTTGGTGGTCTAGTACAGCCCAGAATGGAGAGAATAGGAAATTTTATGGATAACATGAGGCAAAATGCAGGTTGAGATGGGAGGAAATTGAAATTTTTTTACAAAAGTGTTTGAAATTATTTAGCTAATAGGGAACAACGTTGTTTTGACGCTGTTTGATATTTGTACCTGATTCTGAGGTGATTTATGACCCAAGAAAGCTAAATTTTGACTATCTTCCGGACCGGCTGACCATACAGGTCAGCCATGCTGTGCACCTACGGTAGGGACCATAGTTATGTACGCAAGGTTTAAAGTTAATTCATCGAATAATAAATGTATAATGTAAAGGACAGCATGAAAACACGTGCTAAAAATTGTCTGTGCTCAATTGTTCTTGCCAAAAGTAATGCCTTGCCTATATAAACTACTTTGATGAGTTCTGAAGTGAAAAATAAAAAGATACTAAAAGAACAATGCCGAAGTTTAAAGTATTGCAGAAGTGATATTTTTTCGAATAGCCTGTAATACAGTTTTTATGGGTGATTTTGGTTATTTTTTGACGTTTTTGCTATCGATGATAATATAAACTAGCACGGAAAATGCTCCGATTGAAGAAAATTACTTGGGATTATGAATTACTAAGAGTGTAAAACTAGGGGACTGAGAAAAAACCACTATGTACATGCCTAAAGTCTCAAAAAAGTAAAAATCGAACTTTCTCTAACCAACGCAAAAAAGCCTATTCTGCGGCCTGCAGATTGAAATAAACTATTCAACCAAAAAACGAATGAAAAAGCAGCATGATAGCTATGCAGTATCTATGAGAAATTAGATGGAGTAAAATAGGAGCGACTTTGCGAGCCAATTGAATGAAATAACAAACATTAATGCATTCAAGACAATCAAAGAAATTGTTGGTTTAAAGCAGTAGGAAACGCGTAAGCTTACGTGAAAAGACTAGATGTAGATAGCTTTTTCCTAGTCCCTTCTTTTACGTTCTTAAAAATTCACAATGTTAAGTATATTCGTCTTTTGTGTTCTATCGGAGCATGTTTCTGTAAATCAGACAGTAAACACATACGGTAACATGCCACAATAATGACAGCACTCCGACAATGCGGAAAATAATATGGCTCTGGATACCAGCATCATATTTTTTGAGGGAGACAAACTTACCTCATTTAACTACTGCCTGTAAAGAACATTTAAACTCTAATTCGTAATCCTGATGATGATGAACATTTTGAAATAATTAAGTGTCTGCAATGCATTGGAACTAAAGTTAATATTCTGTGTCAAGTTAACACAACAGCTACTGAGTGTAAAGAAAACATAAGATTCCTAAATTCGATCTTACGGAGCATGTTTTGAGAAAAATTTACGTTTAGCAACGCTCTGGAAGTTAGATTAATTTGTAGCACGATCAATATTTATGGAAGAATTAACTCTTCACAATAGTCTAAAGACAAATAAATATTATATGTAAAGCTTTTTACACCAAACGCGCCCAACTGACGTATTACCTTTGACATCTCATACATTCTTAGACATGTGATCACGTCCAGACTCGCAACTGGAGAAATCGGTCATAAAAAACAAGACAGAAAGACGTTCAACATCCCCCATTTTTGACTTTACAACTCCCGGGAAAGCTAAATATTGGATGTAAACAAACGAAATCGGCTGTGACGCGCATACGTTAACAATGCTTTGTTTTAATTTTATTTGACTTATCTCGACTTCTTAAACGGAGAAAGTGGCGAACTAAAAAATGGACAAAAACGTTTTTTTCGTCATCCACCGTATAGCAAACTGTAAAATCTGAAATTGACTCCCGTTAATTATTAAGTTCCGGTGAATATTGGACATATTGACCAATCAAGAATTGAAAAAAACATGTTTTTTCGCACAATGTTACAACTCTAATTTCGAACTGTACACTTCCATAAGTAACTCAGTATTCAGTTTCTTTAAACACAGTTTGCTGCGATGTGTAGCCCATAGAATGCACATTATCTTTCTTCTATTCAATTTATAACCACTTATAACCTGTTTTTTACACCAGCCATTAGAGTGTAAAGTTTAAACCCATAGAGATATCTCTGTACTGAGTGTAATAAAGTTTTCTAGTAAGCGGAAAGTAACCCTCGAGCCGTAGTACATTTCTATTAGAATAAATTTCTTGATACTCATGAGTGCGTTAGTTGACAAACAAAAAAGGATCAAAAACATGTTCTTTACCCTAGAATTTACATTTTATTTTCCTCAGAGTTTAAAGCTTGCAACCCTGAAGTAATTCTCTACTGAGTTTAAGGAAATGCGTCCAAGTGCGATCTTTAACCCTTTGACATGAGTTTTATTTTCAAAGTACTTTGTACCTCCCAATTTATAACCGTAGCGGTTGACCAAAACTAAAAGTAGGTGAAAACATGTTTTTTTGTTCACCACTAGGATGTAAACTTCAGTCTGACAGAACTAACTCCACATAGACTTTAAACAAACGTTGTTAAATTCTTCGTGTAGCCCTTTTTCTTTTCTTCTTCTTCTTCTTTTTTCCCTTCTTTTTCCTTACCTTTTTGATGTAAATTTTCGTTTTATAATCCTGCCTACTTTTTCTGTTTCATTTAGACTTTTGCGCCTCATAAAACATGTAATCTCTCATAATATAATTATTTTTAGGTACACTTGTGCTATTTTACGTGTCCTTTTTGTTTCTTTCTTACTAATAGCATGATTCACACACCTCTATATCTGTCTTTCTTTCTTCTTTTTTCAATATTTGCTTGGTTATTTATTTATTTTTTTCATTTTATTTTTTCTTTTTCTTTTCTCCTCATTATTTCTTTTTGTTTATTTCTTTTTGCTTCTTTCTCGTATTGATGACTTCTTACTATTTCATAACATATTGAAATCACTTATATCAATATTAGTCACTTAATTTCTGAAATGTGTTTTAAATGTGGCGATTTAATGCTTTCATTTATTGCATATTAGATCAGCTTAATGATTTTCAGATCATACCTTTAATTGCGAAAAGTTCAAAGGCAACGCCAATTTTACTGGACAAGTGACTACTATCGTGAAGAATTTGCATAAGAACCGTAAGGAAGGTGAGCCAAAGCAATGACCACAATGATTGAGTAGATATCAATCTACCTACTCTTCCTACAATATATTCGTATATACCTATTTCGAACAAAGTCACTTTATTCATGCATCTACAAAGATGAATTCATGTGCGCACTTATACAAAAGTCCTGCACATTTTGTTGCTTCAAATAGAAAATTTCATATAAAGACATAAGTGCTCGATAATTCAGTATGTCGGTTTGCGTTAGAAAAAAATATTCCTCCTTAGTTTTCTTTAGCCAATCCATTCGAGTCTGAGAATTAACATGTGGCTGGGGGGCGAAACGGCACGAAATTTCGAAATTTTACGATTTCGATTTATTTTTTTGCGGATTTTTCTCAGCGAGAAGTATAGTTTAATCTTCAAACCCGTTTTTTTGGGGGCACGAGGCGATAAAAAATTAAGAAGTTAGTCACTGACAATTTTATACCTTTGTCACATACAGAGCAAATCTGACGCATTAAAGCGACAAAAATTCTACTGAGGCTGGTGTTTAGCGCTAATAAAATTGTTTTGATTGATATCGAAAGCGTCTAAAGTCAATGATTGAATGTTACGGAACAACAAAATAAAAGTTTCATCGTTCTTGTTCAAAGGTGGGCAGCACCGGAATTCGAGGATGGAGATGTCTTCAAAAGTCCAAAAATGGTCTTTAAAATAGTGAAATGTCGAAAAAACACTGTTTTTCAACATTTTTCAGCGGCACTATCCATTGGCATCGAAAAATTGCGATAAAAAACAAAAGCAATTCAAAAATTGAATTCTGAGGGGATGGGGTTCCTTTGATTTCTGGGGGGGGGTAATCGGCCTTCTAAAAATAGGAAAAATAGAAAAATAGGAAAAATATGAAAAAACAGGAAAAATAGGAAAAATAAGAAAAATTAGAAAATAGGAAAAAAGAAAAAAATAGGAAAAATAAGAAAAATGGAAAAAAGGAAAGAAAATAGGAAAAAAATCGGAAAAATCGGGGAAAAAATAATAAAAATAGGAAAAATAAAAAAATAGTAAAAAAGGAAAAATCGTCAATTACCTTTGTCTGAATATGTCCCAAAATATTTTTGTGTAAAAATGGAAAACCTGGAAAAATGATTTACAAAATATTCACCGATTTTGAGTAAGAGCGCTGTCCATACGAGCTATAGTATAGATACAGACTTTTCTATCCGAAAATGATTTTTTTTCGCTTATTTTCAGGTTTCTTGTTAGCAGCTAACCAACCATGAATCGACCGACGTGCATTTCGATGATCCGGAATTTTATTGCTATAGTGTTTGTCTTAAAAATTTAAAATTTACTTTTATAAAATGTTTTCCGTTGTTCTTTATATTTTCATTAGCTTGGTTATCTTATTTTGTAATGTGTGGGTTATTTGGGTTAATCAGGTTTAATAATGTTATTTGGGCATAATAGAGTTCGTAATGTTTTATTCGCTGACCATGTACACTTTTTCGATTAATTTTAAAATAAATATTTAGATGCATTATGTACGACATCTAAATAGTGTCAAAAATTTACGCGTTATTTTAGGCTGCATTTTGAGTTTTATGATTATTCCTTGTTTGGTTCTTGTCTATACAAACGAATCTGCTGACCTAAAAATAAGGTCTTCAGGACGCGAGGAAGTCAGTTTAGGCCGTAAATAAAGACTACCAACTTTGAAAAATCGTGATAAAAAATGGCTAAAATTATCAACAAATGCAATCCTCTATTGCGCGAGTTACCTTTTGATGAAAGGGCAGCCGCCCCTGCCTTCACTAAATCCGCGTCTGGGTATTGATCTTCCTACGCATAATATAAGCAGCGAGCCGTGATCGTATGGTTGAGGGGTTCCCCACGTTCTAGGGGGTTTCCGAATCCTTTACAGTCTGCTCATGCCTACCAATACCTACCAGACCCCCACAAAATTGATCACATTCTCAGAATTTTTTTTTGATTTCGGTTCTTTGGATTGTTTGCCAATGGATAGAGCTCGATGATGAGTTTTCACCGGTTTAGACTATGAACTCTTTTTTGTCCCCACCCCTCCCTCTAATCTTGGCCTCTGGTGCGCTCGCGATATTTGACATATAGTTTGTTTCAAAATTCCAGCGGCTCTTTTACAGTAGGTGATTCAAAGGCAGTGAAAATTCAGCCAATCGGCGCAAGGCCTTTCTTATGATTGGCTATAGTCTATTGCACATTATTTTTCTCTTAAACCTTGAGGTTTGGCACTCTGGGTCAGTTTGGCTCTTAGGAGCTGTGAGAGCTTTACCGGCAGCCTCGCGCAAGTAACATACTTATCATGCTCGGAGTCGATCTCTGTATTTCGCGCTGTGGAGTGAGTGGTAATACCACTAGATAACTTGGGGGAACCGCGGCAAAGTTTGAAATATCACATAGCTTATTGTACAATTAGCGAATCAATCGATGCAAGAAGCGGGTAATAAGAAACTGCTCTTTACCGATTGGCTGAATTGTTACTACTTTCGAATCACCAAACTGCAAAAAAGTCTCAGGAATTACGAAATAGACTATGTAGGTATTTATTTTTTATTTTATCATCTCAGGCGCCTGTTAGATGAGCCTAATGTTAAACAAAAAGACATTAGACCTGAATGAGAAGAGTTTAAAGCAACCAACCGATACGCTAGCGTAACTGAAGAAGCCATTTGTGCGCTGAAAAGCTTTTACAGTAGGTACGTAATGAGACTTTAGCGAAAATTTGCCGTTTGGAACGGAACAGACTATAGAGTAAGAAATTCGCCTACTTTTCATCATGCAGCCTTTGAGATCACTGAGTCGAAAATCATTGTGCACTCCTTTTCAGTAAGAAATCATCGGGTTGAAAATCCATACCCCGTTTTCGTGAAAAATTTCTTCCACATAAGCGTGGTTTAAGGCTGTGAAAACGGGGTAAACATAAATGAAAGTATGTTGATTGAAACTTAAAGAACTACCTTATGAATGAGTGTAAACAAACGCTGTCAAATTCTATGTGTCATCCATGAAGCGTAGTACATTTTCGATACAGGGATTATGTATGTTACGACGCATGAAGCGCAGATGTTGACAGATTAACAAGAATAAAAATAAATCAAAATGTGATTTCCCCCCTAGTCCTTTACACATGGAATACCCATTTTAGCCCAAAAACGAGTGCGATTTTCGGAAAAAATAGCCGCCTTAACCTCATGGCATAAATTTACATCGAAGGCTTAAAAGATGTTTATGTGCTATTTAAACAAAATATCAAAAACCGCCGTGTCTTCTAACGCTGCAACGCAACTTTGCGCGCCCATCGCCATCTTTGTTTTGAATGTAGAGGAAAACAAAAAATACGCGCAGCCAATTATTTCATCATATTTATATTATTATCTAAATCTATGTATTAACGTCAAAAAGCCTCGAAAAAACAAAATACACTTCCTATCCGATTTTGGTCCATTCTTCTGGATTCCAGTGGGTGTTAAACCAGACATCTCAGACTTCGTGTCCATGTGCGTGCTTGCATGTGTAAGCAGATGAAGGGAAAGTTGCTGTTTTAATTCTATCTACTTATGCACAAAACACGACATACACATTGACGTAATATAATATCCGGCCTCGCCTTAGCTGTAAACCAGATTCTAAACGAAAGGCAAAAATAACCAAGGTCACATTGCGGTAGACGAAAGCAAAGAGTTGACAAAATTTTCTAAACGAATGTAAAATCTGATCTTAGGCGCCGAGGACAGAATCAGGCATTTCAGGCTGCTTACGTGTTAAAGAAATTTGTTTTGCAATAAAAATCTTTAAATTTGATAACGGCTTAACCCTCCGTTTACCATCAAGGTTTTGCAGTCGAAGTGCACCATCATGGCATAAACTCCTAGTGCATATTAAGCTTTGCCTTCGTAACATTCTCTGACAGCTATTACTTACATTTAGTGCAATTTTTTATGTTCTTTCTGAATATGTATGCTATTTTCTGTGAAAATTATTTTTGAAAGAGGTATAATTGAAAAACTATCACAATGCATAAGAATAGGCACCTGTTCGACATTATGCAAAAACAAGAAAAGAAGATTTCTGTTGTGTTAAACACATCCAGGGCACACCTGGGCGTGGGTGGGGGGTTAGGGGGTATACACCCCCGAGAAACCAAAATACCCCCAGAAATCAAAATACCCCCCCCCCAGAATTCAATTTTTAAAAATTTTTTTCGTTTTTTCGCAATTTTTTGATGCCAATGGATAGTGCTCAATGAGAAACGTCGAAAAATGGTGTTGTTTCGCCATACCACCACTTTTTAGACCATTTTTCGACCTCTGAAAAATCTTGCACCCCATCCCCAGAATTTTCTTGCAGCCCACGTATGATCCAGGGGATGCATTTTGCATTTAAAGAGCTGGAAAGGAAAAGTTTATGATTGACCATCTTGAGTTTTGCGATATAACTGTAAATAGGCCAAAAATGCCTATTTCTTACTAACCTATAATTCGTCTTCGAGCTAAACCATTAAAAACGATGTAACTGAAACCAAAACGAGGCTAGATAAAGTTTTGGACACATGGATAAGGTAGAACAGAAAAAAAGCCACGAAAGTGATTCATTATGCCTCTGGCATAGGACACGGTAAACGGAGGGTTAAGTGAAGTACGTGTTTCGGACAACCTTGGCAAACACGGAACGATTTTTTATAAGCTTTTTGGAACATGCAATGCAGCACGTTTTCCATTTCGAAGTTTTAATGGGAGTGGGAATGCGATACGGTCTATTTTGATTTTAAAAAAACTTTAAAACGTTTTTTTCAGGCCTTAATGCTTTCTTTTGCTCAATGCCAAAATAAAGTCCAGAATTCGGTTGCTGTCTACGTTTAAAATCAATAACGTACCAATCTAAAATTAGCTTATTTCTTAAGAACTCTAGCGACATAAGAAATCAAAAATTCCATACTTAACACTGCTTCGATAATGGTGTTAATTCTTGTCATCTCATTTTTAATTTTTTTGTTAAATCTTTTTCCGTTATTCCCCTTTTAACTTTAATCATTATTTCTAATTTTTATTTTCATTCTATCACACCATTCTTCCATTTTACGTTCGAACCCTAATTTGCTTAATTTGAGAATAAATCGATCGAGAGGTCGATCTGATATTCAAAATTCAAAATAGGTACTTCCTTCCTTCGTATGTCCACGAATAGAACTCTAGGCGTTTCTTCCGCTTCATCCTTAATTTTTATCTCAAAAATTTGCCTCAAAATAGAATTTTTGTCGTTTTCTCGCGATTTTTGGCTTTTTGACCCTCGCCGACCCCCGAAATTCGGCTGTGGTCCATACACCCATGCTAGCAACGTTCGAGGCCCTTCACTACGGTTATACTACGTACGAAAATTAGGCAATCGAGCTAACGTCTTTGCCGGTCGACAATATTTTATTTTTTTGTATAGTTTCTGTTTTTTGTGTTTTTTTTTTTTATTCATTTTCACAATTTTTGTAAATTGTACTCATTTACTGTAAGTTGTGCAAATCAAGCGAGAAATTTATTGCTGAAGCAAACAATCATCAAACTGTGGTAAATAAACAAAAGATCATAATTTGTGTAAACTTATCTTGCATTTATGTGTCAATAAAACAAGTGCAAAGGGGATAGTCCTATTAGAAAGTGCATGAAAACCTTCAAATAATGTACTGAAATGACACTCTTACTAACATAGTTTTAGAGCTGTATGTGTCAGAACACAGATCAGTCTACTCCATTGCACAAAAGATGTTAGAATTAACGTCAAAATTTTCTAAAATAAGTAACACCTACAACTCTAAAACTAGCATAGCAAGGGATCGTTTGGAGACACTGTTTTGCAGAGCATTTATCTCACTTACCAGCCACTTCTTAACCAAACAAGAAATTTAACTGATTTTCGTAATGTATGCTAGGTATATTTTTGCACACCAATTTTTAGAAACAAAAAGTTACAAATTTTCTCGTGGGAAAGGAAAAGTCTATGTCTACCTCTATGACAAACCATTGTGACTGCACTTTAATATCGGCGCTCTAATGTCGGCGCTTTAGTGTTGTGCGCTCTAATGTCTGCTTGCCCAAAAATTGTTCAGTAGTCTGTGACTAAATATGTATAAATTGGGCAGCTACCGAATTCTTGGGGTCTGAATACGATAAAAAATTGCTTAAACGACTTAAAATGTGGAGCCGGCTGATTCTAGAGGGACTGTTTGGACTGTAACCCTATGCTCCTACGTGACTTATATGCGATTTATCGATTTGTCTATCAAATGTTTTTTGATCCCGAATCAAATTTTATTTTTTTATTTCTTCATGCCACTGATAAACATTCGATTCATTTTTATGCGCTGCAATTTCGCTCCTCTGACGATTAATTAATTGTAGATCGATTAATCCTAATTATTTTCTAGCTTAGTTGTTAAAACAAAAAGGTGAAAAGTCAGAAATGGACCTAAAAATTTGTCAAGGTAAAAAAATGCCAATGAATCAATAATACGCAACGATCTGATGAATTTGTGAATTTCAGAAATCAAAATTTCTCTCTACCCTCCGAACCCCCTTACCGAAGCCTGTGCGTGTTTATCACTAGACATTTATGTGGGGTTTCGCTGCTTCTTTACCATTAAAATATAAAAATGCAAAATTATTTGGAAAATAAGGCAAATGAATGCCCGAAATGGGTGAAAGCGAAAACTGTTTTTTTTAGTGTTTGAAACTGACCGAAAATGTGAAACAAAGTAGTTTGAACGCTATTTTAGCATTATACCAGTTTTTGAGGTCATTTGGCCCATTAGAACTCACTAAACCGACTCTCCCATGCCGGCTGACCCCCCTCCAAATCGGCCATGCTGTGCATCTATCTATACCACTCGTCTTTCCACTTGCTGTTCAGGGTATTGTTCCTGGGTCTGCCGAATCCGGTCATACCGTGTTGACTGGCGAACCTGTTGGTTCCTGATTGGAGTCGCAAGATCCCTTCGCCGAGCCGTGATTTTTCTTCGGCTAATTCTGGCCCACCGACCGGTTTGTACAGGACATCGCGAGCCTTCCCAAATCCTAACACAAACTTACGTTTTATTTAATAAGCGAAGTGGCTCGACTGCATTCGAGGGCGAGGGATTTCGGACTAAGTTTACACTACACGTGGGCGATGGGAACGGGTGTTTTAGAGCCCCAGTTCTAAGCCACTGATTACGGTTTAAACCCCAGAATTTAATTTTTTACATTTTTGCTATTACATTTTTATTATCTCTTGTCTAACTCGGATCCGCAATTTAATCGCTGCCGATTTATATGGTTCGAACCCAACGAAATCTGTCTGACGGAGTTCATTTATGACGGAATCGAAATACTTTGACTATGTTACACAGATTATAATACGAAATGTTGGCAAATACTATTTCTGATCACACGTTGGCGTGGGACAGGCTCTTCAGAGTTGAATATTTTTGGCATGTTTTTGGCATTTTCGCAATCTTAAATCAATTAGATTTCCAACATTTAGGAGATGCCCACGTATCATCATGATCCTTCGATCAACTTTTTTTACCTCTATCGGGCAATAAAAAAATTCAGAAACTAAAATTTGAGTTTTCGTGCACTAAGAATTAATAGAGCAAAATGATGGATGAACGATATATCTGGCCATTCAAGTTCGGCATCCAGCACATCAATACACCGAAAGTGATGCGGAATGGCTTAAAGGCTAATTTTTAGAATTTTTGTGGGAATGACCGTTCTTGCTCTTGTTCCAATTCAAATATATACAATATGCAAAGTGGCCCATAAAAAAGGCTGAATTCCGATTTAATAGGTCATAAGTTCAGCTGATGTGAAAATAAAAATTTAGGACCAGCTACATTAGCTAGATAAACATGTATTTATTTGAACGGCGTTAAAAATTTTGGCCAGCTGCCAGCTATTTGTGCACTACGGCAATTTGTTTACACCTCCCTTTGACATTGTTTTAACCTCAGAGTTTCTGCATTGTATCACATTACTGCGTGTGTAGGTATCCTTTTTTGACATTTTTTGGCAATAATTATAGCCACAAAAATTAATTAGCTCATTTTTATACCCTAAGATTATATACGTCGTATTAATGAAAAATTTTCAGAGTATCGTCAAAAGAGGATGCAAATTGATGGCAGGACCAATGAGACTATTGGCCTTTAGACAATATTAAAGTTGAGTGTTAACAGACCGTAGTAGGACCCGAATCGATGATATTTAGCAAAAAATTTTTGCAGGGCTTGAAAAGCAGACATTTTTATCTATCTAATGCAGCCAGATCTAAATTTTCATGTTTACATCAGCCGAAGTAATGACTAGAGCCCGGATTTTTTAAGTGGAAAAAATGTCACTTTTCGTGGAAGATTACGTGAAAAAATAAGACATTTTACGTGGAAGTTTGGGTAACAATTTTATTAATATTCTTGCATGCTAGCCATACATGTACAGCATGGGAATTCTGAGGTAGGTCGGGCCCAAAAAATTTTTAAAAAGTGCCTTTTCTGCTTAAAAACGAAGGGTATACGTTAAAAACACTGTTTTTTGACGTTTCAGACAATGTCGTTCTTTCTATAGAAGATAAAAACTTTAAAACTTTTCTGAAGAATATGAATAAAATTGAGTATTGATCATTTTGTAGTCAAAAAAGGTGCACATGGCGTGAATCGCCGAAAATTCGAGATTTTAGAGCCAAAAATGAGCTGAAAACGCAAAAGGGCACACTTTTTGCAACTTTTACCAACTTTTACGAAAAATTGACAATAATGGGGGAATCGCAGCCATTTTCAGGGGGATCAGTTGCCATCCTGGGGGTTTGGGGAGCTAATTCCCCCCAAACCCCACAAGAACACGTCTGATGCTAGTGTGACAGAACTCATTTTATTCATTCAGAAACGCATTGAAACACTTAACGTTAGCCATCTGAATGTTTTAAATTTTCTAAACGTCAAAATTTCGGATTTTTGTCTCCCGTAAATCGTTACGAATCAAGGTTTTTGATATACTCGATGATAATTTCTCACCAGCTAAACCAAACAGCATCATCAACATGATATTGACTGTTGAACCATCGGAATTCAACTTTTATGACTATTTTTTATATTTTCATACAATGAGACTAAGCTTACACACCGGCATTTTTGACATGGCAAGTGAGTAGTAAATATTTTTTAACATGCGCATTAATACAGAAGAATGTCAAATGACGCGTAAAGTTTCCTTTTTATACAGATTAGGTGGAATTGCGTGGAAAATGTAAAATTACGTGAAATTACGCAAAAAAGAAATCTTATCCCTCCACGCCGAAAATTCGTATTTAGACGCTGCTTACTGAGTAGATTTCAAGAAATATTAAAAAAGTTATGTGGACCTGTTAAATCGCAATGTAGCCTTTCTTATGGGTCACCCTGTATAATGAGATTTTAAAATAGGTAAAAGTTACTCGTGCTGTTTACAAATTTTCTTACTTTTTTCCTACTTTTCATGTTCTACATTCAATACTTATATCAAAATTTATTTACTGCTTATTATTTTACGATATTTATCCAATAATAAAAGCGTGTATAATCCTAAATTTAGGTTGTTTTACATTAAATTGTATTATCACCCGTCGTTATATTTATATAGCCCGGATTTTTTAAGTGGAAAAAATGTCACTTTTCGTGGAAGATTACGTGAAAAAATAAGACATTTTACGTGGAAGTTTGGGTAACAATTTTATTAATATTCTTGCATGCTAGCCATACATGTACAGCATGGGAATTCTGAGAGTAGGTCGGGCCCAAAAAATTTTTAAAAAGTGCCTTTTCTGCTTAAAAACGAAGGGTATACGTCAAAAACACTGTTTTTTGACGTTTCAGACAATGTCGTTCTTTCTATAGAAGATAAAAACTTTAAAACTTTTCTGAAGAATATGAATAAAATTGAGTATTGATCATTTTGTAGTCAAAAAAGGTGCACATGGCGTGAATCGCCGAAAATTCGAGATTTTAGAGCCGAAAATGAGCTGAAAACGCAAAAGGGCACACTTTTTGCAACTTTTACCAACTTTTACGAAAAATTGACAATAATGGGGGAATCGCAGCCATTTTTCAGGGGGATCAGTTGCCATCCTGGGGGTTTGGGGAGCTAATCCCCCCCAAACCCCACAAGAACACGTCTGATGCTAGTGTGACAGAACTCATTTTATTCATTCAGAAACGCATTGAAACACTTAACGTTAGCCATCTGAATGTTTTAAATTTTTTAAACGTCAAAATTTCGGATTTTTGTCTCTCGTAAATCGTTACGAATCAAGGTTTTTGATATACTCGATGATAATTTCTCACCAGCTAAACCAAACAGCATCATCAACATGATATTGACTGTTGAACCATCGGAATTCAACTTTTATGACTAATGCATATTTAACTAGAGAACAATCGATACAAATTATTTTTTATATTTTCATACAATGAGACTAAGCTTACACACCGGCATTTTTGACATGGCAAGTGAGTAGTAAATATTTTTTAACATGCGCATTAATACAGAAGAATGTCAAATGACGCGTAAAGTTTCCTTTTTATACAGATTAGGTGGAATTGCGTGGAAAATGTAAAATTACGTGAAATTACGCGGAAAGAAATCTTATCCCTCCACGCCGAAAATTCGTATTTAGACGCTGCTTACTGAGTAGATTTCAAGAAATATTAAAAAAAGTTATGTGGACCTGTTAAATCGCAATGTAGCCTTTCTTATGGGTCACCCTGTATAATGAGATTTTAAAATAGGTAAAAGTTACTCGTGCTGTTTACAAATTTTCTTACTTTTTTCCTACTTTTCATGTTCTACATTCAATACTTATATCAAAATTTATTTACTGCTTATTATTTTACGATATTTATCCAATAATAAAAGCGTGTATAATCCTAAATTTAGGTTGTTTTACATTAAATTGTATTATCACCCGTCGTTATATTTATTTACTACAATTTAAGTAGTATTTTGTGGCTCTTGAAAGCTAAGGTTAGTTGGCAAATAATATGACCCAATATCAAACGCTCAAAACAAGTAATGTGTAAATAAATTCTAAAAGAGTAGGCGATTTGACATTAGAAATTCTTTGTTTAAATAATATAAAAATTGAACAAAAATCAAAAAATTAAAAAATTATATGAAACAGCCATACATCAAATTTTTGACTCCAAATCCAACGCCAAGACTAAACAAATAATATAAAATTTTAGGTTTACTACAACGTGTTATCCGTGTTATGATACATTAATATCATCCAAATTCTGAGGGATCAATGGGTGCGAAAATTTTCAAAAATCTAAAAGTGATGAAAAAATTATGACAGGATGAAAAATCAGTATTTTTTGGCGTTCATCATCGGAATGTATCCATTGATGACATCATAAGATCGCTAAAAAAACGAAAAAATCTGTAAAATTAAATTCTGATCACAAGAATTTTATAGAATCCTAGGGATCGGCCAGAGGGGTGGTCCAGCATTTCGCAAACACATTATGCCCATTGTACACGTCATCCTTCTAAATACAAATTTGATTTAAAATAAACGTGTTTATCGAAAAAATTTGAAAAATTTACTAGAAATTGGTAAAAACAATCAATATAAATGTCGTAGATATAAAGGGGGGGATAGGATCTCTCATCAAGTTATAACTAAGTTCAACTTGTTTAAGTGTATTATACTTTATTATAAAACGTGGTTCGATCAATTCTAATTTTGTTTGACATTTTTGTATAATATTTCTTATATTACATTTATTTAATTATTTTATTATATTATTTTATTTTAATATTTTGTTATTATACAGGTTATTCACCTCCGGATCCTTTTTGACTGGCAAATTTGCTGCCAGCCGACGACCACCAGGGTATGTCGGTGCCCGACTTTCGAATCATTTCTTCGGTGAAATTCAAGCCTTCCGAATCGATCACTGTCTGCCTGAAGGCCCCGATCCCCGGCGGATCTTTCATACCCGACTGACTGGCAAAGATATTCGTTCCTAAACAATATTACAAGTTTTAACCCCCCTTGGAATTTATGATTGTCAAAAAATCTCTAAAATCGTTGCTCGTTTTCAAGTATTTTACGATCTTCCCAAAAGTTTTAAATATTCGGTGCTTCCTGTCATATACGCATTTATTATCGCATTTTGACCAATTAAAAATGTTGAAGTTGGCTCAAGCACCCGAAATCAGGTTTCGCCCGCACACCAGAACTGTTGGTTGCATCGCTAGATACGGAAGGGGTCGCGACTGCCCGAAGGTTTATCTCGCTACTAAATGTAGCGTCCCACTTATTGACCTAAAACTTTGTAGTCTTCTTTTGGAGTTTTCCACAAAAATTAGGCTACAAAAGCGGTTTAAGCTTTTGATGTAGTAATGCGGCTTAGCACTGACTCAACATACTGTAGAATATCATATTTACCGTATTACTTTAAAACACTTTTGAAGTCAATTTTAAACTTTTTCGAAAACCTCAAATTTACATGAAACAGACTAATCGTTGACCTGGGCCGGATACCTACGAAAAACCCGACTCCAGCAGGAATCGAACCCGGGTCGACGCGATCAGAGGTGGAAGCGTTACCAAACTGAGCGTACCCGATTTGTTTACATTTTTTAAATTTTTTGTTTTTTATTTAAAAAAGAGAGCGCATCATTAGAGACGCCAAAAATGGTGTTCTTGACGCGTATCTATCATTTTTGAGCCCAAAAAGTATATAATTAGAAAAAAATGAAATTTTAACCCCATCATTTAGTATTCTCATGCTGTACACGCATGGTTACGAATAATAAATTATAAATCAATGCATTAATGGCAAATTCTGAATTAATGAATAGAGTTATCATGAATTAATAGATGAAAGCAGAATCGATTGTAAATTATGAATTAACAATTCTGCCAGTAAATCGATGATATCATTTAATCTCTGTTAATTACACTTCGAAAACGGACCAAGAGTGAAAAACTATTTTAGCGTAATTTTTGAACCTTTGCAGTCATGTCTGCTAAGAAAAAAGATTACTACTCAAAAAAATGTACTTTGCAATAATATAATTACAGGGAAAAAGTTTGCCGATTGAATTATCAAAATAAATAATATTGATCATTAATTACTGATCATTACTTTTAGTAGTCATTAAAAGCTCGACTTTAGGACTTTTCATTCATGATAGCTAACATACGAGTATATCGTGAAATTTACGCCACATTAATCACAGTCCTTTAGCAGCTTTAAATCTTTTCAAAAAGCACTCGAATAAATATGACAAATCGTCATAAATAACTTTTAGGGGAACGCATAGCATTTCCAAATCATCCTATTTTTATTCTCAAATATCATTTCAGCAGGTGTTTCTAATCTTGCAATTGATTTTTAAAAATCTGTATTTTTAATTCTAAAAACTTTTATTTTCAATTATCTTTTCAAGCTTTTTCAATTAAGTTATGGATTAATTCTGGTTATTATTATTATTATTATTATTATTATTATTATTATTATTATTATTATTATTATTATTATTATTATTATTATTATTATTATTATTATTATTATTATTATTATTATTATTATTATTATTATTATTTTTTTTACGTATTTCGGTCAGGAAAAATTGGAACAGCTAACCTGACTGAAAGGGTACGAGTTCGGATTTGCTTTTATAAGCCAAATTTCCCACTTGATTACGAGAGGCCCCTATGACCACCTGGCCGCTTTGAGACGCGTATTTATTACTTCCGGCCTGATGGGGTACTACGGATTCCGACTCTTTATCGCACCCAGCCACCATGTCGTTTCGGTAAGCAATTTTGGGCACTTGAGCCCGAAAACCCAGCATGGGCGACAATCCTGAAGACGACGAAATTTCACAAATATTTTCTCCTTTCATTTTTTAATCAAAAAATTGAATCGCTCAAATTTGTCGATTTTTTTCGGCAAAAATGCACACACTTAAAATAATCTGAGCACATACTAATCAATACTGAAGCGATAAGACTGTACATAGGGCGAACACCGCAACACGCAGGCGCAAAGTTTTTATGTTTTAGATGAATCATAAGTTTATCTTTGGTCAATGCCTGGCATTTTTGTTTACCTATGCTTTGCAAACTTAACGAGTCGCTGAATAAACGAACCAGGAAACGTTGAATCTTATAATTTAATATGAAAATTTTGAGATAAAATATGTTAATGTTTAATATCCTGTTGTAAAATTATAGATAAAATTATAATCTGATAAATTATATTCGTAATTATGTTTACGCGCCTTGAGCAAATCGCAAGTACAAAACAATGTTAGAAATTAAAATAATAAAACAGCCGAGAAATTTAAGTTCAACTATGTTTAGATATTCTTTCCATAAATTTACTTTAGGTGTCTCTTTGTGTATCGCTGTGCTTTTTACGTCAGAAAATGCACGAAAATTAAGTTTTCCGCGCTGCATTCCATCAAGACGTAATTTTATGATTAAATTTCCTACCCCAGAATTTTGGTGCTGCCTACCTATGGTCGACACTAACAAGATGGTTTGCTTGTAATAATTCATTTATGGAGCCATTGACGATTAACTAAATCTTCAAAGATATTGAAAGAAAAATTTGATATTGATAAGAAACTAAATCGGTTATTAAAAAAACACCAAAGCTTCCTTATTATCTCTTTTTCTGAGGCAGTGAACAACGTTTTGTGAAGGCGCGCGTTTTTTAGAAGCCGCAGAAAATACTTCGATTTTTTGCGTTTTTCAGCGGAAGTCGTAGTTTTGATGGATTCTTACAACTTTCACAGGCTTACATAGGTAACTTCTCTCTAGTTCCCTCCGTTAATGTCCTAAATGATGCATAGTTCCAAGTATATTCGTCCTTTTTGTTCCATCGGAGCATTTTTCTTTGCTAGTACCTTACTTTTGTTTAGCATGATTTGATTAAGTAAGTCAGTAAACACATTCGATAACGTGCCACAACAATGACAGGAGTTCAAGTAACCGGAAAACAATATTAGTCTGAAGATCTGCATCATCCTTTTCAAACAGGACAAGCTTACCTCATTTGAGCCAATGAAATTTTTCCAGCATAAATTTTACTCAACTACTGGGGGTGTAATGAACACTTATATTCAGATTTTGAATCCTAAAGTTACAAAGAACATTTGAAAAAGTTAGGCTTTTGCAATGCTCTGAAACTGAACTCAATTTTCAATGAGAAGTTAACGCAACTACTAATTATAATAAAAACACACAGTCATATTCGTAATCATGACCTTTCGGGACATATTTTGAGAAAAGTCACGCTTAGCAAGGCTCTGGAAATACAATAAATTTTAAATTTGTCGAAAACTTTGCACATCGAAAATAAATGAAGAAGACTATCAGTCAGATTCGTAATTCTGACGTTGCATAACACAGTTGGAAAAAATATTAAGCTTCCGCAACGCTCTAAAACTCAAGTTAATTTTCTATGTAAACTTTACACAACCCCTAGGTGCGAAGAAGATTTTAGTCGGATTCGTAATTCTGATATTACTTTAATATTTCGATTAATATTTATGAAGAGATTAACCCTCCAAAATGGTCTAAAGACAAATAAATATTAGGTGTAAACCACTTTACACCATTGTTGAGTTTAAGCAAAGCGCTCATCTGGCACATCACGTTTGACCCGTGCTTACTTTTCTGAAACTTTTGATCATGACCAAACTCATATGTGGAAAAGTTGTCAGAAGAAAACAAGACATGAACACGTTTGAACACCTCCGATTTTTGACTTTACATCTCTCGAAAAAGCTCAATATTGATGTAAATAAACACAATTTGCTGTGACGTATACCCCTTATAAAGTACTTTGTTTTTATCCTACTCGACTTATTCCGACTTCTAAACGGTGAAATAAGCGAACGAAAAAGGGACAAAGATGCGTTTTTCCACCATGCACCACATTGTAAATTTTAAAAATCTGAACCCAACTCCTTATTGAGTGTAAAGACATTTGGTTTGAAAGCACTTTGTCGCCCTTATATTGTATGACATTAGTTATTGGAAGACGTCTGTTATGCAAAACATTTGAGATAATGGCGAATCAGAAAAGGGGAAAAAGGTACACCCCTTATTTCGAGCTTAACACATCCAGAAATAACTCAATATTGAATTTTTCCAAAAGCGAATCGCTACGACGTGTAGCCCTTAGAACTTACTTTGATTTTGTTCTATCCAATTTGTCTAGACATATAACTGGAGATGTTGACTTATAAATCTGAGATAAGATCTCTTTTTACACCATCCATCTATTTTTACACCATCCATTAGAGTGTAAAGTTTAAATCCCTAGAATTAAGTAAGCTTTGAGTATAAGAAAGTTTGCAGGTAAGCAAAAGGTAGCCCTTGAGCTACATTTCCATAAATAGGTCTTTGTGAGACTTTTATACAAAGAATTTGGCAGCGATAAATAGGTCGAAAATTCGACTAAAATGTGCTTTTTCAACCCCAGATTTTTCCACTCTTCAAACTGCTCCTCCAAAAATAAGTATGTTCGAAAAGATTAAGAACATGTTGACAGCTTATCCAATTGCCTACATCTCGGAAAAACCAGACTAAACAAAGTGTAAAACTGAACTAGAAAAGTCGTGTGACCGACTAAAATGTCTAAAATCTATGTTATAACGCTACAGTACGCTCTTTACACGGCGGGTATTGATTTTTTAAATACAAAAAATACGGGCAGCAAACTTTTTGTTATCTTGAAAAAACCGCCTAATACAGACGTGTTCTGTTATAACAGTAGGGGAACAGTAACTTTTTAGGGCCAAATCCATAATAGTCCATCGCCAAATCCATAATAGTCCAAAATAGGGTTTTTTAGATAAAATGCTCGAAAACGCATATTGCCGAGGTCATTTTGGCCTCAACTGTGGTAATTACCACAGCTGCCTGCCGTAGGTATACTGTAACCCATTTTGAACTATTATGGATTTGGCGCATGTTGTTTGGATCGCGTTGTATATTCTAAATACGCGCTAACGCGCTACCTATGATTACTTCTTTATGCAAATAAAATTTATTTAGTTTTATTTCACGTTTATTTGTCGGCTTTTTGACCAGTTAGATTAGCCATCAATTACTAAAATTGTGTGTAGGGTATAAGATAAGATGCTAGCTGAAATGATAGCGGCTCAGAGAGATTAAGTAAAATTTTTTATTTTAAATTGAAATCTATTCGACCAGTTTTCGAAAAATTGCACAAAAATTTCCGTAAAAGTTTTTGTGCAGTAAAAGATCTTATATTTGTATAGTACAGGAAGGCCGTCAAAAGTAGTGCGACTTTATTCTAAATTTCGGCTGAACAAGGAAGTCGCATCTCAATGTGACCGAATCAAAACAGTGCTAAATTTTAAAATGATTCTCACACATGCATAAAGTCATCAACAAAAGAGGAAACCCAAAAATAAAACACCATAAGTACTCAGCCAATCACAAAGCGACAAAAAATTTTTTCCGGTTTTCGCTGAAAAAATCATTGAAATTTGTAAACTTATATCCCTTATGACATGGATTGTACAAATGCAACTCAAAAAATTATTTGTGAACCTTTGACAAAATCTTAGTCGTGTAAAAAATAATACACATCCAAAATTAAATTACTAGACGTGCGCGGCAAAATACGAATATTTATTAGGTAATTTAAATGTAAATTCTCGCTTCAGCTAAAATGTGGATCTTCAATAACATTTTCGCCAATGTGATTTGCCATATTGAAACAGTTTTAATAGTGTTTTCAACTTCTCTGAAATTTTTCAGCGGTCCTCAGCTTGAGTGGCCCTGTGCGAGTACGCCTACCCCCTAAGCAAGGCTATAAGTTTATGTATTCTTTCATGGGCTATTAGCAGCTTTTTCCGTTTTTTAGTTTTTAAAAAATTAAGTTTAAAAAAGTGAAAATCAAATAGCAATATCAAAAGTAGCTCGATGAAGCATTGCAATTTGTTGCCCTATATTTACTGTTCGAAAAGACGTTTATTTATCTGCAATATGCCTAACGCAGCCAAGCCATGATCGAAACATTTCGTGTCTTTTCTTTGGGCCTATGCAGACAGATATGCACAGGCAATGTCAGACAAACACTTGGGAGCTCTGGGGTCTAGACGACCAGGATAATAAAAAATGGGAAAGTTTTTCGAGATAAATGAGGCAAAATAAAGGCTAAAAACTGATGAAAACGAACATTTTTCTTAAAAAATGCTTGAAATTGACCAGAAACTGTTGACCAAGATAGCTTAAAATTATTCTAGCATTCATACAAGTTTTGAAGTAATTTTGGCCCAAAAAGCAAAATATTCGACCCTCCAGGCCGACCATGCTGCGCATCCGTGGCTCGACCCCAAATGGACTTTCCCAAAAGCCCTGGGGGACTTGAACCCCGAAAAAAACTGAATAATTTTTTTAGAGAATTTATCCTGAGGTTTGCAACTTTTTAGAATCATCTTGAGTTGGGGGGTCTAGTCAGACTCCCAGACCCCCTCCCCACGTCCACATGTGCATTTGACTGTGTACCTTTTTGTGAAGCTTTCGTATTATCGCCGGCTTGTATGCGGACCTTGTCGTTGCCCCTGCGATCCATCTCGATGTACCCTTTATCCTTGGACGTGGCTATGTTCAACCGAGGCATTCCAAACCCGGTCATTCCTTTTTGACTGGCGAATCGATTCGTCGCCGATTGCATGGTCAAAATCGAATCACCGCCGTGTAGTTGCTCGTAGGTCCATTTGTGCTTTTGTACGCCCTACAAAAAAAGTATCATAAAATTTTATAAATTTTTCAAATAACACTAAAAACAATAGAGAAAAGCAATGTAAAGTAAATAACACGTTAGAATTTATTTAGTTTATCAATTGGTAAAAAAGGAGCAGCTCAAAATTAAATAAAAGTATAGGTATTATTCATTAAGTAAGTATTATTAATCTCTATTAAGTTTCTTAATTAATAATTAAAATTAATTATTAATTATGGTAAGTTTGAGGCTGTTTTAGGATTAATATGAACTGGACCTCAAAAACAGAAATATAATCAGTTCCGGTTTTAAATTTTGAATACTTATTTTATGTATTGGAAGCGAAATACGACGCGATTGATTTAATATAATTAAATCAATTAAAAAATTGTTTTTTTAATTTTTCGCATATTTCAATATTTGGTTCAGGTTAAATCAGCTATTCAATGATCAAGGTTAAATCAGCTATTCAATGATACAAAATATTTTTAAGAATATCAAAAAGCACTTCCTGCTGACGCCTATTAGCATGTTGTGAAACTCTATGAATGGGAAAATAACGATAGAATATGAAAACAGTTGATTCTATAAGATAAAAACCGATATTAAGTCACTTAAGCAAATTTTTAGAACACGAAACTTTCATTTTCTTTCTTGCTCGATATTAATCATAGAGAACTTTCTATTTTGAGAAAATTAGATTTTATTAAAATTTCAATTTTCTTGCGAATGTCGGTAAGGATTCTGGAACCCAAAAATATAAACAACTTAACACAAGCCCCACGATTGAAATTTTGGAACATTTTTTTGTCTTATCCCATTTTTCGATGTCAGTTGATAGATCATGATAAGAAACGTCGAAAAATTGTGGTTCTGTTCCTGTCATTGATTTTTAGGCACCTTTTCGACTTGTGAAAGTTGTTGGACCCCCACATTTCCACACTTAAATGCTTTCTATGCCTCGTTTAACACTCTTCCTCATGAAATTAGACGAAAAATCCTTTCTGATTTAAAATAACATACCCCTACTTCCATAATAAACAATAGGATACGAGTATGCAAAAAATAAGCAGTTTTTCAACAATAAGCTAAATTTGAGGCCTGAATGCTTCCAGCTTGTTTTTTCTCTAGAAAACAATGTGTTTGAAACTTCAGTGACGTACCAACTGTAGGTGCTTATTTAGAGTCAAAACTAGTTTTTGACCAACTTCTTTTGGTTCATTGAAAAGGAGTCGTTTTCTAGCAGAAAAATTGGTAAAAATTACTCATGACAGAATGCACATTATGTACACAAACATATTCTAAAATGGAGGTAGCAATAATCAAAGATGTTACAAAGAGTAATCATTCTGAATAAGATATGTACCTGCTATTTAATTTGTACTCCGTCAAGTTGACTCAGAAAATGAGTTTTTTCGCCAGACTACGTACATGTAAATCTCCTTGGTTTCAGGCTTTTTTAATCTCTGCAGAAGTAATTTTGTAAATACGTAGATTGACCATAAATATACAATATAACTTTTGAGCATTTTTGAAATTATGTCTATATTCTCCTCCGCAGGCCTCTCCGGCTACTGACCACCATAGGTGGGCGGCACCAAAGTTCTGGGGGAGGGGTCGCAAGATTTTTTCAAAGGTCAAAAATGGCCTTAAAAATGCGGGTATGGCGAAAGAAATCATTTTTCAACGTTTCTCTTCCAGCACTATCCATTTGCATCAAAAAATTTCGAAAAAAAGAACCAAAAATTTAAAAATTGAATTCTGGGGGTATTTTGGTTTCTGGAGGTGCATAACCCCAACACCTCCCCTCCCACCACGCCCAGGTATGCTCACTATTGATTATGTTTTATGTATGTATATAACGAGGCTTTGGCGATCAAGCTCTAATGTGCACGTAGGGGTGGGGTGTAGGCCGATCTTCAGTAAAGAAAAAACAAATTTTAAAATTTTCTGGAAAAAAAGAAAAAAGGCAAAATATTGACAGAAAATTTTCTGGAGAAGTTCATGTAAATCAATTGAAATTATAGAATCCTTTTTTCATTCAACCAAAAGACAAAAACGAAAACAAAAGATTTAAAGGCAAAATTCCGTGGACCCCCCAACCGTAAAAACCAATCGGCAGACCCTAGAATCGAATTTATGGTGCTATTTTTGGCAATTTTGCCCCGTCGGTCTCCCCAGAGAATTCCGTTGCTGCCCATGCGTGGTAGGCACTCATTTCATATCTGAGCATTATTTCCTTCTGTTCTAGTGTACGTACGTTACGCTTGTGCTCGAGATATTAGATGCAATAACCAATTCTGACCATACAGATCAAAGCAAACGAATTTTATTTATCCATCTGCATTGATATTTGAACGAATAAACCGATTTTTATCATAATTACCTGTACATTTTAATTCTCGTAGAAATAGATACCGAATTTCGCCATAATTATTCCACATTTCTCTTTGCAAATATAAAGACGCCGCGAATCGAAAATTTTCGATTTGGGGAAAAGAAAGATTTCAGAGAAATCAAACACCGGCATTGCAATTTACTCGAAATAGATTGAAAATTAAAATGGATTTGCCGTTGCTTTTGAAAATAGAAAAGCTCATTTAAAGAAGCGCATAGCGATTGCTAATCTATTCGAGGCTTATTCGCGGAATTATAACTGATACAATGATGCTCCAAATGGCAGTAATCACTGTATCTTCGATTATTGGTATTTTCGTGTATGCGGTAATGCCGGAGGTTCGTGGCCAAGATGAAACCGATGGCGGCAAGTGAGGCGAGACTGAATGAGGCGGCGAAACTGGTGGTGCTGAAAGTCTTTCAACTATTTAAGATTCTACGAATCATTTAATTAGATCTAATGGCTGAAACTTATGAATTAGGGATAATACCTACAGGGTGTCACAAAATGATAGGCCCTTTCAGAAATCTCTTCTAAGCATCATGAAGAAAATTTAAAAATTGTGAGTATTGTGACTCGGCGATACCTATACGTACTTATGTCAGCCAATAATGCTATACCTACAGGCTTTACCCATGTAAGTATGTACCTAGGCTTAACTGAGCGCTGGCCAGGTTGCTAGAGGCATGAATGCCATCGAACCAACCTATGTAAATGAGCCTGGGTCTCTACGACTTCCGATCTGCTCAGTTCTATTTTGCTGAATGCTTCTGATTGGAGATCTAAAGTCTGTTCCATTTACCTGATAGCTTTTTCAGCAAATCTTTTCCGAAGCTACAGTAATTCTATCTTTCCTACTTCCTGTAGGTCATTTAGAGATCACTGTAGCTACATAGTAAGGAGAAGTTTTCAATGAAATTTTGTACGGCATAATTTATTCTCGCCAGCAGATCATACAACATGTGGATGGAATTCGCGCATTCGGCTTATTATAAATCGACCGTTAAACACAATAGACTATAGTCTCCTTCATTTAACTTTGCGATTTTCCTTTAAATTTATCCGCAATAATTAGGCTACGAAAGGGATTTCAAATTTCGATACAGTGCTTCCGTTTTTACAATAACATACGTCTCGGTATAGCTCTATATACTGTAGAGTACCATATTTACCCTATAAGTTTACAACACTTTTGTAGTCGCTTCAAATTTCTTCAAAAACCTCTAAAGATAAATGAAACGAATTATAGCATTTTGAATATCACCGAAAACTTCCGCTTAGCGTAGTAGTAGAACGTCTAATTGTCGTCGAAGCAACACGGATTAGATTATTGTTGCAAGATTATATTTAGCGCACTTACTGTAGTATGTCACAGCACTGTTTAGATGTTTGAATTGAGTCTATATGGATGGTTTAGTGGATTAAAAATGAATGAATGGCGGTCGCTCGCCCCCACTCAAGTTTTCTGTCGAGTTACAGTAAATCACCTAATTAGGCATACTTTAGCCTTTATAAAAATTTACTGAAAAAGCTCTCAAATAAATGAAACAGACTATAACTTACAGATAAAAATCGCGCATTCAAGTTATCCCAAGTTGACACTTTAAACACAATAGACTAAGATGTTAAGAAACGTCGCTAACTCCGGCATAGCTCAGTAGTAAAACCTCTGCTTGTAGTCAAAGCAACCCGGGTTCCATTCCAGCCGGTAGCTTTTTGTTTAGCGCATCTACTGTAGTATGCCCCAGCACTGATTAAATGCCTAAATTAAATTTATATGGGCGCAATACTGCATTAAAAATGGAAAAATTCCAGCCACTCGCCCTCACTTAGCTGATCAGATGAATAACAGTAATTCGTCTTGTTTCGCTTACTGTAGCCCTTAACAAATTGACTAAAAAGCTCTCGAATAAATGGAATCTATATAGGTTATATATTTGTGAAAGTTTGTTTGTATCATAGGTAGCGCGTTAGCGCGTACCTATAATATACTTGGGTACCCCTAACACCTGTGCACCCCCTACAGCTATAACAGGACACTTCTGGAAGGTGCGGTTTTTGAAAAAAAGATAATGAATAAATTTGCTGTCTGTGTTTTTCGTTTTTCTTGAAACTCAAAACTGGCTGTGTAAAGAAGGTGTAAAGTTTTTGTGTAACGTTATAACATGGGATAAATTTTTGGAGGTTTTTTAGGCGGCATGTGGACAACTTAGTATTGACTCCTCAAATAAATTATTGGCACGATTTTGTAGAGGAAGGGATGCTCCGAATGGCCTTTTTTTGTTTGTTGAAGTTCGCTTTAGTCCTCGAATGGGAGTGTAAAGAGTGCGAAAATCTGGGGGTGAAATAAGCACATTTTGGTCGAGTTTTCAACTTGTTTATGTCTGATACTAACTCCATTAATGGGTTTTTAAAAATGTTTTCTGACGGAAATGTAGAGCGGATCAAGGGCTACAATCTGCTTACAAGCAGACTTTTCTACGCGCAATAGGGAGTCAGGTCCTGGGGTTTAAAGTTTACACTCTAGTCGATGGTGTAAAAAACAGATTTTAACTAAGAATTATCTGCCAGCTTTTTCCACTCATGAGTCGGGCTAGAATTAGTATAACAGTAATCAAGCAGATTCTAGGGGCTACACGTCGCAGCAAACCGCGTTCAACAAAACGCAATATTGAGTTATTTATGGGGGTGTAAAGTTAGAAATCAGACGTGAAAAATGGGCGAAAAAACACGTTTTTTGCCCAATTTTGATTGGTAAATCATATCAAATAATTTTTGCAACAGAATTTTTGCACATAGAAACGTACTACGACTCCAAAGCTACAAACTGTACCAAATCGAATTTCTTTACACTCAATGGTGAATACGGTACGGATTTTTAAAGTTTACAATGTTCTGAATGATGGAAAATATGTCTTTGTTTGGGTTTTGTTCGCCACTTTCTCCATTCAGAAGTCAGGAGAGGTCCAATAGAATAAAAATAAAGTGCCTTATATGGGGTGTATGTCATAGCGAATCGCGTATGTCTAAACCAATATTAAGCGAGTGTAAAGTCAAGAATGGGGTGCTTTAAACAGGTTTCTGTCTTGTTTCTTTCTGCCAGCTTCTCCGGTTATGAGTCAGGGACATGATTATCAAGTCTGTAAATGTACCGGAAACCAAATTCGATACGCAATTTTGGCGCGTATGTTTACACCTAACAGTTCAGTAAAGTGGTTTAAACCAATGTTAATTTATTCTTACGACTTTATGGAGACTTACGATTTTCATAAAAGTTGGTCGTAATATCGGGGCAATATTAAAATTACGATTCTGACTAAAATCTTTTTCACACTAGGTGTTAACATATCGTTTACACTACATATTAATCTTCGTTTTAGAGCCTTGCGGAAACCTAATTTTTTCCTTATGACTAGAAATTTTTAAGGAATCAAGTGTGAGAAGTCGGTTAGACACATTTTTTTACACAACAGTGGTGTAAACTGTTTTACACCTAATGTTAATTTGTCATCAGAACATTGTTGAGACGTGATGTCTTTATAAATGTTGATTGTGATATCCGCGTATTATCAGATTTACGAATCCGACTAAAATCTTCTGTGCATTCTGTGTATGTAAGTAAACACTGCATATGAACTTTAGACCTAGAGCCTTGCAAAACCATAATATTTTTCTTAAATTAAAAAAAACAATAAATCACGTGTGAGATGCCAGTTGGGCGCGTTTGTTTACAATGAACTTTGTCGGACAAAATAAGAGTCAGCAAGAAGTAAAATGACAAAATGTGAGATTATTTGTTGAAGTTGCATCATGGTCGAAGTAAGCAACGATCGGAAGCGATAAATGAATTTCAGCTTGAGCACAGAAAATAATGCTGCTTTGAACTTCAGCTAAATAATATTGCAAACGCGCGGAGTCGGAATATAATTCATACACAACGCAAGTATAAATTGCTAAGATGGAAGCAGTACCTAATGACATTCGCTACAACACTGACAAAGATAGGAATCAATACTATTTTTGCTAACAAAAAGTTGGGTACTAGCAAGAAAAAATGCTCCGATGGACCAAAAAAGGTAGAATATACTTGGAACAAAGGATTATCAAGGATGTAAAAGTAGGGGACTAGAAAAAGCTCTTATCTACAAATGTCACAAAATTTGCTAAAACTCAGAAATTTATTAAACAAAGAAAAAATGAAAGTAAGTAAATCAAAGAAAAAACTTACCTGTGCCTAAGACTGCAAGATCTGCTAAAAATCAGACTTCTTCTGAGCAACGCAAAAATTGAAGCATATTCTGCGGTATCTGAAAAAATAGGTGAACTTTCTCATATTGTCCACCATACAGTGGGCGGTTCCAAAATTCTGAGGGGGTTTTCAAATTGGAATATGGCCTTAAAAATAGTGCTATGGCGAAGAAAACACAATTTTTGAACGTTTCTTGTCGAGCTCTATATATTGGTACCTACCAAAAAATCCCAAAAAGAGCAGAAAGATTTAAAAAATTGAATTCTGGAGGTATTGTTGGGTATTTGCGTTTTCTTGTTCGGTATTTTGCCTTGGGGTGCATACTCCCCGAACCCCCTACGTCTAGGTATGGTGTCCAATGCTTAATATAAAGCTTATAAAATAAATCTCAAATCTGCGTTTTTGCTAATCACTTGCAACGTTAATTTATTCGATATTGTGGCTAGATAAATATTACAAAAAGTTATATCCTATGATTATTTGCGATACCGCAACGGAAGACCGTGATTTCTATATAATGCATGCGTCCATTCAGTACTCTTCTGGCGTTTAATTCCACACAGACCACCCGGATTTTATTCCTGCCCATGTAAACTGATAACCATTAGGCATGGCAGGATAGGGATATGCGCCAGTGTTCAATCAGAAACGTCTAAAATTGCCGTTTTTCCAACATACCATAATTACTATTTTTTGACCCAGAAAACTATTGCAACATGGCGCTGCTCAGCTATGACGATATCTGCTTTTGCAGAGTGATTGGTTCAGTTATCTAGCCCAATGTTTTATCTTTGTTCGACAGGATGCTGCTTTCTTCTCTGCAGGCCGCAGAATATACTTCGATTTTTGCGTTGCTTAGAAAAAGTCTGATTTTTAGCAGATCTTGCAGTTTTAGGCACAGGTAAGTTTTTTCTTTGATTTACTTACTTTCATTTTTTTCTTTGTTTAGGAAATTTCTGAGTTTTAGCAAATTTTTTGACATTTGTAGATAGGAGTTTTTTCTAGTCCCCTCCTTTTACGTCCTTGATAATTCTTTGTTCCAAGTACCCATATTCTACCTTTTTTTGTTCCATCGGAGCATTTTGTCTTGCTAGTGTTTGTATGTTTGTCCGGGGTTGGCTCCAGCCCCATAGCAGATGGGGGGTTGAAATTTCGGCCCGAGGTCGGCCTACTTATGAAGGGTGTAGTAGCGATATTGAAATTTTGACAAACGCACCCATTGGCCCTGGGCAAGGAAGGAGCGGGGTTTGGCCCCTGTGCTATAAGCCTCCACGATTTCGGGAGATGGCCGATTTTTTGCTATTTCTTTCAAACCTTAGTTTATACTGTTTGTATAGGGATACCCCGGCCAAGGGGAGCATGCCTGGCGACACTATGTACATTGTTATATGTTATTGCATTAGTCGGCACTGTGAAACATCAAAATACGGGTTTAACCAAATAATGCTATAACATAGGGAATTTTATAAGATAAACATGGTATGAGATACTATGTGCAACAAGATAGGCAATGCTATAAGATAGGACTTGATATAAGATACCCTGTGCTACAGGATAGGCAATACTATAAGATAGAACGTTATAAAAGATACCCGTGCTACAAGATAGGCAATGCTATAAGATAGGAAGTGATATAAGATACCCCGAGCTGCAAGATAGGCAATGTTATAATATAGTGTGGCATATAAGATACCCTGTGCTACGAGATAGGCAATGCTATAAGATAGGTGTGATATAGATACCCTGTCTGTGCCATAACATGCAGTGATATAAGATATGAGATACCATCAGCTATAACATATGAGTGATATGAGATATCACGTGATATACGACACCCTTTGCTGCAACAAACAAAAAATTTTTAAAAGATCAAAAATATGGTTTGACCAAAAGCATTTTCCAAAACATCCTAAAACATCAAAAATATGGTTTGACGAAAAAAATTTACCAAAACATCCCAAAACATCAAAAATATGGGTTTGAATAAATAAATTTTCCAAAACGTCCAAAAACATCAAAAATATGGTTTGACGGAAAAAATTTTCCAAAACATCCCAAAACATCAAAAATATGGGTTTTATTAAAAAAAATTTCCAGAACATACTTAGAACATCAAAAATATGATTATGGCTAAACAATTTTCAAAACCATTTCTGTAACGTCAAAAATATGGATTTGATCAAAAAATGGTTGACAAAAGAGATTTTTAAAAAATCCCAAAAATAAAATATGGTTTATACCAACAATTATTTTAGAAATATCCCAAAAAGATCAAAAGTCTTGAAAAATAAAAATACAAGTTCAGCCCGGGCAACGCCGGGCAGCTCAGCTAGTAGACTATAGGTTAAACAATAGACTAAGGATACATATATATGCTTTACAATGTTCCTAACACACAATTGTTCCGATTTGCTTATGTTTAAACTACTTGTCTGTTTCACCCAAGTTCAGTCATAAATTTTATAATGTACATATGATTGATCCGATATTGAATCGTATCGTAAGTCGTAACCACACCTGGACGGGGGGTCGAACCCTTATGAGAAATTAGATACGCCCCCCACCCCCAGAAACCAAAATAACCCCCATCATTCAATTTTTAAATTTTTTTCTGTTTTTTTCGCAATTTTTTGATGCCAATGGATAGTGCTCGATTAGAAACGTTCAAAAATGGTGTTTTTTCGCAAAAACAACCATTTTTAAGGCCATTTTTTTACCTTTGAAATATCTTGCAGCCCCAGGACTTTGGTGCTGCCCAGGTATCATCGTAACCATACAGACATGGGCTGCACCGAAATTCTGGGAGTCAGGGTGAGGTAAATCGCCTAAAATGTTACTAAAAATAGAATTCTGGGTGGTCTACAGTAATCTGCGGGGGTGGGGGTATTTTATCTTCTGGAGGGGAAGGTAGGAATCCCTTAACTCCTCCTCACGCTCATGTGTGGTCGTAATCCTCGGCTTATGTACTGTCCATGAAAATTCTTAAAATTTATGCAGGAAGTTATGTGAAACAGGCTATTCCTAAGCACACACGCTAGAACTTTCTGACTGATAATAGGCTACATACATACATACATATCAACTAAATTTATGCATATAGATAGTAGGTACTCTATTTCACGACACTATGACTGATTGACAATTTCCCAGTCATAGAGGAGTACATATATCAAGTGCAAAATTGGTAATACTTAAGCAAGCGTCACCATGTTATGTACCCACATAAACTACATATGCATAACTTGATATATATGAAATTTTATTATATGCAAAACTACGCCACAATAGACTGCCTCGAAAGCAGTTTCTGCTCGTTTGAATGCAGGAAAATGATTTCCATGCGAAAGATTTGTGAAATAGACCCCAGAAAGACGTTGACTAATAGGTCTTTGACGAAAAGTCTATGCAGCTCTAGCCAGACGAGGTCTTCATCGCTAAAAAAAGATGTTACACACATAAGCTCCACTGCTGCTCTTATTTTACCTACTACATACTAGTCAAAGCGTGAGAAATTTAAAATCCTGTTTTTAAAACGTTACAGTGAAACTGTCTCAGATAGTTAATGACCTAAATTTTTGAACATTGAGTGCAATATGCATATTCCACATACAAATAGAGTTGGCCATTTATCGTCGTGATTAATAA
Organism: Mermis nigrescens; assembly: GCA_036768485.1. NCBI lineage: Eukaryota > Metazoa > Nematoda > Enoplea > Mermithida > Mermithidae > Mermis > Mermis nigrescens. The sequence goes on from JAVLUZ010000804.1 coordinate 152,238, forward strand.
GAAATTGTTATCAAACAAGTAGCAAGTGGTCATATGTAACTTACTGAGTTTTAAAAAAATTAAAAAACACATTAGGATTTTTTTTGTTACCATCGGTTATCTAATCAAAAGCCTGATATTAGTACCGGTTCCACCATTGGTGGCGTAGAGTGCTCTTAGCAGACATTTATGTGAATAATCAAAGCCTGAAAAGTCTGGATCCCTTCTTTGATAATCAAAGACTGAAAACAATGACACCTAAAACCACTTGACGGATCAACCTTGGCACCCTTCTGAGCGACAAAAGTCTTGTGAAAGACGCCGCATACTCCGATTTACTTGTGATCACTTGAAAAGGAGCATTCATTTATATTTGCAAAACAGTTACTAATTAGCAAAAATAACAGTCTTTTAATTTTTATAAGTAAAATTATAATTGTTCCTTATAGTTGTAAAAACAGCATCGTCTATTCTTAAAAGCGTATGCGCTCTAGCTGCTGCATAGTAGTTATATTAGGTATCTACATATTTGAGTTAAAATGAAGTAGGTACCTCTGCAATAGTGAAGTTATTTATGCATATAACCTACTCTTTATGCCATTTTATTAGCAATGTTTTGTTCTGTACAGCTATCATAACACAAAAATTTCAATCATCAATGTTTTGCGCATCGTATTTCATGCAACATTTACTTAACATAAGTTCCTTAATTTCTTGCCCTTTTTAAGTATTTATATACATATGCAATGACAAAAATGGGTTTCTTTGAGCAGATGTGTGACATTTTCTGAAGACTATAGATATCCAGGTGATTGGAGGTCACCATGATCATGAATATTACATTATTGTTTCATCTAGCTGCTTAATGAAGATAAATTATGCATTGGGTGGGTATTATCCAGATTTCTGCCATTTCCTTTCTCAATTATCGCTTTCTTTTTGAATATTTTTAAGTCACTGGGGCTCGAACTTAGAACTTTCTGATTGATATTAATTGCATTATTGACTAAGCCATCCCGCTGAAAACTTAAATTACTTAATTACCGGATGAGTAATTTTTTACGTTGTTTCTTTCTGACACTGGCATCATAAGCTTAGGTTTCAAGCAAACTCAGTTATTTAAGCTTTAGTGATTAGCTACTGAGTGGAGATTGCTTAAGGATTTATAATTGTTTCAGAAAATTAAAGCCTAAGCAGTGGGATGCATCTTGCTTCATTCGCTGCATTCCACTTCTGAAGCTTAGCTTATGTGCTGGCAGTGCTAGCGCCATTATGAATGTACATTAGTGAGCTGAAGACAAGTCTGAATTTTAGCAAGTAGCTAACTAGTATCCTAATTTAGCTTCTGCATTAGAAAATAGTACAATTTTCATGATCAGCGACCTCAAATTATCCAGCTATTACTGGTTTTTGGGGGTGTACATCTGCTCCAGTCTACAGTATCTCAAAAGGCAATTACAAAATGTATCCTTGGTATAGGAAAAGCTGCTTCAGGTGCTGTATCGTATTTTGAGTACTCTGATAGCGGATTTGCAGGAATAAATATAAATTCTTAAAATGCTTTTTTCAACTGATGTCTTAAATATCGATCACAAAATTTGTTGGTATAGAAAACGCTGCTTTAGGTGCTGTATCATATGTAATGTAAATAGTTCAATATAAATATTCTCAAAGCCGATTTGCAGGTATAAATATAAATTCTGAAAAATGCTTTTTTTAAACTGATGTCTCAGAAGCCAATTACACAATTAATTCTTGATATATAAAAAGCTGATTGAGCAGATACAAATGTATTAAGATTCAAAGGCTAGAAACTGGCCCAATTCGAATAGCTTTACACTCAACGAGGACAAAGGTTTAGATTTTTAAAATTTACAATGTGGCGGATAGTGGAAAATAATGTTTCAAGCTTAGGTTTCAAGTAAACTCAGCTGTTTAAGCTTTAGCAATTTGCTACCAAATGGAGATTGCTTTAAGGATTCATAATGGTTACAGGAAAAACTTAAAGCTCAAGCATAGGATGCAGCTTGATTCACTCGCTACATTCCACTGCTGAAGCTTAGCTTCCATGCTGGCTGTGCTAGCGCCATTATCAATGCACACAAGTGAAGTGAACATGAGTCTGAATTGTAACAAGTAGCTGACTAGCAATTTAATTAAGCCCCTGCATGAGAAAATAATAATTTTCGCGATCAGCGACCTAAAATTAATTACCCAGGTATGACTGGCTTTTTGGGGGTGTACATCTGCTCCAACCGACAATGTTTTAAAAGCAAATTTCAAAATTAATTCTTGGTATAGAAAAAGCTGCTTCAAGTGCTGTGTGGTATTTAATGTAAATGCAAATTTGCAGACAAGACTTTTGTCGCTCAGAAGGGTGGCAAGGTTGATCCGTCGAGTGGTTTTAGGAGGTATCATTCTTTTCAGGCTTCGATTATCAAAGAATGGGTTTCAGACTTTTCAGGCTTTGATTATTCGCAGAAATGTCTGCTAAGAGCACCTCTACCCCGTCAATGGTGGAACCTGTACTAATGAAACTTTAATTAAAATACAATCGTCAGCAGTCATTGCTAAAGAAGCTTTAATTCCAGAATATCGCGAAAAATCAAAAGAAATCACTTTGCTGTGACTTTAATCGAACATTCGAATAGTTGTTGAATGTGAACAGTCAAGGCGCATGGCGTACCATGTAAGGTTGATTGATATATTGATTTGAATAAAATTGCCAGTGGTACGGAAAGTTGTAATAGGGTACAACATACGAATATAGGGATTGATGTGCCATCTGAAACGATGGATTGATTCCTATGTCGTTCACGCGTGTTGGAGAATCAGAATAGACCCTTTGATTCGAAGGCGGCAATCCAACCTAAAGATTGAGTGGTAAACGTATTCTGACCACTTATCGGTGCGGAGGAGTTAGATTCACACATACGCGTTGGGGGTCTGGACCAGACATGCACGTAAGGGGGAAGGATTGGGCGGGCGTCCTCCTGGCCCCATCCTCCAGAATGGAAAAATAGAAAATTTAGTAGGGAAAATGAGGCAGAGCAAAGGTCAAAAAATGGTGCAAAAGTAAAAATCTTCTTTAAAAATGCTTTGAAATGACCAGAAACTGTAGAATTATGTAGTTTTAATGCTATTTTAGCATGTGTACCGATTTTTGAGGTAGTTTTGGCTGAAAGAGCTCAATTTTTGACACCTCAGAATGGCTGACTCCCCCCAGATCGGCCGTGCTGCGCACCTATGGTCTGGACTTCGAGAATCTGGTGGACCCCCTAAATCGATAGACGCCTAGAATTGAATTTTGATGCTATTTTTGACAATTTGACGCATCAGACCCTGCAGAATCTTCCCAGTTGTGGTTAAACCACCGAGAACCTGGTTAAGCACACATGGGCGTAAGGTAGAAATCTGTACCTTCCACAGAAGTTGAAAACCCCCTCCCAGATTAATGTAGACCACAAAATTCTATTTTTAGTAGCATTTTTGGTAATTTTACCCATCCTGCCCCTCCCCCAGATTTTTCTTGCTGCCTATGTATGTGATTGACCCATCCTAAAGTCGATTGCCCCTCAGGATTGAATTTTTGGTTTGTTTTTGGGATTTTGGCCAGTACACTACCTAGACCACGAGAATTCGGCTGCTGCCCACGTATGATTCGGACTCAAGAATATTAAAAATGCCATATTTCGGTTTGAAATTTGTCAGACTTGAAGCCATGCAAACATCTCAATAATGCAGGGCAGTAAGTACAGGACGGTCCAGTTGTCCACACAGGGACGTGCGGAGGGGGTTAGTGTCCCCAAAAGTTAAAAACTCCAGATTACTGCAGACCCCCAGAATTCTATTTTTAGTAACATTTTTTGGCAGTTTTACCCATCCTGACCCCCCCCCTAAGATTTTCTTGCTGCCCACGTATGCACCTGACTATATTAGCAGTGTTTTTCAACCGAAGCTTCCATAATAATGGTCCAAATTAATGAAAATTTCACTATAGGTAAACATTTATTAGCAAAGTAAGTTTTAAAATTTTGTTGAAATAAGCAAATCGATCAAACACTATATTAAATTTGCTAGAACACCATCCGATTCAATCGAGTGCTAAAGCCATTCCTATATAGGTACTGCATTATTATCATTCCCATCTCGGTATGACTTAAATACGAAGAAGGCCTATCCTTTATAGTGTGTTTCACACAAGTTTGGGCCTAGATTTTAAAAGACTGTGTCCGACAACAGCTGACAAGTTGCGTTGCGACTAAAGCATTAATTTGATATATGATCATTGGTAATCCGTCGGTTTACTTCCGAAAGAATTCATAAAATTTATGCCCAAACTATGTGAAACAGACTTTAGTGGCTTAAGATGAAAACCAATCTACTGCAAATGGAATTGTTAAAGGTCTGGAACACATCACATAAGCAGCGTTGCTTATCATTGATTTGACCCCTTGTGCGATTTTTTACGATAAGGGCTCTGTGAAGTGTTAAGTGTACATACACCATAAGCTCTGCATTCCTGACCTTCAAAATTCCATTAGATAGGAGATTAGGGAAGTAACTACCGAAATGAGAACGAAATCTAGAGCCCAACTTGTTCGTTTTGCATAAAACTTCGAAATTTACATTAAAATATAATAATCTCTGTCTGGAAACTGTACTTAAAAAACACTGTGCATAGTTAGGCGCTTAGCTGGCCTCCTAAATTTAGGGAGAGGGTGGGGGAGCTAAAATTCTGAAGTCAAATATCTCAATAAAAACTTATAGATAAATAAAAATAATAGTGTTTGTCGAGCGTTTCTCGGCGAGCTCTAATTATTGGAGAAGAATTAATTGCAAAAACTTTATCTTCAAAGCGCCTAAGAATTTGTGGTCTATCCGATTAAAAGCATGCTAAAATTTTTTCTGACTATCCTCTAAATAGCGCTCCGATTTTCAATTTTTTCAATTTAAAGGACTGTTTCAAAAAATACTCGTACTTTCAAAATTTAGGGGGTCTAGCCCCCACCTCCCTTTACAGCTACGTGCCTGTGAATAGTTGGGTGATACATTCTGTTCAGTAGGCCGATTTTTCCGTCGAATGTTTCCAATAATAAAATTAGGTTTCAGCCTAGTCCGACTGAACCTGGCACTTCAAGGGTATTCTTCAGCCGGATTAATGAGTATTACCCAGCACGAAGCGCCGGAAAAACTTGAAGAAAAAATGATAAAAATTGCAAGAATTATAAAAATTCCCGAGCTATTCTTCATTGATGCACCCAAAATTCTTTGACACAGCGGAAGGGCCGTCCCCTCTAAATTGCCCTTGTGTGTGTGTGTGCTTACCGCATAAGACGGTTGAAATGGCATGAATGCTGGCACGGCTCGCTTGCGAGGCTCCACTTGATCAGTAAACGGGAATTTGATTCCAAATTTAAAGGGTCTGCTAGGCTTTGATTTTTTGATCGTATTTTCGTTTTGTTTTTCTTTTTCGCTTGCAATTCCGCCAACCTTTTTTTCTCAGCTTCCTGCTCATATTCTTCCGGCGTCAATTCTCTCGTGTTTTTTCTTCTCAAGTCTTATAAGAAGAGTAGAGAAAGTGAAACAACCGAAGCGCACACGGTATTACGTAAAATTAGTGGCGGATTTGGAAGAACGCTTCCCCCACCCTATCGGCGCAATATAATTGGCGAGATAAAAAAGATATGCTCTTTGCAAGATTTTTGTTCGAGGACTACCGCAATTACTTATATTTAGATTTAATGATGCTATTGATTAATTTTATTAAATTCCCTGGCCTCCCAAAAGCCGTTGTTTTGAAGTTTTTCCTAGTCTGCTGCGTAGAATCTACAAATTTTCGGTGCTTCTAGTCCAATGCTTCAATAGGCTTTGTTTCAGATACAAGAATATCGGAAATAGCGAAGTACTTACTTTAACTTGCAAACATTCTTATGCCCGAATTTCACAAATACGCCGACGTTTCGCACCGGATCTACGCTAAAGTTAGTTGAAAAAGTTCTGCACAAACCTGACAAATTTTCGAAATATTTTTGGAAAGAAAATTTCACAGGAAATCATTTTAAATGTTTTGCGCATGAGTAGCGAAATTTCGGACCCGTCGCTGATTGGGAAAAAGTTGGGTGTTGATGCGAATAATCGCCATTTCACGGTAAAATGCGTTACGCTATTAGCTAAATGAGAGGAAGCAATAAATAGTACGCTAGTCGATGATTAAGTCACTTGAACGAGCTCACATAGTAGTGAATTTCAGTATCATGATGGTAAAAGTGCACGTTAAAGCTGATAGTAATAGTAAGAGCGAAATTTACTACAATGGACAACCGTCAATGCCGCAAAGGTCAATTCATTCATCCTACGCTTAACCAGTGACATTTTGACAAAACCGCCCGCGATAATACCGCCGAAGCTGACAATTCAAAGAACGATTATTCTGCTTTCTAACATTTTCAAGATTCACAAAGTCATTATCGTGATTAAGTACACTTACATAAACTACGGATATAGAAGCATTGTGCCTTTCTGTAAAATTGAGTTAGTTTTTTGAGTGTGTATAATTAGCGTCGTTATCCTGTTGGGTTAAGCCATAAATTTATTCTGCGCTTGTTATTGATACGACGTAAATTTAGTGATTAGAAAGTAGGTAAGCCGTCTACTTAATTGAAATAATTTTTAGAGTAAGCACAGGTGTCGGCCCTCTTCCAGATATCCTGAATCGGCTATTTTAATCCATGTTTTGAAAGTCACTTTCACACGTGGGCGTAGGGAAGGGTTGGGCGTATGCACCTCCCTCAGAAGTTCAAAAATCCCCAGAAAGCAAAATACTCCCCAGAAATCAATTTTTAAATTTTTTTGTTTTTTATGGCATTTTTCGACGCCAATGGATAGGGCCTGATGAGAAACGTTGAAAAATGGTGTTTTTCCGTCATACTACCATTTTAAAGACCATTTTTTGACCTTTGAAAAATCTTGCCCACCTCAGAATTTAGGTGCTGCCCACCTATGATGGTCACTTTCTTTAAGATCAAGCCCGGCCATGCACTAGACATGGACAAGTCAAAAAACAACTTTCTCTGATGTTAACTTACATAATTTAGTTTTTGACACTGAAATTAATGGCACAAATCGTTTTTCTCTCTTGAAAACGATTATTTGTTGTGTAGAGTGAGTAGTAAAGTATCAAAAACTACCGATTTGTCAAATTTTACAGGGTTCTAGCATTTTTCAACATAGCCCTGGTTCACCGTGATTAAATTCAATATTTCTTTTTTTATATGAAAGATTGATAATTTCTACATTTTGTAAAATTAATTTGAATTAACTGTATTCCTTTATTCCTTGAATAATTTTTGAAATAATTAAAAAGATAAAACATTTAAGATTTTGACTTCAATTTTACGATAATTTCAAATGTAGCGCTCACACCATATGCGAGATGTGATTCATATAATACAGTTTTATGGCTTATAATTAGAGGCTTTTATAATTAAAAAACAGATCAAATAATAAGTCCTCGTTTTGAGCAAGAAGTGTTTGAATAGAACATGGTGTGTTAAGAAATAGCTGAAATTCGACGAATTAACCTCAGAGTGTCACAAAATTATTACATTAATAAATTCGAGCAATCTTTCATATTGCATCGTGGCGTTTACTCTTATCTGGAGCTCATACATATCCACATGAAAAAATTATATTTGAGAAAATGACAACTTTTTAAGATAACAGGTAGGCGCTGTTCATGAGAACAGAAAACAAGAATATTTGCGTTAGTGTGATTATATTATTATATATTTTTTATTATTACATGATTATTATATTGAGACGTATGTTTCTGAGCATTACAATAAATCAGATTGTACCCACTACAATGAAATCATTCTCTAACGGTTAATACTTGTTTAAACGTGTTTCATCAAAAATAAGACAAAATTGAAAGATTTAAATAACAGAATAAAAATCAATGTATTCTCACGGATTTAGGCTTTTTCATCTTGGATTCAGAAGATTGGCGAGATTGACGTATTGATATATTCATTTAGGTGATATACACTTAGACAGTATATAAATAATGCTACTTGTAGTGGAAGTCAATTTTATTTTGTTATCAGATTATGCAAAAAATATGATTTTACAAAAAACGACATTCAATTATGATTTTGCAGACGTTTCAACGGACGTCCCATGAATTCAATTTTTTTAAATCTTTCCTTTGCGACTTTTTATGCCGATGGATAGAGCTCGATTGAAATGTAGAAAATGATGCACTTTTGCTAATAATATCAAATTTTTGAAACTTTTTCGACTCATTAAAATTTCTGTACCCGGACCACTTTTTAAAAATTTATGACCTGCGCACGTAAGCGCACAGTACTTTTAAAATTGCACCTGTCTTTTGCGAGTATTTCAGCGCGTTTTTTCAGATTATTCCATTCTAAAATTCTTAGATAAGAAAACGAGCATCGGTCAAAAAAAAGCCGCATTTTGTTTAATTCCAAATCCCTTTTGCTTATTTTTGATATATGGCACATGAATGAGTGAAGTGGCTTCAAAATGCATAGGAGTAAAGAGCAATTAGAGGTACGAGGAACGAAATTAAACGTTAAGCACAAAATAAACAAATGCTCATCAAGGATGTTCATAACTGGATTCATTGTACGGGATGCGATTTTCGATCCACCAATACTAGAGGAAAATGCAAATGAGGAAAAAAGAATGGAAATGTGCATAAAACCTTTTTTTGACTTAAACTACCTGGGCCCTGTTACAGATGTCTAGGACTTTAGGAGCTAGGAGCTCGAGAGTAAACATTACTCCCAGGGTAGGAGTCTCTAAAACGGGTTGCAGATATTGCCCCTATTAGGAATAAATTCTAGTAGTCAATTAACCCACGCTTTCCCTTGTGTTTTTTGAAGTCAGAGGTTCCCGTGCTAGGACGCTGTCCTAGCCAGTTAAAATGTAATTAGTCTGACTCAACATAGCAAATATTAGTATCATTTTTATCATTGTATGCGATTTTTTAAGTTCTTTCTGAATATACTTGAGCATGGGCATTAGGTACACATGCATAAAATAAATACAAATACTATATTTTAAATAAAAAAATAACATTTTAGGACTGTAGTAGCCGATTTAAAAATAGAAGCTTACCAATCTTGTACTAATCATTGACCAAAACTTTTTTAGTAATTTAATTTTTTATGTGATAATCATGATATTTATGCTAATTTTTCGGAATGTCTAATTTTATTTACTAGCTTGAACGGTTCAACTGATGTAATCAGGGCTAAAATTAGGCTAGACAAACTTCTGTAGTCATACAAAACATACAACAAAAAAATTACAAAAAAGTGACCAGCTAGGATGCGGTCCTATAGTTCACAGGAACGCAAGGGTTAAGGAGCAATTGAAATTGTTACTCCTAACTCCAGGCTAGGTGTGATTCAAGAGTAGGCGAGGACCTAGGAGCTAGGAGTAGTCTAGGAGAAAAAAACTAGGATTAAGAGTTAATGATGCAATCAATCGATTGCTGGAAATATACATTGTGATGACTTTACAAGTAAAATAAACCTTTAGTAGAGCCTAAAGCATCCTGAAAATTGTATGCAACACTAGGAGTAAACTTACTCCTAGAGTTTTATTCCAAGACATCTGCAACCCAATTTTATTTTTACCCATAGATAACCGGTTTTTTACTCCTAGCCTTATACCTAAATCTGGTCCAACAATCCTAGCCTGAAAGTAACTTACTCCTGACTTCAAATCCGATTTACTCCTGAAATCTAGCTCCTAGAAGTCCTAGGAGCTATCTGCAACCTAACCTGACCCTGATATCATCTTCTACAAAAAATTGAATGATTTCAAATGTTAACAGTCATACATGAAACAGCTAATGTGCCTAAAGATTAAGAGAAGAAAACATAGCTGGTTGGGGCTAGCTTTATTGAACTCTGCTATCTACAACTTTTGTTAAATGTCAAACTAGAACATAAACAACCTTAATTTAAAATTTTCAGACAATTAAGGCACTCGCAGAATCCCCATTTTTTACTTCAATTTAGCGCTGTCGCTACGATTTTAATTCCCTCCCTCACCCAGATCCGGACCCCAAGTGTCCCTTATGAATACGTCTAATTGTACATTATGAACATGGACAGCGCCGTAATTTCGAGGGTCAAAAATTTTGAATTTACTATATTGTTGTTGTTTGTGAAAAAGAAACAAGTTGGAATCGATTGAAGATACCTTATATAATGATAAGGGAGGAGGAAATGCCGAAGAATAGAAGATCCTGAAAAACTAAGTTTTTCTGAGTTGTGCTCTTCAACTGACTTAGACCCCGCCTTAAAAACGACGCAATGGACAAAATATTGATGATCAAGTAGTATGTTCCTGATAATTTCCCTCCTGAAAATCGATATAAAATCATCAAAATGTGATGCAGCTATAAAAAATACAGTCAATTTATGATGATTTGATCTTTTCTTCAAAAGTTTGCAATAGAGCAGAAATAGCCAACTTTGATGTGTAAATACTTCAGCTGTACAAATTTTATTTATTCCCTCGCTCAAAATATTATTGTAATATATATTTTTTAAAAAGTGTACTATCCATATCTATTTTGTCGACTTTTTGTTTTATTACCAGAGGATTTTGAAGTCGACCAAAAAAAGGGAAAATATTATTTGACTCATTATAGACTGTTCCATTCTGAAAATAATAGTGATTCACAAATTTGTCTGGGAATGTGAAAATATTGTGGCATAAGAAATGGCGGTGATAGTCATTGCAATAAAACAGTTGGGACTTTCAAGCCTACAAGTCCGTAAAGAACAATTTAATTTACATAATGAATAGTAGTGTTCAAAAGCTGATCGTCTACAATACAAATAAAATGTGAAAATTATGACCTTCGAATTTTACAAATTCATGATTATTTGTGACATCAGCGTGAAAATGCGCTTAAAAAAACCTTATGTAAGCTATATACATGGCGAATCAAAAAACCATAAATTCTTGAAGGTGCACACTGATCTGCCTGAGAACATAAATTTTTACAGAAGGGAAAGAAGGAAACGGACCATTTTAATCCAAATGATTTCAACTAAATCCACTAAGACCCTATATACGATTTTTTGGTGATTTGGCCCTATTGGACCCCCAGAATTTGCTTACTGCCCATGCTAGATCGTATGTTGTGCGTTACTTGTCTTTGAGCGATATTATGTATGTACCTGATCTCCTTAATATTTCTGCATAATCAGGAACTCCTTCCACTCCTTCCACTTCAAGCATAGACTCTAAAGAAATAATAAATGCTAAAGTTAAAAGATTTAATAGGTAATTTGAATTCAACAAAATTTAATGAATTAGAGATTCATATTACAAACGGCACTATGTAATTAATAATGCATACAAAGTAGTCTTTCAAACAATGCTACACGCTTTTCCAGGCAATGCCTCTGAAATATGCAATGAATATTTTTAAGGAGTGAAGCCGTAATCAAACATGAATGCACGGGAAGGTTTGTGCTGTTTAATTTCAGCATAATCAAAGACTATCAAATCGGTAGACCCCAAGGACTGCATTTGTTTGGGATTTTTGCGATTTTATTCTATTTGACACAAAGAATATGGTTGCCACCCAAGGATAATTATGATGGTATTCAAGCTTATAGAAAATGTTAATTGGACTCCAGTGATGCACGATATGGCGGATGTAATTGTCAGACTCATTTAAATTAATGCAGACTGCTAGAGACCTAGATTATCAGGAATAAATGAAAACTTTGCCTTCTATTTGTCTTTCATTGAATTTTTTTCAACAAAAATTTATTGTCAGCTAACCTTCTAATCAATTCATCATATGAAGCAGAGACAGAGGAAACCTGCATTAGGAAAAATCACATTTGAGCATAATTAGGAGTCTAGGGAGCCTTGTGGACCTCCATAATCACACGTCAGAGTGGGGGGTTCGGGTTATGCGTTATGCATCCCCCAGAAGACCAAATACCCCTTAGAAACCAAAATACCCCCTGCAGAATTCAAGTTTTATAAATTTTTTTAGTTTTTCGCAATTTTTAATGCCAATGGATAGTGCGCAATGAGAAACGCTAAAAAATGGTGTTTTTTCGCCATATCACTATTGTGACCTTATTTTTGGACCTTTGAAAAATCTTGCACACCCCTCCCATAATTTATGTGCTGTTCACTTATGCTCATAATCCGAGAAGACCTTTTAAAAAAGAAACATTCTTAGGATTTTTTTCATGTCAATGGATAGAGCTTGATGAGTAACGTCAAAAATGATACTCTCTTACTGTTATTTTTGGATACTATTCTAGTGTTTGCGAGCTATGGGATCCCAAAGAGCCTTGCTGTCCATAATTGCTCTGTAAGATCTCAGAATTATGACTCGAGTTTTCTCTTCTGCAATTCAAGATAAGCCAAATAAATAGAAGAAAGAATAAAAATAAGTAAAGTTTAGATTACAAAAATTTCTGAATATTTCGTTTATTATTAAAATAGGAAACATAATATGTATACTGATGTGACCAATCAAGCTTTGAATGAGTATATTATGGAGTAGAACATACTATAGACAACATAAACTAGCACTCTCTGCAAACCAGGTTCATTATTTAATTATTTATTAAATACGTTTCATTTTATTCTGCAGTTATACTGTTGCTTCTTAATATTATCTAACTTCAACACATTCCTCTCGAAGCCGAATGAATTTCGATCATTTATTGTACTCATTTTTGCGTAAATATCAGTGGAACAAAAGTAAAAAGGATAAGCAGTATGTAGGGGAAGTAGCTTTGTTAGAAATGCCAGCGTTACATGTTAAACATAGACTGCCAAGCCGCCTATATTTACTGGATGTGATGGCGCAATGCTATCTCGTTTTACTACCTTATTTCTATGCAATGACATCATAAACTCGCAAGCATTGATTAAGCTCAAGGCCAAAATAATAATAGTTTTTTCTGTCAGGTCAGGCTTAAAAGCTCATGGCAGAGATGCAAATGTTTTCCTGCCAAATAGGACTATTATCTATCTGAAAATGTGCTCACTTTTCTCGAAAAGGAAAAAATGTTTTGGCAAGTAATACATGCCGCTGGCCTACTTAATACTTTTTAGCAACCTATAGTGTACGCATATATGTAGGTCAGTTAGCCATCATGGAATTTTTTTTGGAGGCTAAGATGTGTGAATTTTAGCGCCAGATTGTCATAGAAATATGGGCTGAGATGCGAGCGTTTTGCAGCCAGATTGTCATTCAGTTGAGAAGCCGACATTCTTAGACAAGATCTTCATAAAGTAATAAATAGCGGCTAAGAATGCGAACATAGTCCTACGAGTTTGTCAAAAAATATTGAAAAGAGCCCAAAATTCAAACATTTTCCTGACACTTTGTCAAAAAATGGCAGTGAGATGCGAACATTTTGCGGTTATATTATTATAAAATAATAAATGGGGACTGAGATCCCTAAATAGATGTGGGCTCTACTGCCTAGTGACGGCAGCTTAACGCATGCATTGAATTGCTATACTTAAATGGTGAAGCTATCGAAAACCAGTTTAAACTGGTACAGTTTAAACTGGTTAAACAATAATATTCAGCCTTAATAATTCTTGTTTTAAGTAAGCTGTGATATTAAAAGGTTATGAAAGGACTAGCATACTTCATCAATTCTAGACATTCTGAGTATAGACTTAATGCAAATATTCCGTTAGACACACCAACATGCTATATCCCAAATCTATAAATAGTCATTGTGATCATCAAATGTATACATATGTCATACAATATGGCACTTAAATGACTTAAAAGAAATATTAAAACGTTTTATCTTCCATGTCATGCTAGAAAACCTCAACTTGACGAATTAATAAATAATGCTAGCAAAGACCAGATCTTATGCACATACAATTGTGCGCATAATTTTTAAATGATAACATACCACTAATAGAGGAAGACATAATAAAATTTGTATGGTATCAAAATCAAATATGGTATTAAAACCAAATATGATATCTTGCATTAAAAAAATCTTGAAAAATCTCAAACACAAAAGAAACGTAATTATTCATAACAGAGGCTTTCTTCCTTTATTACTCTCTCCAATACTTGGATTTGTTGATAGTCTATTAGCTGACATCATAGTAGGTAAAAAAGAAACACCTACAAAAGATAATAATTGTTCCAGAAGAATTTTTCAACAAACCAGCAAAACAGATTATGAAAAACCCTAGTAGCAAAATGCAGAAGGTGACAACTAGTAAAAAAATTACCAAAGGACATAGAAATAGCTGGAAATAATCAATTTTCGCAGAAATATAATCAATTGTTACACAAACTTAAAGACCCTAGTAAGCTAACAATGGAAGAAATGATATCTTATACAATAAGTGATGAAGACATCATCAAAGGCATTCCAAAAAATAGTTTAACTAATGCCAAACTGATGTTTCAACATATTTATAATAATTCAAACATTTTAATTGACGAACATTATAGACTTTGTCAAGTTGCAACCAAAACTGTATAACTTTCATTCTATTTGTACATCAAATTAAAGTGAAATAATCTTTAATATATCACTTAGACATCCAATAATGCAATTTAGATGTATAAGTACCTTAAGGTAAAATTTATTTAACATTATAGCGCGAATGTTTCATTATGTAAATATTATTTGAATGATGTAAAAGATCTGTAACAGCAATGCTGAGATATATGTATAGAAGATATGTGCATCAGCATTCTATTCTTTATTTCTTATACATATTAGTTAAAATTTGCGCAGCATGAATTAATATGCTTCAAATTAAATGTATCTTTTGCTGCAAAGTTCATAGGTCTTAAGAGTAACAACCAATTAATACTTTCTCTCATAAAATCCTTAGACCGATCAAACTAACATGCCCTCATGAAATGAAGGATTCTTGGAGATCCAATGACGTTTAAACCGGAGTTTTACTGATTAATACACATAATGTGTGCAAGAGGCCAAAAAGGGTGAAAGTAGAGAAAGGTAACACAAGGTAGCGTAAATAACCATGTAAGTTCACAAAGTCTATAGCAGAAAGCGGCGCGGTCAAAGAGTCAGCGATTAACATAAAGTGTATGCTTAGCATTTTATACACGCCTGTAGAAGATAGCAAAAATGTTTGAATTAAGCGCTCAAGACCAAATACATTTTACAAGCTCGATCTTTGGCGCTCAGGCTGTTAAGCATTGCACTAAAACCTGACAACTTAATGCACGATCTATCACAAAAAAAGTAAAACTAGACCCTTGGCAATAGGAGCTGAAGAACTTGACAATATTATGCAACAAAGCAATGTGCCCATAGAGTATATCATTAATAAACACAGACATACAATGCAATGGAATGTATAGACTTAAAATGGTAAACAGGGTACAAGGATATATTCACGATGCTTACACAATACAGTCCAGATTATAATTTGTGGCTACAATACTACAGTAAAGAGGCTTCACAAACGCGGCCCAGTATTGATGACTTTCATGGTGTATCATATCAGATGGGTACAGGTTTGGGCGATTTCTTTCGATCGCTTTTCAGGATGACTGTAACCTTTTAAACTTGATCATAAAACAGGCAGGAAAACACGCCTTAATAGCAGGCGCTAATATTATTGCTACAGATGTTCTTAGGGGACAGCCCTTTTTTGAATCCACTAAGGCGCATGCAATGACAGAGGCTAATAAAATGTTTGTAGAAGCATTCAAGGAGCAGACAGGACACGGTTTAGAGTTAAGACTAAGGATTATAAATACTTCAAGCACTGATGCATTCACTAAATTTACACAAACTAGATAAAGAATGTCTCACATGATTGCAGAATCAGTATCTGGTACTTAAATAATAAACTTGATATATTCTCATTACCCCAAGATAAATTGTTGCAAAAAGGCTATTGGGATAAAGTACAACCCTGTCATCATCTCAGTAATTATACATGGCCCCCTAGATGTAATGCTATAACATAAGCAATGGTTAGCTTATATCCACCACCAAAATTAGATGTGATGCAACAATGCATTCGGACATTTACACTCAGTTAGGCGTATGGGTGATTAGGTCGTAGCGACCATTGGCTGCATACAGATTGACGACTTTATGAGCAGCAGACCCATCATAGAACAACATTTTGCCCGAGTAAACCTTTATTTAGTAATTAGGCGTTAGGACATTTTGAATTTGTTCTACAGCGTCTAAACCATATCTCTCATTTGCCTCTACACTAAAGATTAGCTCTGCTCATCAACTCTAATGCTAGCTGCTTTTGCAGAGTGTGGCGACGCTTATCGCCTTTCTGAATAGTTTCTATTGTAGGGCCGAGTCTAGCCTTGCTATTCCTAATACAATAGCTCGGGTAGTGATAAATTATCTCTAGATGCAGTTTTAATAAATTTTCCTTATTTTTGCAGAATTCCTTTACAGTTGTAAAATCAATAGATGAGCTTATGCCCCATTGTGGTTTGTGGTCTACAATAATGAGCTTAAAAGTCATATCCTGACTGAAGTTGAATTCCTTCTTTGATTGAGACACTTTCTCATTATACTGAAAACTTTGTCGGAATTCACAATTTTACGTCTAGTGAATGGTACAATTACATGCACAAACAAGCTTGGATGCGTGATTTCGAGCCAACTATGTTTTCAGGAGGACAGTCAAAAAACATTTTCTGAATAGCGCTCTCAAAATAGGTTCCGATTCTTTAAATATTTTTGGGCATTCGTGTATCTTTACCAAATTTAAGTAAATATGCTTTTGCTGTTGTTTCTGAATCTACGAACAGGAACAGAAGCAAGTTCATCCACTGTGCAATATTGATTAAGATCCATTATGGTGTTTTGTCTATGCTTACATTGGCTTAACTTCTTATTTATAGACAGTCATTTACTGGACTGTGTATGCAATACAAACGTTGGGCATGTTCAAAGTTTATAAATATGAAAAAATTTCAGGAAAAGAACACTAAAATGGAAAGTTAAGGAAGTGAAGCAGCGTCTGTTTGTTGAGGAAGAGAAGAAAGCGTACGGGAAGTCTATTAAACCACCTGTAGGATTGTGGAATAAATCTAGGCAGCCCATGTATGCGCTCATGGTTCAACTCTGTTATTTTTATCAAAAAGCGTCATCGGAATGCGACTTTTACAAAACTAATGGGGTAGATGGTACATGACATTCAATGTGCCCCTGATGCCAGGCCCGACTGCGCCACGCAAGAAGCTGGAAATTGAGTAATTGCGAGGTACATGGAGCGGGGCATAGAAACCCACAAAGCTGCCTGAAAGTCATAAATGTGAATCTATAAGTATGGGTGGCATATACATATGTTACTAGCTTCCTGAAAATGTCTCCCCCGGCGAACTAGCCTACCATCACTTTGTCGACAGACTCATTGAAAAGCAACGCTCAGATTCATAAACATCCATCATGGAACGTATTGGCAACTGTTTCTGGAGTCAGCTCAGTGATACGTTTAAGGAAAAGGAAACAAAAGAGCAAGAAGAAAGCATTTGGACTTTCGCAGCACTTGAAAAGAGTGTATAATTAATTGTGAAAATAAATTTTTGTATGATTTGTGGCGTCATTTGTCTGACGCTAAGAATATGTGGGAAAATTTGTACGAACATACTTTATTTAACAAAGTTAATATGGTATTTTGCCAAATGAATAATAAAGAAAATCCGCTGTTGAAGCGACATGTTTTTTTAAATGAATAAAACATTAGATAAATTATACTATGATCAAAAACTGGGTACTTGGCGCCCGCATTTGTTCGCTAAACCCTGCAAGCTTCACCCAGCATTTAGTTATGCAAGGTAAAATCGTGATTGCTAAAACATTACTACTCTTTGCGCCAACCGGCTTTGCAGTATATTAAATAGTGATTGTGAGTGCAATTGACGAACAGTGGCGAGCCAATCTAGTACACCTGCAATCTCTGGCCGAACATAATAATAATTTTAAATACTTGCTCAACTGCATAGATTATTTTCAAAATACTTTGATTGGTTTACAGAAAACAAAAGCATAAAAGGCGTTCAAGACGCGTTTAGGCATATTTTAGGTATGGGCGGAAACCATATAAACTGCAAACAGATGCGGGCAAAGAGTTTGTGAACAAAGAGTTGCAGTCGTTTCTAAAATCGGAAGATGAGCATTTTTTCACCACTAAAAGCGAAATGATGGCTAGTGTGGGAGAGCGTTTTAATCGGACTTTAGAAAAATGTGGAGATACTTTATAGTAACAACACCTATAGGTACATTGGCGTTATTGGTAAGCTGACTGAAAATTATATTGATTCAGTGCATGAGACATGGGCGTAGCCCCCGTAAACGTTAGCGAGAAAAACGAGTGAGAAATTTGGAATAGGGCGTTTAGGAGTGAACCGCATGAGCCCGTAAACTTTAAATTTAATGTAGGCGACAAAGTTCATATAAGTAAAGTTAGTTGAGCATTTGAAAAAGGAGTGTGGCAAATTGGACTGAAGAGTATTTTTATAGTTAATGGAAGGTTTGCGCGCACCCCGCCCATCCATTTGTTGAAGGACCAGAAGGGCGAAAAATTGGAGGGTATTTTTTACGAACAAGAATTGCAAAAAATTGATGCATCAGGAAAAGACATTTATTGTTGAAAAAATTCTCCGAAAATGTGCTGGAAAAAACGGACTATTTAGTGTGGTGGCGTGGTTACCCGCAAAATTCGATTTGTGGGTCATTAGTTTAGTGAAGTTATAAATAATAATTCAAGTCCTACTTTGATAGGAAAAATGGGAGACCGGTCAGTGTTTTTTTAGCCATGTTCTACATCGTTATCACAATATACCTATTTGTGTAATGCAGTAGGCGGTTATCTTTACTTCGTAATAATCGTGCAAAACGAAGCATTGCTCGAACAAACGCAAATACTTTTACTTTTGGCTTCTAAGAATACATCAGAAAACGCCTAAAAAGATGAGATATATGTGTTATTCAAATTATGGGAATTTTAAAGTCTAGAAGCTAGGTTTTACTTTGCAAATGTTTTCACAAAAATATTGATGAGCACATCACCTCGTCTATGTCAACCATTTCGATCTAAAGAGTGTGCAGAGTTCCGAAAAAGATGTGCAGAGTTTCGAAAAAAATCGAGTTTCGAAAAAGTGTGCAGAGTTTCGAAAAAAGTGTGAAGAGTTTCAAAAAAATGTGCAGAGTTTCGAAAAAGTGCAGAGTTTGGAACATTTTCTACACGTTATAACATAGAATGTGTGCAGAGTTCGGAAAAAGTGTGCAGAGTTCGGAAAAAGTGCGCAGAGTTTCGGAAAAAGTGTGCAGAGTTTAGGAAAAAGTGTGCAGAGTTTCGGAAAAAGCCGTGCAGAGCTTCGGAAAAAGTGTGCAGAGTTTCAAAAGTTTGTAAATACTGATGCTCAAATTGTGTTGTAATTAATCTTAGGAATGGAGACACCCCTTCACATGCACTGTTTCTGGTCAACAAAATCAGAAAAAACAATTTTTTGTTAAGCAACAGCTGAAAATAGAAAAAGAATGATTAATATAAAAATTGATAAAATCAACTGTTTTATAGTGAAGAACAGCCTCTGTACTATAAGATGAAAAATGTAATTTTTAATAAAGGCTTGCCAGATTTTAGCATCATCCGAGAAGAAAGAATCATGTAATCAGCTGATAGTCCTTGATGATCTAATGCCATGAAAGTCGAGGACATGATGAAATTATACAATTATTCACTCGTGGTTGTCATCATTGGAACATAAGTGTTATACAAATTGTGCAAAATCTATTTATGATGGCCTTCATACCTCGCGCATCAATTCAGATTATATTGTTTATTCAAAAACCCCGCAGATCAGCTGCAATCGCATATTTTATTGCGTCATTTATACCCTAGTAATACAAAATATTTCTTGAAGCTTATGTTGATGCCACCTCCAGGCCACACGGGTACTTGTTCATTGATCCGACACAAAATGCAGATGATTTAGACAGGTTGAAAACGAGTGTTTTGAGCAAACATCCTACATTTTATAGCGAATAAAAGCTATAAATATGCGTAATGATCTAATTGAAAATTACAAAAAATGCTCTAAAAGACTGAAACGAAACATTAGTTGTTTACATTTGTTAAGTATTGCAAGAAAACCCCAATGTGATGCAGTTAAAAATAATGCTAGTAAAGACCAAATACTATGTATTTGCGATTACTCGTAGCTTTCTTAATGGCAACATTCCTTTCACTGATAAAAGATATTCACAGACTGAAGCGATATAAATCACATATAAGATATTTGGCAAAGAATAAGAGTGCAGATACTAAACACAAGAAAGATTTAATTATTCAGAACAGTGGTTTTAGCTTTTTTGTTGACACCTATTCTATCAGTTGTAGGTAGTTTACTAGCGAAGTGATTATAGGCAAGAAATGAAGCACACAGAAAAACTAGTTCTAGTGCCATCAGATATTGCTGAACAATGTAAACCACTAGATCAAGTATTAAACACCCTGGATCCGGAGATGTACAAGATTTCAAATGACAAGTATTCATCCTCAGGCTTGAAAATGATAAAATATAGCAGAATTTTGGGCAAGTTTGGCCGATTGCAGAAACAGCGTAAAAAGCCGTATGAGCTAACTATTCTAGGTCCACCCCAAATCATTTGGAAGCAAAAGAAATTATAGCTGGTATTCAAAAACAGCACAGTCAAAGGCAAAACTGCTATTACAGCATATTAAGGGCAATCCTAAGTATGAACATTGAACCAACAGGTGAGGATTTGTGAATTGATGATCAGAAAACATATGGATAAAATATTGTTGATTTGGTTGGAAGCTTCACGTGTGATGTAATACCGTACCCGCTGCAATTGGTGCAAAGTTGGCTAGGGCCCTTCAACAATCAAGCCTTGCCAGTATACCTGATAAGAAACGGAAGAGCGCAGTGGCATCTGAAGACGACTTATCCTGGGATGAAGAAAATCTATGAATAGTTTGAAATGTTTTAGCAAAAAATAATACAATCAGAAACATGCATGTACAATTCAATCCTGAAAACGGTGGCCTTTGGCTACAATATTATGCAGAACAAGCCTCTACGGCAGGGTATGGCCTAGAAGGCTATAGAGGCATACCATACCAGCAAGGTGGCGGAATAGGGAGTTTCTTCAAAAAATCACTATTTAGAATGGCTATGCCATGAGGTCTATTCTATTGTACGGAAACACCGTGAGTAGTAGTGCTAATGGCCCGTAGATGTGGCTGGGGAAAATATTATTTCAATCTGCCAAGAACATTCCAAGCATGAGGCGGTGCAATTCTTAGATGGTGGCATCCCAAGACCATGTCTGGTGAGGAGCTGAACGTGCATAAAAGTCTATAAATATGAATAATGATGACGCATTTACAAAACTAATTCGAAAAAATGGCTCTAACAGATGTAAAATCTTTTCAAGTACGTAATCTGAACTCGATTTTCCTGTCCCTTCTCCAGAAGTTTTCTCTTAAAAGATGATTTTGGGATGAAGTGCAGCCTATGCACCCAATAACAAATGAAGGCCCCTACGAATCCAGAAATCCTGATCCACTATTTGCAAGAAATGGGCAAGTTATATATACATGGCGCTAAAAATTAAAAAACCAACACCTGCAGCAGGCGTAGCATTACCCAATTATGCGCCAATAAACCTTATCGGCAAAACATCCGAGCAAGTCAAGTGTATTTAGGCGGTCGATTAGTGTTTGACAGCTCCGATTTATACGCATAAAGGGCATATTTTAAAAGTGAATTAAATTATGGTTTTGATGCAAAATTGTCTCATCTTCAGTCAGCGCTGTATTTTCAAGAAGGTGGGGCTAATGTGAATATTGACGATAATAAAGGGTTCAAAGAGCGAGTAGCTCTTTAAGAATAGAGTGTTGAAGAAGTATCTGCGCCTTTACACATTGACTTGTACTCTCAAGACAGGTATTTGCTGAATTTCACAGATTTTCGCCTAAACTTACACAGAAACAGTAATAATTTTGTCATACAGTGTTTTGAAGATATTCCACTAGAACTCAATGTTTAGTAATGAAATTGTTTGTTGTTCGGAAAGTAGAGGTGCTAGAGAGTGTGAGTTTAGCGCTTGAGCAAACAATGATGGCATATACTGCCAAATACCCTATAAGAAGAGTTGCCATGACAAATATGCACATTTCAAATCCGTCCAGGAAACGCCCAATTCCGCATTGTTTACAGGCCAAGCTGCCAAAACATTTGATTTTGTTTGTGTTGAGGAAACTTGTTCCGAGGCACTTTGTCTAAATCGCCATTTAATTTCGACCATTGTGCATTTGCGATGTGAAAATGCGTGTGGAGGGCAAACTCGTCACTAAATGTGTCATTCAAACAAAATAAGTTTATACAGGCATTTAATCAGATGTATGACGCGCTTGATATTGGGCATGATAATAAAGGTAATTTTATCAGCAGAGATGAATTTAAAACTAGTCATTGTTACTTTGTGTTCGACCTGACGCCTGATGCGGACAATAGTGGACATTGGGATCTGGTGCGCAAAGGAACAACAAGTATAAATGTCAAGGTTGCAGACGCTTTGCCGATTCTGGAGTAGAAATTATTATATACGCCGAATTTGATAATTTAATAATGATTGATAAAAACTGCAACATTTTTTCATGATTTTAATGCTTAGCAATGAACACACTTAGAAAACTACACATTTTAGAAACGAATCCAGCTGTTAAGAAAATTTTGCTGGTCGTCTTCCCTATTGATTGCCTTCTGCCTATACCCCACTACCCTGCTGCAGTAATAGCCAATTTGGATTTCAGCAATGAGCCGGGTTCACACTGGGTAGCCATGTTCTTTAATCGTAGATCGCATTGTAATTTTTTTGATAGTTATGGTCAAAACCCCTTGTTGAGCTCAAAAATATAACCTTAGAAAAATACAGCAGCCGGCCTGCGTACAATAATATTAGGGTTCAGGGTTTTTCTCTACATCATGCGGCCATATGTGCATCTATTTTCTGCATTTCCGAGCAAAAGAGTTTCGTGTTTCGTTCAAAAGGAGTCGTTAAGTCTGTACAAACACCCAAAATCTATAAATACTTTGAAAATGTGAAAAAAGCAAAGATGAATCTAAAACAGTTTTACATGACGCTTCGGCGATTCTCAAGAATCAAATACGCCTCTACCTTCATTACAAAGCTGCCTAGACACGCAATGCTCAATGGTGATTGGGAAGTGGGGCTAGCGAAATAATCTATGCAAACGCTTGGAATAATATATATCAAAAGATCAGAACGGATTCAATATTATGATTTTAAAAATAATGCCCGAATTGAAATGCCTATTCCTCGCAACAGATACTTGAATTTGCAATCTTGTGAAAACAATCACTGAGGGAATAAAAATGGTCAGCACGAACGAAAAATTTTACTATACTCAACATATAAGCTTACAATATTGATGATAAAAAAATGCTGTCATCTAAACTCAACACTGAACGTGTTCAGTGCCTAAAATTAACCAAACATCTAATGTACATACTGAGGTTTCTAGAAGACCAACTCTCTAGCATAAATTATAAGGTAGCCCAAGAATTGACAGTAGCTGCCCACCATTCTCCTAATATGCTAGGCAGAATGTACAATTTTATAGATGTGATATGATGGAACCTCAAATTGTTGGTAACGTTTTTGCGCCACTTCACAGGTGATAAATATTGAAAGAACCTATATGAATATAATAAACCACTCGTATATTAGCCCACATATATGCCAGTGCTCAAAAAATCATTTAATACTATTGAAATTAACATGAAAAACCGACCAAGATATGCCAGTCCCTTTTGAGTTTGGAAAAACTATCATTAAATTGCATTTCAAGCATACAAGCATGCCCTGAAGTTATGCATATGAATTTTTATCAAGCATCCCCAAAAATGGAGTTGAGTCAGCCAAATTATTACCATATATTAGTGCATTTGCATGATAAGTATGCTTGTTGTGCATTTTGAAGAGAAATAAATTTAGGCACTGATGTAAAGTTCTCATCTACAATCTGCATTGCACTATGCAGACGGTGAATCTAATATAGATACAAGGGATAATGACGGTTCTGAAAAACGGTTTGCCTTGATCAAGAATGATATGAAGTTATAGTACCTATACACATGGATCTGTATCTGCAAGATAGATATTTAGTCAATAATACGAATTCTCAATCAGAATTAGAGTAAAATTGTAATAATTTTCTATTACAATGTTATAGTGATGTAAAGTTAGAATTGGAAGTTCTTCAAATGAAAATGCTAGTCAGAAAAAAATAGATTATTGAGAGCATAAATCTAACTATTGAAACAACTATGATCCTTTACTGCAAAGTATCTAATAAGACGAGTATTAATGAGAAATCTACATACAGGAAATTCAACCAGGGCTACTCCTCATTAGAGGCTTTCTACTGAACAGCTGCCCAGATGTATCCTGCTTGGATGTGCTTTAGACAGTGCAGAGCATTATCAAAGACACCATTTAATTATCAACCTTTTGGATAAAATAGTGCTTTGGTCATATGTGATGGGCAAACTTTCACTGCTCAACACTTTTAAACTTGATTTCGAATAAAATTAATTTCATATAGCATTTAAGGGCCAATTAGAATCAAATGACATTGCTTCTGATAGTAAAAGAAATTTAATAAGTATAGATGACTATAAAATCAAGTCAGTGTTTATTTGCTTCTGATATAATACCCGATAGAGATGATAGTGGTCAGTGGGCATTAAAGATGCACAACACAGCCGATCGGGGGGGGGGGGTGGGGGTCAGCCGGTCTGGGGAGATCAAGAAATAAACTTTTTTAGGCTATTAATGACCTAAATTGTGTAAGTGTAAAATAGTGTTAAAAATATTTTATTGCACAGTTTCTAGTCAATTTTAAGTCAATTTATTTCAATTTCAAGTTTTTCAATTTTTTATATCAATTTTTTTCGATTTTTCAATTTTAAGTCAATTTTAATTTTCTTACCTCTAACCCGTGTCCTGTCAATTCTATCAATTTGACAATAATCATTTTTTTCAATTTTTTTCCAATTTCAATTTTAAATTTTAAGTCAATTCGAAGAAGTTTCGAAGGAATTTTTAAATTTCATTCGTTTTCCGCTTTCATTTTGCCTCATTTTCCCAAACAAAAATTTCTATTCTCTCATGATTTGGGGGTTATGATCCCCCTAAACCCCCACTTGCATGTCTGGCGTGCAAGGATATCCAATTAGAGAAGGCAGAACGAGCATAGAACTAGAATTGCGATAAATTGCCAGACTCTGGGTTAAATATTATAATCAATGCAGAATGTGATAGCCGGATACCTATAGATAAAAATTGTAATACTGTTCATGACTTTAATGTATAAGAATGAATATAACAGAAATATTGGAGATTCTGAGTAGTGATAAAGTAATTAAAAATGCACTGCTATGCGTATTGCCAATGCCTCAAATACAAAAAATTTACGTTTTATTGCGAATTTTGATTACAGTAGTCTCACTGTTTCACACTGGGTATCACTGTACTCTGGTAAGACTCGCCATTGTGACTATTTTGACAGCTCTAGCAGACCACCTCCATCAATTATTGAAAAATACATCATGGAAAATTCAAAGGCATACAATAATGTGCAACATAAAGGATATACAACAATAATATGTGGTCAGATGTGTCTATACATCATTTTATGGAGAGTGAGAACTATAAATTTCAAGAGAATAATTAAATATATGGAAAATGACGGACTTGATACAGGCTTTATCAATGGATTTTTAGATTAAGTACAATAATTAGTCTAAAATACTAATGCTTCATCTACTTTTGAGACAATTTTACCTACTAATATAGATCAAGATGGAGAGCGGGAAGTGGGTCTAACTGAAAGAATCTATGCAAACATGTGAAACATAGTTTCTCTTGCACAAAGTATAATACAATTACATGATGATTTTCTTTGGTATTCAATTAAAATTCCACCAACACAGTACGGAAATAAAACATTTGATTGAGACTATTATGAAAGCATTGGAAACACTAAGAATGTCGGAATACACTTTGCTGAATTTGTTAAATTAAGCTTCAATGAGTACAAGAGACTATGCGGACTATAAGTAGATGGTGAACATGCAAAACATTTTAGGTTCTCTCCACATTCACTATACATATAGGCTTTACAGAACCACAACTCTCAGACATCGATGAATCAGATGTAAAACTTACTATCACGGCTGCTCACCTTAGGTGTGCAGCACCAAACTTCTGGGGGAGGGGTGTGCATGGTTTTTCAAGAGTCAAAAAATGGTCTCAAAAATGGTGGCATGGCGAAAAAACATCATTTTTACAACATTTCTCATTGAGCACTATCCATTGGCATAAAAAAATTGCAAAAAAACAGAAAAAAATTTCGAAAATTGAATTTTGGGGGCAATCGAACTCTAGGAGGTTCAAACCCCACACCCACGTGTGCACACACCTGATATTACCGCTTGCCTGCATCACTTGTACATATACTGTGACATGATAAAATCACAAGTAAATGGCAATACACTAGCCCCTCTGCTTCCAGTCGTGAACGTGAATGGAGATTAAATGGAAATCGTGAATCACACTTATGCTACTCCGCAATATTAACAAATTTGAAGAAAATCTTTCAATACTATAGGAATAAATGTAAAAATAATCTTAATCAATTAGTTCCTCGAGTTTGGCAAACAATAATCAGACTAAAGTTCAGGGTACTTTAGATACTGACGACTTTATGACGTCATTACATAGTAACAAGGAGGTAAACAGGCATCGGCCCATCACTTACAATTTGGCATTTTTAACTAAATGACTCCATCCCTACATACTAATGCATAAATGTGCCAACTGTCATAGTTTATTAGAAAAGGCCTTGAAAGACGCAGTTTATCTTTGAAAGCTACAAATTGTATCCTAATTCTACAGCAAATTTACAAGCATAGTTCTTCTTCCCTCCTTACCTAGTATTATAATAGTGCACGTAATAATGAAAATGGCTGTCATTCTTCCTTAGCGAAACTAGTGGCAGAACTTGTTGCGCCTTGCTCGTGGAAAAATAATTCGTATGATACAATTCAGAAAAAGAACAATTCAGCAATACGGTTACGACCTTGAAATTCATAATTCTGTCTAAAAATTGACACCGTGTGTGCAGATCAAACTGACATGATCCGGATTCAAAAATAGAATAACATTTGCGTGTGCATGATTTTCATTTCATCATTAAAAAGGCGTGCTTATCACATTATTTTGATCAGAAGATGATGATTCATTTGCGATTTGCAAGTTAATAATTGCCGAAATTTTGTAATAAGATTCTCCCACTGTAAAGAAATTAGACGTTGAGCCATAGCTCACCTTGTGGAATTGTTAATCTTTAAAGCTTAAATCTTGGTCCTCATAATTTATAATTCTCTCTACGATATCAAGAACCTCAAATTTTCGGTGAAAATCTATAATGGTTTTTGATTTTCAACATATTCCTCCTCGTTTTCTAATAGCAAATTAAAGTGCTTCCTGTTTCAAGATACAACGAGTATGATGCAAATTATGTGAAAGCGCACTGAACGACGAATATAGACAGCATAATTATAGTATGCATTACTCTACGCTGCACGCAATTTTATAGAGTGAATACTATGAACAGGAATAATATGCGACATATATTTATACATACACATAAAGCTAATTAGAAAATTAAGATTCTGCATTTTCTTGATAAGTTGTTAATTGTCTTATTTCTAACTTTAGGGGAATTTCCAGTCTAAGTAAAACAGTTTCTACTATTCTACGTTTGAAAGGACCATACAAAATTTGTCTATAACACTTCGCGCAAAATGATTAAATTAATTGATTAAGGTTAATGACAATATGATAGAACGTCCTAATTAGATACTACAAAAAGATTAGTGATCCTGTTACCTATGTGTCACGCATCCTAGAATAAAGAGCGACTAGACTTTAAATCTATTTAGCAAGGAGATAACAAAACAGTGGCGTAGTCAGGATCTTTGATCGAAAGGTGGGAGGGGCTGGGCACCATAGGTGGGCAGCACCGAAATTCTGGGGAGGGGGAAGGGGTGAAAAAATTTTCAAATGTCAAAAAATGGTCTTAAAAGTGGTCGTATGGCGAAAAAACACCATTTTTCGACGTTTCTCATCGAGCACTATCCAATGGCATCAAAAAATCGCTAAAAAAGCAAAAAAAATTTCAAAATCCGAATTCTGGGGGAAGGGGGTATTTCAACTTCTGAGGGAGGTGCATACCCCCAAACCCCCTACCCATCTGTGCTGGGCACACACATAAATTTTTTACAACTACTTTTGCATCGAATGCTTATGGTACAGTAATACGTACATATACTGAAACTGCGTTTTTCGACCTTTAATAGTGTAGCCTAACTAATTTATGGTTTTTTATTGATCAGAAATACAAAAACTGTAAAGCATCGCAAAGCGTCGAAAACTTTGACCTTTTTAGTGTTTTCATAAAGAAATTAGGCCTTTATATTAAAAAACAGTCGGGGTATCATAAATGGCTCGAAGCAGCAAGAAATTTAGTCATTATTCACCGTCCTTGATATTTCTTAGCTTAACTCTGTGAATATTGATATTCTGACAAAGCAGAAAATTGTCAAATTTGTACTAAAACAATTTTTATGTAGTGCAATAGGTTCAAGCATCTAACGGGAGAACTGCTAATCACTGCGTTAGTATGAAGCACTAGAATATTCTGACTGATTCAGGCTTTAAAACGCAATGGCAGAGCTTTACGAAAAGAAATAACCGTAACTGGCGGCATTAAGCGCCGGTACTGAACACAATTTATAACATTCTGATTAAACAGAAAAGAGAAACTAATTCTGGCGCGGAGCGCCGAAAATTTTTAGAAATTCCTAAGCCTTTTACGTGTTTTTTTAAAATCCCTAAAATCTTCGTACATGCACAACGAGATTTGACGGCTAGAGAGAATCTGGGGGTGACGCGCTCAAGCACCTCCATAGAGGAATCCGGGGGCAGGGCCCCGGAAAATTTTGTAAAAAAAACCTCTAGTATTGAATAGTAACCGTAGAACTTTCGCGAAATCGTCCAAATCTAGGTCGTGAATTAGCCAAAAAACAATTAGAATTGATCATCTCCTACATTGCACAAAACTTCTGAACTGAAATACATTTTTTGACTCCTGCTAAGTAAATAGTGCAGCAACGGGACGGTTTGCTGCCAATAAGATAAGAGATGTATCAATAAAATTTTGGTTTACCGTTTTCAGGTCCATTTGTGGACTTCTTATTAACGAGACGTAGTTCAAAAAAAGAGAATACGCGCCAAAATACAAAAAAATGGCTATTTTTTCAATTAAAATGGGATTGTCCTTTTTAGAAAGACAAACAAAGCAGAGAGTAGATAAACTGGTAAGCAATCATTTTCGCGCTTTTACTATTATGCTCAGCAAGCATGCACCATTCAACGAAGAAAGTGTGCTAAATGACTAAAAAAGGTGTAACGTGTAACGCGTTGGATTATTTTAGCTGATTCGAGCTTCTAAACTCATCGGACCTATATAAGAATATATAATAATGACTCGGCGTTGAGCGCCGGAATATTTTGACGTTTTTTGCATTTGTGAACTCAATTTTCTGAACACAATTACTGCACCAGAACAATCGAAAAAATTTTCTGAAAAATTTCGGGGGGGGCAGGTGCCCCCTAATGCTCCCTGGCTTAAACCTTGTAATTAAAGGTAGTAAAAACACGTGTTTCTTATAGCCGAAAACATTAATACCTTCAACTTTGCACCAAAGTAAAAACGGGTGAGAAAAATGCATTCGAACATTTTAAAATGTGTTGATCGATCATGCGACGCGTGTAATACGAGTTATTTCTTCCGGTAAATCAGATATGTGTTCCAATAAAAAGAGGGCATTGAGAAACTAGCAGCGTAACGATTTATGGTCCTATTGCAAGTCGCAAAAAACATATGTTTAGATTGCTAATCTAGTAATCTAGTATGTAAAAGTGGGTTAATGCTCATTGGCAAAAGTTATGTAAAAATAAGGGGCTTCCTGTTTCAGAGCAAATCGATGAATTCAAGAAGCAGAATTTTACGCTTTTTGTAAAACTCATCCGTGTCGAGGTTCGAGTAGAATCATAGGTCTTTTAACGAGTTGCGACGAATAGTCACGCCTTTGAAAGGTATTCATTGATATGTATGCGGGGCTTACGTAGTACATACGAGCCTACGTCACCCCATTTCGATCAGGAGAATATTTTTCGGTCCAGCAAACTTGCATATGAAGCTGGGTACTAAAAATACTTTCTCACGCGAATACCTGTTTTGAAGTATCAAACTATAGAAATCACCGTAACAAGTAGTTTTTGGCATACGAAATATGTACAAACTCATATCTGATTTTTTCGAACGCGTGTTTCAATTATAATCGAGATTAAGGTGATTGATTGTACGTTCTCAGGAGAATAATTTTAGAAGTATGTAATACATTAGATTAGACCCTTCCATTACATTTAGTTTCAATAAATAACTCACTTTAGTGAGGGTGCCTATTATATCGAGTTTTAAGTCACATAATTTTATTTAATAAGAGTATGTTCCTTTGAAACGTAGAATAACAATGGCTTTACAGCAAAAGTGGTTCCCAAATCAGTGATCGCATTACGGTTTTCGAAAATTTATTGGCACAAAGAACAACTAAATGGCTCAATTTTTAATTTTACTTGCCTATTAAATTTTTATTTGATAATTAAATTTCAATTCAATCTTCAAATATACACTTGCATTTGCATTTATCCTGATGAGTAGGTATGCTGTATGTAAGCTGTTTAAATTGACTCTGGAAAGCAATACATATGTATTGTAAAAGCCAAAGTATGCGCGCAGATATTTTCATATTTACGCGAATAAATAAGCTAAAATTTAAGGATTCACAAAAAATTATGCCGGAAAAAAAACGAAAACCTTCATAAGAAAATAGATTCATATCAGCGAAATCCTGTCCAATGGTACAAATACAATGAAGTTACCAAATATGGGCAACAATCAAACTCTGAGGTCTGGATGGGGCAGATATGTAAAAAATCCAAGAAATAGTGACAAAAAGTCAAAATCTGGAGAGGGAGGTGGGGAGTTATTTTGAATTCTCGAGGATCTATACCCTCTGATGCCCATGCGTGCATTTTACGTTATTAATGAAATACGAAAATGATGAAAGATCGCGAAAACGTAGTAGGGACCTCATTTTTTACATACATAACCGTAAAATCTAAATATGTAACCTCCGATGAAAATACAGCCTTTAAATAAAAGCATATAGATAGCGCGCAGAGATAGCCATGAATGATACCAGTGAAAGAATCACGATAAGATGGGTAGTGGCTGCACCGCAGTAGAAGAAACACAACATTTTTAAAATCGCTATCTAAATACAAAACTAATAGCAGGTCGTATGCAATTAATATTGACATTGTTTTTCGGTAAACAAAAATTACATTTCAAATGAGGGCACAAAAAATGGCCAAAACAGCAGCAATTAAATATCATCTAGAATAAAAATAAAGAAGATCTTTTTCAGAGGAAGAAGGTGGAATTTACATATTTTCACTACTTATTCGTGGAAAAAATTTAAAATACCTTGGTTTTTTAATTGACGATGAAACCTCGACGACTTTTTCATCTGTGTACAAAGACTGGGCGAGCAAGGGGCGGTCGGTGACACAAAGCACGATTAGACTTATTAAGAGTTTAGTTAGTTAAAAGTGAATCATCTTATTTGAAAAGATTAATTTATTAATTAGTTAAGAAATAATTACTTGATCAAGTTTAAATAATTCATTATAAGTGAAATTAATTTAGAGTGAATAACTTAAAATTGTTTAATTGAATATTTATGTAATTAATGAAGAGTGAATTAATTGAAAGTTGACTAACAAATTAATTTGGACTATTTCCTCAAGAGGTTAAGGGCTTAATTAACATTTAATTACTTAATGGATCCTAATGAAGTAATTAATTAAGAGTTATTAATTATAGTTCTAATAAATTAATTGTAAATAACGAGTGCAATTAATTAGGAATTGATTGAATAATTAAGATGAATTAATTAAAAACTAAATTAATTAATCACGACTGAATTGAAAAATTATTTAAGTAAGAGCTTAACTAATCCCTAATTGATTGATTGATTGATTTTGATTAATTAATCAAGAGGAATCGATCAGTTAACAGTTAG
Source organism: Mermis nigrescens (assembly GCA_036768485.1). NCBI lineage: Eukaryota > Metazoa > Nematoda > Enoplea > Mermithida > Mermithidae > Mermis > Mermis nigrescens. Next base: position 184,579 of record JAVLUZ010000804.1, read on the forward strand.
TTAATTAATTAAGAGTTAATTAATTCAAGCAATAATCAATTAATTTGATTTTGATTACTCAATTTATAGTTGAATGGAACAAATTAAAACAAATGTCAAAAAATTATTACAAAATTAATAAAAACAAATTGAACAGTAAAGATCTCAAAAAGTTATCACCCAATTTAAACTTATTAAAATTACCTTTTAAAATCTGATAATTAAAACTTAATTATTTAAATTTGATTTATTAATACTAAAGATTAAAAATATATCAAAATCGATTAAACCGGATTAATTAGCATTAATTAATTGAAATTAATTAATTAACTAAGAGTCCTAGCCCGGATTTCACCTATTTGTACCAAAATACGTGTCTATTTATAGTCTGTTTCACATTAGTTTGTACCAGAAGAATAAAAATCAACAACAAGAACAACTGACTGATATATTGCGCTCAATGCATTGAATGGACCCATAATTACCGTAAGCTGTCAGCTTACTGTATTCGAAAATTCGTACATAGTATATTTTCTCAGCCTGGACACTTTAAGGCTCCTTTTCTCCGGTGGGGCATTTCGAGGTATGTACCTACTTACATATAGTCTGTTTCAAATAAGTTTGAGCACATATTTTAAGAAGTTTTTCGAAAGTAAGCCGACGGATTACGATAATTATGTATATATCAATTCAATGCTATAATGGCAAGCTGACGGCTTATTGTCGGACAAAGCTTTTAAAATTTAAGCTTAAACTTGTGTGCCACAGACGATTAAAGCATCCGGGTGAGGATTTTTAAGATTTTGTAAGTAATAACCACGCCGTAGTAATAACCGCCCCGCAGTAATAACCGCACTGCCGGTACCTAAGTAGGTTTATAAATCTACCTAGACGGAGGGGAAGGGGAATTACATACCTAAGGGTCTTACTTAAGTACCTAGGCTAACCTTAGCGATGGTCTAGAGCATGACGCGGGCCAAAAAAAAGCTACATTCCGATTCAACAGGGCATGACTTCGGCTGACGTGAAAATGAGACATTAGAACTGGCAACATTATATAGATAAAAGTGTCTTCTTTCGAAGCCTACAAAAAATTTTGGCCAGCTGCCAGCGTTTCGTGCACTACGGCTATTTGTTTAAACCTCACTTTGATATTGTTCTAACCTCAGAGTTTCAGCATTGTATCACATTACTGCGTATGTAGGAATCCATTTTTGACCTGTTTGACAATAAATACCTACACAACAATTAGGTAGCCCATTTTTAAACCCCCAGAGTAGATACGCTTCCTACTGAGCGCAAAAATTTCAGGTTATCGTGAAAATGGTATGCAAATTGATGGCAGGACCAATGACGCTATCGGCCTCTGAACAATATTAAAGTAGGGTGTAGACTAATTGCCGTAGCGCTCGAAGCATTGATATCTGGCCAAAATTTTTTACACGATTCGAATGAAGACACTTTAATCTCATTGCCGTTCTAACGTCTCATGTTCCCATCACTGAGTATGACTGTTAATTGGAATGTATTTTCTGGCCATATATATATATATATATATATATATATATATATATATATATATATATATATATATATATATATATATATATATATATATATATATATATATATATATATATATATATATATATTCGTATGTAAGCTATTTCAATTGGGATACGCTATTTAATTCGGGTTCACATGCTTGATGCGGATAAGCATTATTCAGAATATTTCAGTTCTTAGATGTGGATTCAGATTGTCGAAAGCTTCGCGCAAATCAAAATTCTATTGAATACGTAAAGGAATTCATGCTGGGGGAAACAGGTAACCAACACAATACTTTCAGAGGCCATCTGACAAGTTTATAAAGAATGATTAATACTCGTATGTTTCAGCAGTTCCCCTGGCAGCCAAGCGCCGAAGCAGCGACTAAGAGAAATTTTAAATCAAAAGTCCACTACGTGTTTAATTCAATTTCGGAATCAAAGATCCAAGAAACGCCAGGGGCCAGTTTTGAAAAGTCACACTTAAGCTATGCTTTTGCAGAGAGGGAAACACCGAAAATTATAGACAATTGATGGGATTTGTTTGAGCTTCTGTATCTCAGAAGCCGATCCGTGAAGTCTCTCCAAATTATACAGTATGGTCAGCCGTATTAGCAAATAGTCGGAATTTAAATAGAATTTATTCGCTGGGTTCTGAGTTACTTAGAAAAATTCACTCAAATAAACGTTTTTCAAGCGGTGCCGAATCTATTGGTTAAAATATGCTGATGGTGGCCAAACCCAGTCTTAGGCATTTGAGGGGCCCTGTGCGAAGAATCTGTCCGCGGGCTCCTGGCGATGGAGAATTCTTAGTTTGAAAATATGGGCAGTTTTCCTAGTAAGCTCGGAGCGGCTTATAAAGTTATAAAATGCAAAGCCTTTCACCCGAACGATTGTGGATCCGTTGTTCATAACAGAAGGCGTTTGCCACACTTTTACGTAAATCAAAAATAGTTGCAAGAATTCGTTACTCTCTTGCAACATAGTAATTGTTCACCGATTTGTATTCTCTGCTCTCATTCAAAACTACATTCGATGCAGTATTTTTCGGAAATGTTAAATTTTTTGGTAAATTTGTGCAAAAAAATGCTTGAATATTTTATTAATCCTAGTAAAAATGCGGTGAAACTTTGTAAAATCCAATAGAAGAGACCTAAATGAATGCTTGTGTTTGCGCTTAAGCACGTAGAGTGAAGCGACGAAAAGTTTTAGAATTTATGCTAAAAAATCGTAAATTCTATGCGCTGAAAAAGTGGTTTTTGCCAAAAAAATCGTTTCAAGAGTCATGGAAGCTGCAAGAACGCTTATTCTGACACTCAAATAAGGTTTCCATGATATCGAGAACTAGCACCCCAAAATTATGCATGTACGAGTAATCTTTGTACCAGGGTCCCGCAAGGTAGAAAATTGACAATTCTCGAAGCGAATATCGCCAGAATATAATTATGCACACCTTCAAGCTAATGAGCCCAAAATTTAGGGCGATTGTTTTTGTATAATTTTTGTCTTCCAGAAAGCCCAAGTTTGAGTATGACCTAGTGAATGATTCAAATGTTCTCTGCCTCTGCGCTCAGAGTTATTAATTTTCCTCATTGATATTCTTTGCAATAATCATAATTTAGTACAATAACAATTTTTCAGCAGGATCCAAGTTTGAAAATCATGTTTCGAAATCGTTTTTGTGACCATCTTATACAACATGCTTTTTGAATGTGATTGAAAGCAAAATAAACTTTTTGATTAAATAGAAATTCCATTGTCAATACGTAGTTAGCTGAAAAAAACTTAAAAACACCTTTATTTTTGCTTATTGATAAGTAGTTACTGAGATATTCGACTTTAAAATTTTAGTCCCCTAAATTCAAAAGACTCGTGCCTGTTAAAAGGCATTATTCGTCGCGAAGCGCTGAAAAACTTTGAAAATCACGATAAACTACTAAATAATTTGTATAGATCTTCTATTCCTCATCTCGTCAACTGGGTCATTGGGTTGGCCTCCTCATTAAATCCGCCCTAACCAAACTTTGTGATTTTCATGTATGTACTATATACTAATTTTCGAACTATTACAAAATGACATTAGTATCCTTATAATGCATTTTGTTGGGGCTTAAATATCTCAAACGGTCAATTATCACAAAAATATACTATAGGAAATAGAATAGTATCTCAACAGAAATTTTTTCTTTGAATTTTCGTAATCAGGAGTCAGTGATAATTTTGTATCTCGTCGCAGATCGCAAGTTTATCGTTTAATGCAATGAAAATCGTGAAAAGTGCAAACTCAGCGAAATAAGCTTAATTTATTTTTCACTTGGCTTGATAGAGGCCCTCGGGGAGGGGTTGGCTCCTGTAACTTGTGCGGCCACACACATCGCACATCCCTAAGACCGGGCCTGATGATGGCCTTCTTGAGACAGTGGCTCCGTTGAGATGGTGTCCATGTTGGATGGCTTTGTTTGGGTGGTGGCCCTATTGGGATCCTTTGTGGCTAAGTTGGGACGGTGGCCATGTTGGGACGGCGGCCGTGTTGGGAATTTGGGTAGAGCCGTGTTGGGACAGCAGCGGAGTTGGTATGATGGCCGTGTTGGGACCATAGGTGGGCAGTACCAAAATTCTGGGTAGGAATTGAAAAATTTCTGAGGATGGGGGGGGTGAAAAAAATTTTCAAGGGTCAAAAAAATGGTCTTCAAAGTGTTCATATGGCGAAATAACACCATTCTTCGACGATTCTTATCGAGCACTATCCAATAGCATCAAAAAATCGCTGAAAAAGAAAAAAATTTCAAAAATTGAATTCTGTGGGTTTTTTTATTTCTGGCATGGGGGGTATTCCAACTTCTGGGGGGTGAATACCTTCCAAAGCGCCCTTCCCACGCCCACGTGTGGTTGAGACTGGTGGCCATGTAGCCACGTTGCCCTAAAACAATGATGTCATTATGGGCCGATAAAGATATGCAGACAAAATTTTCAAATGATAGCTGGACAGAGATGCGGGGTTTGGGAGATCAAAATTTATTAATTTCTTCTAGTTTGATTATTTTTGAGAGGCCATGGACCCGCATATAGCTAGAACGTCGCAAAATTCTACTGACGGCAGCGGAATTTTCAGTCTTCTAAAAAGCAAGATAAGGTTTCCTTTTTGAACGTTTTAGCGAATTCGCGTTCAAAAACTTTAAATTTTTCTTAGCGATTCGTCTAGGATGACCTTTTTTGATTATGTATATGTTCATTTGAGAGTGTAAATCTGCAAAATAATCAAATTACTCTACCCATATTTGTCCGCTTTTTATTTTTTTATAGTATTTCAAAAGCAAAGTTATAAAGGTCAAAAATATGGCTACTGAGCTTTGCCCTTGGTTACATAGATGCATTTAAAAATATTTTCAAGCTCAAAAGAGTCCAACCAATGTTACTCATGTCACGTCCTCCATACTCTTTTACAGATTCGCGATTCAACAAACCCAGAAGCGACTTTGCTATTTTAGAACGTGTGGATTCACTAAGCACAACTAATTTTAATCTCGAAGTTACTGAAATCTACCTATTATAAAACAAATTTGTGGACGACGGAATCGTATTATCAGCCGGTCTTTTTGTCTGAAATCCAAGCACGAAACTTTTTCGTGTCGATGACTGCAAAAGCGAAAACATCGACGGGACACACAATAAAGACAATGTATAGCTTTGTCCGTTTTACAACATCCCAAACGGTCGAGTTAGCTGTGTGTCATATTATTGTAGCTGAGCCAGCTTATAGCTTGCACAGTAGGTTAATAGCTGTTCGTTGAGTTATCACCTTTTTCTTTCGTGAGCTTCTTCGCCAGGCATGCTTGTACCTCTACAGCACGCATTCATCAATGTTTGAGCTAATAAAACTCAAGTACCAATCACACATAGCCCGTAGAACGGCATATTGAATGATCAAGGCTTGTAGTGCCGCTGTTGACTTTCCCGAAGCTTTGTCCCGAACTATAGCTTTTGCTCGCATATAGATAAAAGAAGGAGATGGTTGCAAAAGGTTCTTCGAGCGCCGACGCTTATTATCATAACAGACGAACGTGCAAACAATTGAAATGAGCGAAAAGGATCGCTTTTATTCGAAAAGCATAGCTATACGGATTCCCTAGCTTGCAAAGTTCTAGTTTATTTTTAAAACTTGAAACTTATCGCGCCGACTTTTAATTCGACAAACCTTCGATCAGATCATATGACCGTGCAGCTAGATGTGACCTGGATCATATATAAATACGGACCGATTGGCCGTTCATTTTATTCCTATACTACGGCGATACTATCTTGTACGGCTGTATCCGTTTCTTCAACGCGGTTCAAGCTTATTCGATTCCGGTGCCACAATTCTGAAGCTCAGGTTATAACTGTGTGCCTACCGTATAATGTTAATATCTGCATTAACCGTCTCTTACCGTGATGCTTTTACAGTCGAAGGACAAATTGGCGGAATGCTCTTTAGCCTAGGCTAAATTACACCCGCTTACATGCTCAGGCTATTATTAGTTTCATTTTGCGCAATTTTTCAAGCTTTTTCTAGACATGTATCATTCATTTTTCAAGCAAATTACTTTTTGAAGAGTTATGATTGAAAAACTACTACAACGTTTATTCATTGTTGGACACATACACGCAAAAGAAGAAAAAGCAGGTTGATGTTGCGTTAAACGCAACTAGCGAAACTAGCAAAATCTAATAACATTATTTGAAAAGTATTAAACCTCTAGGATTTTTAAAGAACCGTATTTTCTCATCTTAATTTGTGTTATCACAATAAATAGGTAAAAATAATGCTCATTTTTTACCGCTATTGAATTTCTCATTGAGCTAAAACATTGTGTAACTGGAGCTGAAATGAGGCTTGACAAAGTTATAGACACAAAGTTAAAATATACCAGAAAAAAATGCTGATGTACCGATTGGCTAGAATGATGTTCTAGTTCATAGTAAACACAAGGTATATGTATGTAAATCTCTGGGAGTCGCAGGGCAGGTATATACCGACTTACATTGTGCCTACTTCATTTTCCAGAACTTTCGTCCATTGAGCAGACATACAGCGTTCAATGCCGAATCACTCGTAAGTAGAGACCGGATAGTTAAGGGCAGCAACTTTTTTCTGAATACGGATTCGAACTCAGGTCATCAAGAAACGGCGAAAAACCGTGTTTTTAACTCGCTACCATAACTTTTTTGCCCTTATTTGCCCTTATTTTCACTGTTTGCCCTTATTTCCACCTAAAATGCACAGTCATCTCCACCTGCACCTAATTGCATGATTTTAAGAAACCATATTCATAATGGTAGGGTGGATCGTTTTAGTCGCTTTTAATTCATATTTTTATTTTTTATTTTATTATTTTTTAAATTTATTTTTCAATCGTTTATTTTTAAGCATTGCGGAAAACTTCAATTCGGTAATAAAAACTGATGAAAGGCATGAGTTGGACCGTATATACCAGCATATCGCCAGTGTGCGCCACAATGAAATGGCAACTAAATTAAAATCCTCAACCTAAAAACAGACATTTATTATTGAAAGTTTCGACAAAGTTGACAAAGAATCTACTATTTCCAGAAAATTTGAGTCGGACCTTACGCGATCGTTTCTATAGGCCGGTATTCCACTTTTCGAACTAAATTCGGCGCCGCCTCTCAAGCTTTTTCTGGAAGAATACATAAAAGGGCCTTTTCGCAATACAAGTAAATTTTAAGTAACCGTCGACAAAACTTCACGTTTGAAAATATCGAAATTGTCAACATTGTGGCATATAATAAATTTGTAAATTAATTGTGTTGTAATTGCATGTAGAATTAAAATTATGTTGATCTAAGCATTCTGGTGGAGATGTAGTACTATTGCCAATAAATTTAGTACCTGAATTTGCTTTAGAATATGCCCTGTTCCCCTTTTTCCCTATATTTGCCCTTTTTGCCATTTTTTCCCTATTTTTGTCCTTTTTTTGTTATTTTTGTGCGCTTAAATATCCGGTCTCTACTCACAAGTAATCGATTTAATTAGACGATTGTGTCTGCTCTCTGTTTATGTGAGACTTATGATGCTCAGGTTGAGTAAAAAGAGACATAAATTTGTCCAAAATTTCAGGTCTGGTGAATCAGACCCGAAACTTATTGACATGAATTACCTGGTGGCGAAACGCTGGGCGCGTGCTCAAACAGGAAAAGTTCCAAGAATTTACTTTATTTAGAGCGCACGAATAACTTTCGCTAGCCTTTGATGGAAAAAACCTTGTAAAACTTGAGATTCTGGGAAGAAACAAAAATACATTTTTAGCTTTTCTAGCTTTAAAACTACGTCGAAATATATCGTTTCGTCGTGAAAAGGAAAAGTGGTTAAAGAATACGAAATACTTTTGAATCAATATGTGTTGTAAGCGATTTAAAAAGTATTGATGTACCATCGATTTCGTAGTTTTTGATACTATCCAAGTCACTTGCCTTCTTATAACATAAGTCTTACTTGTCGATCGTTTGAATCGATGAGATGTCTTAGATGGCACAACTGAATTTACTGCAGATTCTGCCGAAATTTGGCTTCTTCATGATTCCTTTGCGGAAGCTTACCTTATCTGGTCGTTTTGAGACGCCTTCTGCTATTTTATCTCTTCTATCCCTTACTTTTCGACCGCCATAATAGGATATGCGCATGAGTTAGTATTTAGGTGGTCTTCTTAAGCCGATGAGAGGAAAAATGGAAAACTTTCTAAGAAAAATGAAGCAGAATCAAGGTCAC
>JAVLUZ010000805.1:0-134768 GCA_036768485.1 Mermis nigrescens
CATCCTAAAAAATCATGTAAAATACTTGGGCTGAATCTCCTAATACGATTCCAATTATTTTTTGCTGCCATAATCTGCCAGAATCAGAATCCAAAAAACTAAACTTTTGAAGCTTTTTCGCGATTTCGCTCAAGCAGACACCCAAAAATTGGTTTCTGCCCATTTTTGACTGTGAAACATAAAGAGAACTCGCTAAAAAGCTTCAAAAATTTAGTTTTTGTGATTCTGTTAGTCTCTCGAATTGTGTTAAGAGATTCAGCCCTGGTATTTTACGTGAATTTCAGGATGATTAATAATTTAGGGAATCTGGAGCCTTTTGTTATTGATTGATAGGGTACCTCAAGATATCTCTCGGAGAATACATAATGCCAAGAGATTAAGGTTGTGAATGAGCTTTGAGAAGTGTTGTTGTCGATTGTTTGTCAAATTTTACGTTGAGTTTGCAAATCTCTGTTGTTTTCGGTCAAATTGTACAATTAATGTTTGAAAGAATCCCTTTTTTATTTGAAAAATCTGGCAAAATATCCATTGTATTCACACAACCCAACACACAAAGCATGAGCGTCTAGTGTAACAAGGGCTTTAAACCTTTTACTTTCCCATTATTATAGTCAATGCTAGGCTGGTATAAAAAGCGAAAGTTAGGCCAGTTTTTTTATTGACTTTATGAAGCAGGAATTCTCATAATAAAAAGACATATTCGCGTGAAATCGAGAGGGTCCTCAGCCCAAAAATTTTTTGTAATGTACTTTTTTAAGTTTAAGAATTACTGTGCACATGGAAAGCGAGTTCTTTTATGTTTCACGGTCAAATATTGGCATAACCAATTTTGTGGAGTCTGCTTGAGCGAAATCGCGAAAATTTTAAAAAATTTAGTTTTTGGGATTCCTGGCACTCTCTTGAATTGTGTTTGGAGATTCAGCCCACGTATTACGTGATTTTTAGGATGATGAGTAATTCAGTGAATCGGGGCCTCTTGTTGTAGATTGGTAGGGTTCTTTAAGATCTCGCACTGAGAATACATAATGGCAAGGGATTAAGGTTGTGAGAGCTTTGAGAAAGTTCTTGCCGATTATTTGTCAAGTTTTGTGTTGAGTTTGCAAATCACTCTTGTTTTCGGTCAATTTGTACAATATGTTTCACGGTCAAAAATGGGCATACACCAATTTTCTGGGTCTTCTTAAGCGAAGTCGCGAAAGAGCTTCGAAAATGTAGTTTTTAACATTGGCAGTGTCTTCTTGAATTGTGTAAGGATATTCAGTCCACGCATTTTACTTGATTTTCAGGATGATTAGTAATTTAGGGTATCAGACGCCTTTTGTTGTAGATTGGTAGGGTTCCTCAAGATCTCTAACTGAGAAAACGTATAACCAAGTGATTAAAGTTTTGAATGAGCATTCGAAAGTTGGTGCTGATTTGTCAAAGTTTACGCTGATTTTGCAAATCACTCTGATTTTCGATCAATTTGTACATTTAATGCTTGAAAGAAACCCTTTTCTATTTGAAATATCTGGCAAATGTTAAAAATCAAAAAAAAATCCACAAGCCAAAACAGAATGCATGAGCACATAGTGAAAAACTAAGGAACAAAGGCCTATGCCTCGAAATTCTGTTTTATGGCTTTTCTATTAAATATTACTATGGGTGGATGCAAAGGCTAATGTAAAAAGAGAAAGGTGAGTCTGTTTTGTTTGACGTTATGAAACATAAATTCTGAATTTGAGAAGATAAATTCACGAGAAATCGGGATGTTCCTTAGCAATTTTGTTTTGTATAGCACTTTTTGTGTTTAAAATTGATTGTTCATGTCAAGAGCAAGTTTTCTTGGTCATTTGCTAATCAATTAGCATCGCTGATCTATTTTAAAATGTCGAATATTTATTATATACCGTTTAAAACGATGATTTCACACTCGCTTTCGATTTTGCGGAATCAATATGAATAAAATACGCTCATTTTTCGACCAGTGCTCTATCGTGGTTGCGGAGAAAATGAATCTCTTAAAGTGATTAATGTAAATCCGAATAACTTTATCAATAATTGATTAGTTTTCCTACCAGTTCTTTTAGTTTTTGAATTACCGATCACCTGGCAAAGCTAATCTGAATCGTCATAAATTTTAATAAAAATAAGTAGATGCCTATTTCTGTCAAGGCTGTAGGGTTCAAAAAATTTTTCAAACGTGAAGGGTCCAGAAATAGGTAAAGAATCAGGAAAAAATATAAAAATTCGTTTTCTAAGCCTATGGGGTGTTTTTTGGATTAGTGCATTTAAGCCGCATGTCCATTTATTACCTCAACGTTTCGAATCTAATTGCTCGTCAAAATAAGTCGTTCTTAATCAAGCCTTTTATAAAAAAGATACTGTGATAAATTACTAAATTCGACTTGCTCAAAATTTCGATTCTACAAATAATTTGACAAATTAGCTCAATTGCTCATAGTACACACTGAAAACTGACTAGAGTCAGTTTTGAGTGTTTAAACGAAATGATTCTTTCATGTGATAAATGTAAAACAAGAATTGAAATCACGAATATAACGACAGTTTCCAAATCGGTTATACGGCTGTGGGTCGTTTTTTGACTATTTCAATAACAAGTGGCCTAAAAAGATGGCAAGAAAGAAGATTTGTTTTTATACTACCTTGATCTTGTTTACACACCTAAAAGCTTGTTTTAATTCTGTCATTAATTTGCTAATTCCTTTGAGGATAATAAGAATAACAGGAAGTCATCAATAGGACGAAAAGAAAAAAAGATGGCAACGAAGAATAATTTTGATGAAAAAATATCAAGAAAAATAAATAATAATAAAATGAGAATAAATCAGAAACATGCATATAAGAACAAACAGAAGAAGGTATGTTGAGGTAAAGGCGAAGCATGCTGTTAATAAAGCCTGATTTATACTTCACGCAAACCGCGCCGCAAAGGGGTTTTGCGGCCACAGTATGCCCAAAAATTAGTCGACCTGCGCCAATATTCTGCAGCGAAATCCGCTTCTCCGCGCCGCGTCGTGCATTTATACTTCACGCGGCGAGCTTGCCGTGTGGACAAAAAAACCAGCAACAAGGTGGCGCTCTCACCGCCGCTTCGCAGCCGCTTCGCGCAATGCGTTTATACTTCTTGCGAACTGCCGCGGGATATTGCGTAAATCGATACCTCATTAAAATTCAAAATGATTCGACGTCGACACTCGGCTCGAAGCTTCATTAGCATTCGCAAGAGCAATGGGCTTTTTTGACTTTTGCGGCGCGGCGAAAAAATGGCCGAAAAAGCTAAAGATAACAATTTTGACTCCTTGCGGCGTGGCAGAAGTATGAATTGGAAAGCGGCGAAAAATCTAGACTTTTGCGAATCAGTCCGCGGCGCGCGCCGCATGAATATAAATCAAATTGCGGCGGCGAATAATTCGCTGGCTGCGGCGCCATCAGCCCGAAGTATAAATGGGTTTGCGCGAAATTTCTGCAGCGGCCGTTGCGGCGGACTTTCTCGCCGCTTTGCTAGCCGCTTTGCTCGCCGCGTGGAGTATAAATCAGGTTTAGTGATTCTCGAACATTTAGCTAATTTGTTAATTATCTTTTAAATAGCTAAAGTCGAGTGAGTTTAGAGAAAAAACAACAGTAACAACCTGTCTCTTCAATCCCAGTGGGAAGGGCTTGCGCAAAATGATTACATTCAAGCAATATGTGTTAAGCATGTACTGATTAATCATTATCATTATCAAGCGTAGAGCAGCTGCTTAACAATATGGACGCTGATGATAATGCATGGGGCACTGAGCTTGATAAGGCGGGTTGATGCGCTCTGCAGGCCCAGCTCGATAATCGCAAATTTCTCCAGGTTTTGAATCAACGCGGACATTCAAAAAATTCAGCAACCATTGTTCCTTCTCTCGCATCTCCTCTTCCGGCATGACAATACTTGTATGTAGCTCCTCGATCCATTCATTGTAAAATGGCTCGTAGTTGCTTCATTCGTTTATCCGACACCTGCCATAGCTTTCGTTGAATTGCTGCTGCACGGTTTTCAAAAATATTTGGAAGCGCGGTGCAATGTTTTTCGTGCGGACGTCTTGTACCATCCACCTTGATTACGAAAAGATTGTGGCTGTGGGATTGGTGTCATTCGAAAAGCTGGATTATGCCTATTTTGTGAGTTAAAACTAGGGTTGCGATGGTTCCACTGGCCAGCATCTACCCAATGTGGTTGTCTTTGAGGGTAATCCATAGTGTGATCAATTTGCTCGACATTACTTACTTCCCTGCTGGATAAGGAGCGACATTTGATTTACCTATCTGCTCATTGATACCTATCTGAACATTTGGCTCTGATACAAATTCAACCATATCCGTTTGTAATTCGGCATCTTTAAAGACCCGAGCTACCTGAATGAGAGGAGGTGGCAGCTTTAAGTTTGACTTTGCACAGGTGTGTTTGATTTCATTGTAATTCTCTTCCAATCACAAATAAAATTCGAATGTCAGAACTGCTAAAATTGCACAAACCTGCCGCAGAACCAGGACGCTGAGTTCTCCTATTGCGCAAATTAAAACTCAAAATGATTCGACGTCGACACTCGGCTCAAAACCTCATTAGCATTCGCAAGAGCAATGGGTTTTGACTTTTGCAGCGCGGCGAAAAAATGGCCGAAAAAGCTAAAAATATTAAATTTGACACCACGGTGCGGCAGAAGTATAAATTGGAAAGCGGCGAAAAAATCTAGACTTTTGCAAATCAGTCTGCGGCGCGGCGGCCGCGTGAAGTATAAATCAAATCCGCGGCAACAATCAGCCGGCTGCCGCGCCGCAGCCCGAAGCATAAATAGGTTTGCGCAAAATTTCTGCGGCAGCCGTTGCGGCAATTTCTCGCCGCTTCGCTCGCTGCATGAAGTATGAATCGGAGCAAGAAAGAAACAAAGGCGCAAGAATACACTACCTACCTACTCCGTGGTTTAGAAGTGTGCTAATAGTTTTTTTGACCAACTATTGCCGTTACGCAGATACATGTGCAGATAACGAATTCTGAGGTCTTGGTGGCGTAAAACTGCCGAAAATCCATATGAATATGCCAAAAATCGGATTCTGTGGGTATAAACCCCCAACCACCGCGCCCCTGTATGAACCAATAGTAATTACTTACTCCTTGAAGTCGAACGAGTCAGAAACTCGCGGGTCGGATAAACAATAACAAAATGTAGTTTAAAGAAGTGGAGACAACAAATAAAAACCGACAATTGAACGAATTTGCTCAGTTTTTAAACACGACATTTTTATCCATCTTTTCAACAAGTTTCATTTTTTTGTCGCATTTACTTGTACTCATTATTTCGAATTCACTTGACAATAAATCTTCATTCATTCATTCATTCATAAATCTGTGGCAATATTTCGACCACCCATATTCATTTAATTATGTTCATATTTTGTTCGCCTGCTGTGCTTGAATTATTCATTAATGTACATACGATTCAACATCTATTTATCACAGAAATTAAAGCATACAAAATAAGCAATGATTTTCATAGATTTGGGTAACGTTTTTGATGAAATGCCGCCTATGTTTCCTCGGACGTCTCTAATTTCAATACCTCTGCCAGACATGCACATGGGGTTTGGAGGTATAGACACTTAGAAAAGAAAAATGAAATAATTTGTGAGAGAATGAGGCAAACTGAAGGCCGAAAATGCATGAAAATTGACGATTTCCTTCAAAATGCTTGAAATCGATCAGAGGCCATGGAATAACGTTGTTGTAATGTACCAGTTTTTGTGATCATTTTGTCCCAAAAAGTTCAATTTTTTATTTCCTTGACCGGCTGACCCCCATATCGGAATTACTGTCCATTTATGGTACCTATCTACATTTACTTTGCTTTATTCATCCTATTTCTGCTGACTAAATTTTGTGACTTGGTCCCTAATGTAATAATTTATTCAAACAACAAACACATATGAAAACTCGAATCGTTTATACAAACAGGGGCCGTAACTGCGAAAGATTTAATTTTTCATTTGAGTTTGATCACATGGTCCGCATGTAGAGTGGATCGTATTGCAGACCATGATCAAATGGTTCTAAAACGAAGACCTGAAAGTCGAAAATGCGAATTTTACTCAATATAACACGAAAGTCGCACCACACATACATACATAAGAACAAACTAATGCGAAAAATACGGTTTTTGTATATTTATACAATGATCCTTTTATAGACGGACGGATTTTAGTGGGGTAGGGCAGCCTGAAGGAGGTGATTCTATTGGTCCAAAATAGTAGGCATTATAAAAATAGGTTAATATGTATCTTGCAATAATCCAATTATTTTTGACCATCGTTCACCGCAATTTTTCAAATTCTTCTAATGCCGAACGACTTAAGTTACTTTTACAATAAGATTCGCATATGAGTAGCATACATGTAGCAGGGGAGTTGGGGTACCCCTTCCCGCTAATCCACAGTCGGACGTCCCCTCCCCTCAAAGCCAGACAGTTTTTTACCCCTCTCCCTCGATTTTTGGAAAAAATCGAATTTTTTGGCCATTTTTAGGTGTTTTTTTGGCCAAAAAGTGGAAGTAACTGACCCTCTCCCAGAAAAAAGCCGAACACCCACCCCCTATCCCCAAAGTTTCGAGCCGTTACATGTATGATGAGTAGCGTGTAAATCTAAGGCGTATGGGTAAGAAACTTTTTAAAGACTAAAAAGATTTTGAGTAGCTTTTGTGAATTGTTTTAAAATCTTAAATTTTTCTTAATTTCGAATTTCGGAAAGCATCGGGAATTTTCGGATTACAGGGGTTTCGGACGAAAAATTCTAAAAAATTTTTGATTTTCGATTTTATGATGAGATTTTCCAAATTTTCTGAATTCTCAATTTTCCTTTGAAAATCTGAATTTTGGGAGATAGGGGTTCCAGAATTCTCAAAAATACATGGACAACGACCAAATTCTGGGGTCTGCATGGTGTAAAATTGGCGAAAAATCCCAAGCAAACATGTCAGAAATTCAATTCTGGTCGGTCTAGACAAGAACCCTATACTCTCCCCTTATGTCCTCTCACGCTCACGTGTACTGCCATGTAACAGCATAGTCGATCTGGCTGGGGAGGAAGTCAGCTAATCTTAGAGAGGCGGGGGTCAAAAATTGAGCTTTCGGGTCAAAATGACCTCAAAAATCAGTATACGCACTAAAAATAGCGTTAAAACTACTCGGTCAATTTAAAGTGCTTTTAAAGAAAACTGACAATTTTTATTTATATTTGGCATTAATTTTGTCCAATTTTCCCCATAAAATTTCCCATTCTTCCAATTTTATAGAAAATGGTTGTATTTCAAAAGTGAATATGAATGATAAGAACTCACTTTATCGGACAATATTAGAGGCATATCCGGCGGAGGATTGGTTATCACGTATCTTTTATTCGAATCCGGAGCCGCCTGGTCGTGCAATCTATACAGTCCAATGCACAATGTTCCGATTTCTCTTAACGCCAGGCTAAACAGTTGCCCGTAATTGGAACCGTCCTGAATTAAATCAGAAATAAAGTCCGGCTCTGAATTTTAATGAATTTTGATTTTACTATTACCTAAGCCGAAATTCGGTGACGGGTCCAAAAACGTTATATATCCGAAAAATCAATGATAAGTTCTGAAAACACACCATTTTTTGATGTTTTTACTCAGCCCCATCTATTGGCCTAAAAAAATCGCGAATACAAACAAAAAAATGATTCGACTCGGGTCATCTACGTGGAGTTTGTCGAGATCTCAAGATCACCAAACTCTAAGCCCATGTGTTGTAGTACCCTAATTTGATTCAGCTAACGTGACATCGCATTATTAAAAAATTAGATTATATCGAACTTTTGAAAAAATTGCGCTAAAAATAAATTTATGCTACAACTACTTCCAAGTCAGCAAACCGATCTTTTCAAAATCGATTAAAAATTCGATTTTTAATCAAAAGTGCTGCTAAAAACAACAGAGGAAAGATAATACATTCAAGCAATACGTAGATCGAAGCACCGGCAGACATGGAATCAAAAATATAAGATTCTCTGTGAAACTGGAACAAAATAAAAGCTAGAAATAAATAAAGATCGAAAATTTCCATCACAACTAATTAGAAACGATAGATTAACGTACGCTATTTTAGCAGTTTTCGCTTGAAGTCATTTTCTTGAAAATATAGCTAGCTATGTGGATAACAGCTCCGGATCAGAAATGATTTCACATGTTTGATCTCAATGCTTCAGCTAACTTAGAATATGAGTTTCAAGAGCACGTCAACTAAACATTGATCGCTATATGACAAAATCTCGTGTACCTAGAAAATGAAAAAGATTAAAATGATGGAAAATTGCTATAAAGTTGAAAAAGATTCATTTCCGACTGTTTCTAGCCCTGAAATCCATATGCTTGTACCTACTCTTGCTTCCTTTTGCGTTCGAAAGGAATGTCTCAAAGTCCCATACTGAACTGATACAATTGATAAAAACCTGCTAACGTCCCACAGCGGTATAAAATGTAGGATGAAGCTTCTAAACCCTATATAGAAAAAACCAAAGTAAACAACTGCAATTGCAGCAAGCAAATCAACGCAATACATAAGAGCTTTCCGACTAGAATATTATTTAAAAGTTAATAGTAAAATGAAGACAAGCAAGTAATGGCTTAGGAATAAAGGCTAACAAAAGGCAAAACAAATATAATAAAACTTATTAGTCTAAGTAAAGTAGCGTGACTCCCTAGGACCCTACCTTATAGCATGTGTAGTGCCGGCCTATAAGCCTAAGCAATGCTTGGAGGGAGTTCTAAAAGAGGGATAGGTGAAAATGACATTCATTTCATACAGTAACAATTGGTTCTGAAACAAGTAAATCAGAAACAACATTAGCACTGAGTGTGTGTATGTGTGTGTATGTGTGTGTGTGTGTGTGTGCACACGCGCGTGAGTGCATGTGTGTGTCACGTGCGCATGCATGTCATGTGCACATGCACATGTGCGTCGTGTGCACATGCGCTTTGCGTGCCCGTGCGCGTCGCGTGTGCGTCGCATGTGCATTGCCTGTGCGTCATGTGCGTGTCGCTTGCGCGTGCACGTCATGTGCACGTTGCATGCGCGTGCGTGTTGCGTGCGCTGTCGCGTGTGCGTAACATGTGCGAGCGCCTGTGTGTTGCATGAGCGTGCGCATGCGCGTGTGCGTCTGTGTGTGAGGGGCTAGGGGTTCATAACCGTCACTAAGGTCCACAAGCACCACCGGGGTTCACAAGCACCACCGGGCATACCTATGCGTGGGGGGATTTGGGTGGAAGTATGCACCCCAAGAAACCAAAAAAGCCCTCCCAATCAAAATACCCCTAGATTTCTATTTTTGTAAATTTTTTCGTTTTTACGCCAATTTTTGATGCCAATGGATAGTGCTTGATGAGAAACTTTGAAAATGGCGTTTGTTCGCCATACCACATCTTTTAAGGCCATTTTTTGACCTTTGAAAAATCTTGCTCCCTCCCTTTCCCCAGATTTTTGGTGCATTGAGTTTATTAGTACAACACGGTAGGGGAGCCAGTCTAACAATTACCGCATCCTACCAATTGTCGTACGCTACCAACTGTTGTACCCTACCAATTGACGTCCTACCAAATGTCGTACGACCAATTGTCATTCTACCAATTGACTTCCTACCAATTGTCGTGATTCCGGTCTGGACAAGTCTTGCTCATTAGTGCTCCCTGGGTTTGGGCTAGAAAGCACCTACCGTCTATCTTATAACACTACACATGTATAAGATAAGGTCCTAGGGGGCCCGCGCTATACTACTAGTCTACAAGAATGTAGTTAAATGCATATATTTCACTTTAACGATTGTGAATGGACCATCATACAAGGGGATTTGCGCTATGCGACATCGTTCGCGATTTTTCATAATTTCAGGACTCAAGTATCCGCCCCGCAATCCAGCACCTTCGGCCAAAATTAATTCCAATTCGGGAGTAGCGCCACCCGTAACTAAGCTCCTTATCAACGTCAAGGCGGACGCATTAAAATAGGTCTAAATGAAAAGAAATTTATTAAATAAAGCAATTTAAAATATATTTTAAAAAATTAGGAAAAAATGCTAAAAAAATAAAAAATAACGATTAAGACAGTAGTATAATACAAAACGTTGTTATCAGGCATGTAAAATATAGAGTGTAAGTAAAGTTTAAAGTAAAGTGTGAAGGAAAGTGTAAAGTATGTAGAGCGCAACGTGCTTTTTTTGCATTAGAAGGATATGTGCATTTACGTGTGAAAATTATGTATGTCAAGAACACTATTTTAGATGCCTTCGACGATGTTATTCATTTAATAGCTTAATATGATTTTTTCGAACAAATCAACAAATTTTATAAAATGTAGTCAAAGATGGCTATCTGGTGCAAAGCATAAAGAAAATTTGAACTTCTCAGTCAAAAAGACACAAGAAATGCTTAAAATTACATGTTTTCTTCGTGTTTTTTTCAAAAATCGAACATTTTATGTGGTTAAGACCGACAAGGCAATCAAAACCTCGAATCTATTAAGCATTTGTCGGTCGCTCTGCAAAAAATAAATTTATACTTATAAATCAATCAATATCCGTCAGAACTTTATGGTGCGCCTAATTTTTATTCAGTTATTTCTGTAGGTACAGGATTGTTTTCCTAAATTCCGAAATGCTCTTTGGGAAAAGTGATTGAACTACAGAAAATCAGGCATACGATTCCTCATGATGAAATCCAACATGAAAAGTCGGAAGAATAGGTAATTTCAGGCTCAAATATAGAAATAAAAATAACAAAATATTAAGGAGTAGCGGAGTTTTACGAATTTTCACTAGGAAACGGGATAAAAACACTAAAATTACTGTTTCAAACCCAGAACCTAAATGCAAGCCACAATTAAAATTTACTTCATTAAATTTTTTGAAATCATTAAATTTTTTGCTTAAATATCTCTATTAAAATTTACTACCTTTCTTAATAAAATTTTCTAAAATCCACAATTTAGCGCATGAAGAAAGATGGTTCTGTTGCATTGAGACATGAAAACTGACAGAGAAAATCGATTACGAAAAATTTGAAAAACACTGCTGAATTCAGCCAATTGAAATAGAGGATAACAAAAAAAATCTTTGCATTTTAGGTGATCGAAACGGAATATTTAGTAAAACGTCTTGTTACAAATGGCAGTAGGCATATAGAATTCTGGACCCCTAAAAGAAAAACGACACCGAGTCTTTTTTTGAAGAATATTTTTCGTTTTTTCTCACAATTTCAAAATTAAAATGGATAGATCATATAACGTCAAAATGGTTTATTTGACATTACCATCTACTTCGGGAATATTGATCTAGTGAAATTTTCGGACCTTAGATCCCGATTGTGACCCGCTTGACCCACTTTTTCGTCCCGTTAGACCCACCGGAAGTCTCGCTAGACCCACCACGTGCATAATGAGGTGTCCCGCTAGACCCACCATTTTGCAACCGTCCCACTAGACCCACTGTCTCGGAAGACCCACCCGAAAAATGAAGACATACATATTACATGTGAAATGAAAAATAGTTATCAAGACGCTTAAGTGAATTCTCTAAAATTTTTTGTAATTCGAAGCTGTTGTTTGTGAAAGTGCTGCATTATTTGAATGAGTGACTCAGAGAATTTTGTGTGAATAATGCGAGTGTAGGTCCTTTTTAGCCCGTTATTTAACAGTTATGTCTTGGTAAGTTAACGTGACAATTAAATAAGAAAGTGAAACCGATAAAATTTATGTCTTTTTCGAAAACATTAAAAGATTATAATTAATTGGAGAGAAGAGTTGAACTTTGAAAGGGCTAGTCGGAGTTTTTTTAAGCCAAACGGGCTCTTTTTCTACTTCACTCTTGTGTTATTCCACATTCATCCCCAACCCTACGTGCGCATGTGAATTGGCTCATACTAGTAGGAGTAGCTGCAAAAACAAAAACAATTCAGGCATTTTTTAAGTGAGAAAAGTAGGTATGTATATATCCGTTTCAAACTCATAAAAAAACAACTAGCAGTTCTAAGTTCCAAAAAGGCTATAATAGCTAGTTTTTAGAGCCCAAAAACGGCTATATAGCTGTTTTTTTACGCCAAAATGGCTATATAGAGATCAGTTTTCCGGTCAAAATAAATTACCAATTTTATTTAGGGGTATGCAACCCCCAGAAATCGGTAACCCCCCAGAAATCAAAATTCCCCCAGAATTCAATTTATGAAATATTTTTTTGCTTTTTTAGCGAATTTTTTATGTTATTGGATGGTGCTCGATGAGAAACGTCGAAACGTTCTGCACTCATAATATTCACTAACTGAATCGTCGCTTAAACGTTTCTGCGATTATTTTAAAAGATATTAAGTTTCGTTATTATTAGCTTCATAGACTTATATATATATATATATATATATATATATATATATATATATATATATATATATATATATATATATATATATATATATATATATATATATATATATATATATATATATATATATATATATATATATATATATATATATATATATATATATATATATATATATATATATATATATACGAAATTAGCGCGACCGAAATTCATGGCTCGATTCGAAATCAAAATTTCTACATAGTCTTTGAAGCGATGAAATAAACTGAGCACATGAACATTAACCATCCTTACTCCTATTTTTAAAAAGAGATTCAGATTTATTGACAATGACCTAATTAACATATCTGATTTTTTAGTGAGAATTTGCAACATCCTTTCGGCCTGATTATTGTTGAGCCGTCTTTGTGAAATGCCTACATGCGTTTCATTATATTCATATGTGCATATCTGTACTGTTATTGGAATGCAGTATCAGTGCTTCAATATGTGTGCCTAAGTATGCGGAAATTCCCTGATCGGAGGATACAAAGAGTACAATACCATTACATTGAAAGCAAAAAATGCATTCTGAAATGTTTTTGACAAGATCGTATTCCTTGACATGGAAAATAAAAATTTATTCTTAAAAAATAATCGGCCATGGCTAGTTACTTTTCATTGCCACACACATGCACGCACGCACATATCTTCTTTGCATGTTATAATTTGTAATGTACACAATTTCGTGCAATAATATACAAAATTTATTTATTTATTGATTCAATTTAATTGATTAGTCAGTTGATTAAATGTAATTATTTTTGAATTAATTATTTATATCTTTGACTAAACATATATACTTAAATGGATACACTCGTTTTAACTCGTTACATGAAGTCAGCTATGTTAGTCTGTGAAGCTGATAATAACGAAACTTTTTGTATTTTTCAAAAAAAATCGCAGAAACGTTTAAGCGACGATGTAATATGCATGCCTTCATTTATTCGGGTGGGTCTTCCGAGACAGTGGGTCTAGCGGGACGGTCGCAAAATGGTGGGTCTAGCGGGACACCTCATTATGCACGTGTTGGGTCTAGCGAAGACTTCCGGTTCGTCTAGCGGGACTGAAAAGTGGGTCTAGCGGGACGGTGGGTCTAGCGGGACGGTGGGTCTAGCGGGACGGTGGGTCTAGCGGGACGGTGGGTCTAGCGGGACGGTGGGTCAAGCGGGACGGTGGGTCTAGCGGGACGGGACCTTAGATCCCTAGCACTTTGGACTAGCCCATGTATGCCTGTAAAAATAGTATGAAAGTGCTACACAAAACACGTGCAAAGCAAATGGTTTGTATGCACGTTATGTATTTTCCAGCAGACATACACTGGGTTTTAGCTTTTGGAGAAGAGTTTAGGGGGTCCGCACCCTCAGAAAGGGAAAATGGGAAATTTTCTACGAAAATTGAGACAAAATTAAGGTCAAAATGGATGAAAGCTTAAAATATTTTTCATTTGAAATTGACCAAAAAACTGAGGAATCATGTGGCTTTTAGCAACCCAAAAATAGCTCAATTTTTGATGCCGCAGATCAGCCGCGAGTCGCGACCCCCTTCCTCCGAAGACTGTATAGTCTAGTACAAGCATACCTATTCAATCAAAAACGGACAGATTGCGCAGTAAGTAAATTATTGTAGATGAAACCATGAAAACGATTTCACATTTGCACTAAATATATAATCATTTTTGCCGTCGACCAGTGACGTGACAATAGGGGATTTTTAAAATTAGAAATGCACAACACAATGATATGAGTTATCACCTTTCTATATGTACACAGTATGCTTCTTGAGAACCGGCCATACACTCGAAAATTTAATTCAGCAATTTTTGCGGGAAATTTGAAATTTTTGACAGTCTTATATGAGAGAAAGAGCTTAAAAAACGAAATTTTATTAACATTGAAACATGGAAGATCATGAACAAAAGCTGTCCATGGATCATACATAATCTAATAGCTGGGAACTTTCCGCTCCTCTCCCCCAGAAAAGCTTTCACTACTCCCCCCGCCCCACAAATCTTTTAATTCCCTCCATAACTCGTGTATTTCCAAAAAATTCGTACACAAGGTGCTATTTTAAGCGAATTCAATTCTCGTTGCTCAAAAGTGTCAAATTTTCGGCGCATATAGCTTATTATACTCATTTTCGACCATATTTTATTCAATTCGTTCGAATTTTTTCAAATAATTTTTCCAAGATTTTCCCATGCTTTTACGCTCTAAAATGATAGAGAATCGTCAGAAATGTCGAAAAGTAATTTTTGGACGCATATCCATCATTTGTGAGCCCCACGACGACAGTTTAAAATTTCATCTCACTCTCAGAATTCCTATGCTGTGCATGTCTGCCAAGATGACCGAGATCGCAGTCACTTTATTCTCGAACTTAGAAACTTCGATCTTTTACGATTTTTATCTAATATAATAATAGGAAGTCATCAATACGACAGAAAAAGGCAAAAAAGAAAAGAGGCAAAAAAAGAGAATTTTTAGAAAAAATATGGGAAATTGAATAGATAGATAAATAAATGATAAATAAATAAAAAAAGCAAATGGATAGAAAAAGGAAGAGATAGAAATGGAGCATGCTATTAGTACACAAGGAACCAAAAAAGATGGCGCGAGGAATATCACAAAGTATACTCGTGCCTGGGCTAATATTAGCATAGTTCGAAGCTACCTCTCGTACTCAAGGCTACCCAAGGACATAATTGTTGTAATTTAAAAAAAACAAAAATAAAAAAGTAAAAAGTAAAAAAGAATAAAGCTATAAAGTCTCTGTTCGTTTATCCCTATTTTTCCTGTAAATCGACAATAATTATTCGCTGCATTACTGTGCTCATTAGCGAATCAAGTACGCTGATAGCGAAAGCGGTGCCGCAAGCGAATGGCTGAGTTAAATACAATTCTGTATCAGGATCATCTTCGTCGTCCTGATCCAAGAATTGTACGTTCGAATCGTTGACTAAAACAGTTTTTTTATTAAAAAAGGTCTCCTAAATAGAATAAATAGCGTTCAAACGAGCATGTGGAAGACAGCTTAGCAGTGGCGGATCCAGGATTTTCCTAGTAGGGGGGGCGGTACCCCTATGGGGGGAACCTGACTTGGGCGGAAAAATTAGCTGTTTTAACCCAAAAATCGCTAAAAATCGCTTAAAAATCCTTAATTTTGCGCACTATTTTGGGCCAATGGGGGGCGGCCGCCTTCCTCGCCCCCCCCCCATAAATCCGTCCCTGCAGCTTAGGTAATATACATAATAGAGGATCAAAAGGCAAAATTTCCCTAGAAGATGAGACAAAATTTAGGCTAAAAATTCCTGTGTAAAATGCTCGATATCGACCTGAAACGTTAACGAAAACTTCTTGGACCCAACATGCATTTATCGTGCCTTTCACAGATTCAAGGCGATGGGGAGGGTCTAGACCCCACGACAACATGGAAAACTTTAAGGCAAAATAATGCACAATTAAGGCCAAATCGGACAGAAAAACGAATCATATGCAAAAATGCTTGAAATC
The DNA here is from genome assembly GCA_036768485.1 of Mermis nigrescens. NCBI lineage: Eukaryota > Metazoa > Nematoda > Enoplea > Mermithida > Mermithidae > Mermis > Mermis nigrescens. The sequence continues at coordinate 15,963 of JAVLUZ010000805.1, forward strand.
GAAAGGCAACAGTTTAATTGTTCAGTAGCTTTCTTGTTTTATCTCTAATTTCTCGTTTTCCGAATAAACACTCAATACAGTTATTAGTATTGATTATCGCTACAATGCACCAATACAATGTTTATAGCACCTTTTGAGGAAAATTAAGCTGAAAGAAGCTGACTGATTAACCCCCAGACTACGATTGACCCCCGAACTGGTCGCAAGTGCGCATCTTAGGCTAGTCGCGAGGCATTTTATTTTTGTAAGCATTTTAAGAATAAATATTGGTTTAATTAATAGATAATGAATGAGCGTTCACTAAAGCAACTTTAGGCGATTGTTTGAAAAAGCGGAAGTTTAACGATTAAAAATTAAAACTTCAGTCAACATTTGGAAAAAACTGGTACATGTTTTATTTAAGGCGGATTTTATTACTAAGTTCGGTGATCATAGGGACTTGGGTGCCGAATTTGGCCGACTTTTTCCGGAAGTTCACCGGCGAACCGAGGGGCGATAGGCCCGCTTGGCCGGGCGGCAAGTGCGTGGAAGCCCAACGTGTCCTCGAATTGCATCGCTTTGACGTTCAGGCTGGCCAAAATGGCCTCCTTGTCGGCTAAAGTGGGATCCTCGTTGACGTTGGGCACGCGAGCCGAAATAATCACGCACATATCGCACATGTTTATATTTACTGCTCTGAGATCGGCTCGGCTCAAGGGCGACCCCTGCCAAATTATTCGCAACAATTTGGGAAGGCCAAAATTGAAAAAAATTGAACTGAAAAAAACGTTTTCAGCTATATCGACTTTGTTTGATATAAAACGCAAGATCTTTTTACATTCCCACCTGCTGTCAGCATGGGAATTCGGGCGGGTCAGCCCCTAAAAAATTTTTAAAATTGACTTTTCGTGCTTAAACTTATGGGTACACAGCATAATCGCTGTTTTGCGACGTTTTGAACAATGCTAGCCTTTTCAGGACAGGAAAACACATAAAAATTTGAAAAACTCAAGAGCATTCAACAAAATTGAGTCAAATAATAAGTACGAGCATAGCGAAAAATGTCGAAAATTTGGCAAGTTTGAGCCAAAATTACGCTATAATTGCTTTGAACAGCACTCTTTTAGCAACTTTCTCTATAAAAATCGGCATTTCTGGGAGGATACAGCCATTTTGAGGGACTCAGCAGCACTTCTAGGAAGTCCATACCCGAAAACCCTCAAGAACATATATGCCTGTCACAGATTTTCCTATAATCGCTAAACAAACAATTTTGAAAATTTTGTGCCGCTAAATCTTTTGATAATTTTGGGACGATTTTATTGCCTTTCTCTAGCTTATCATTAATAGATATATTTGAGTAGTATTGCGTCCGGAGAAGTTTAGGTTTTCATTATTTCATCGGTTGTAATCAATCGTGTGATAGAATAGAATAATGAAAATTTCAGTGGAAAAAATCATAAAAATATTTTATGTGTAATTAAAAATCAATGTAGAGAAGTGAGACAATTTAAAATCGCAAATGTTCCTTCCGAAATTCCAATCTGAAAATATTAAAGCTTGCTAGCAGACATTTTAACACGGAATCCAAGGAAGAGGCCCTTAAAAATTATTTTACAGTGCTTTTCCGGCTTAAAAACCATAGGTAAACGTCAAAAAATACCATTTTTCGACGATTTTGATAATTCTACATATTTCATAAATGAATAAAGCATTGAATATTTTCCGACAAATATACATATGAAATTGAATAACAGATATACTTTGAAGTACCATTTACTAAAGCTGAACAGATTTCTGATACCTAAAAATTAAATCATTAGATTCATCTGCTCATAAATCTTTGATCATTAATCGCTTTTTACAAAATCATTTTTTTCGCGAAAATTCCAACAAATAGCTTACGTCTAATATGGATATTTTTGGCAAGTTGTATATCGTTTTCCATTCTCGTCTTATGTAATCAGCATCTCCGACGATCACTACGCTGAAATTATAGAAAAACATACAAAATATAAATCATGGCCAACATATTGTACGTATTCCATAAAATAGTACGTAGTAACACAGTACATTACAACAGAATGGAATACTATTAAAAATCGATGTAATCAATTATAATGATTTTTAATAACTTAACTAACTAGTCAATTTATGGATAATTAAAAATTATTTCAATTATCTAATAATTAGTACTACATAATTACATTTAAATTACATCCGAATTACATAGGAAATCGAAACGTTTTCCCATGAATATTCTTTGAAAGAGATATGATATTACACTAAAACACAAAAAATAGACAACAAACAGTATCGCTAGAAATCACAGAGCTCCCTCGACTTTAACAAATATTCTAACTGAAAAAATAAAGAATCCAATAAGGAAAAATAATAAAAAAGAAAATGTAATTTTTTGTATTTCAATTAATTTCAGTTCAAATATAATATTTAGTCGAAAGTAGACAATTGTTCTGACGAAATTCAATTTTACAAAAACTATTTATCAAAAAAATGTACGAATGGCTTGCTCAGCTTACTGTTTAAGTTCGTGGTAGTGAAAATTTGACGATCGGAGAGGCATGACTAAATTTCGAATCCCAATCAAAGGACTGTGTTTGTCCGCAAAAAGGCAAACGACTACGTGGCCACTTAGAACGGTCAAAGAAGCTTGAGATCGGCTCTATAATTTGACGATAATTACGAATTTATGACAAAACTTATGTATCAAAAAAATAAACATCAGAACAAAAATATAACATGTAGAAACAAAAATAATATATAGATAAGTACATGTGAAAATATAATTTATTTAATAAAATTATTTATTTTAGCATATTTAAAAATAAATGATGCATAAATATAAAAATCTAAAAGAACCTGACTAAAATGTAAATAAAAGAGTATTGAACGTCGAGTGATGGCATTAGTCTGTTTGATAGTTTGCTAAATTAGGATATGCATACTATCAACTTTTCAACTTTACGGATAATTATGTTAAAATAAGTATGTTAAATAATTATGATAATTATGATAATAATGATACTTAGCATTCTTGATTATTCATCATTAATATTATTATTATTTTAATTTATTAATAAATTATTTATTTATTTTTTCTTTATTTATCAACTTTCTGTTTTTATTCTTAACTTACAATCTAGATAATTCAGTCAATCGCGCAACGTAAGAGAAAATTCAAACCATTCATTGAAAAGTTTCAAGCGCCTTAAGAGCGCTCAGAATTTTAAGCTTCTTGCTTTATCGAGCCAAAAATCTTTAAAAAAATGTTAATTTGATGAAAGTGTTCGAAATGAAAATAGGTTATGAAAGATACGACAGCAGAAAGAAATTTAAACGAAAGGTTTAAAAGAATTAAAAATTAATAAAACGACTAATATATTAACATTTATAGGCAGAAATTTCAGCAAATGAAATATTTTACTTTTATTATTTCATTATTATTTCATTCTTTTGAATTCCTTATTTATTAGGTACATTATTCAGTACTAAATGAAGAATTTTTAAAATACCATAATGCACTCCTCTAGCCTTCGACCCGGGCACCAGTGAAACATGCCCGTCGAATCATAGACAATGTTGCGAGTTTCAAAATCTTCGATCGATTTTTCATCCTTTGACTGTTTTTCCGTATGTTCGATAAGAGAATTATTGCGGACAGAATCTCGACTAATGAAGATAAATAAGTAAAAAATTCCGGAAGTATTGGGGTTTTCCAAGAAAATAAACGAGGAAAGCTCGCAAGCTACGAGTGATACTTTTAATGCAAATTTAGAAGAAAAATAGTCAAAAATTTAAGATTTTTTTATCGTTTGCTTCGAACGGACCGAACGTAAAGAACATTTTAAAAAATAAATAATCAATAGTTATATAAATTTCGTGTGATGCGTCCATTACGCTGAAATAGAAAAACTCGTCTTAATTAATAGAATAATAACCTTTTCTTTCCCCTTCAAAAACTGTTTCCTTTCTACGAAAACAGAAACAATTCTCTTTTCTTTCCTAAATAACATTATCAATTTTTCTACAGAAAAAAATTAATTTCGACATTTCCTATTTTGTTCAGATATTCGCCTTATACGGAAAGAATTTCGTGTGATGCTTTTTGTAATACCATAATGCGAAGCTAAAGGTTAGTAGTAAATAACATAATCGAAGGGAAAGCTTAGCAATAAAGTTGTTAAGAAAACATGGCCAGTCTTATCACAAGAATCAGACGAATATATAAAAGGGAAAAACGAATAATGGTACATAAAGCAAGCTTGGCTGTTCGTAAAGCAATATTAGGCAAAAAGTGAATTCTATTTTTCATACGACTGTTAGCAAATTAAATTTAAATGGACCCGATGATAATTGAAGCATTCACTTTTGAATTATATTTTGCAATATGTGTTGAATATTTATTTCATATATGATTGTATTATTATTATTATTTTAAATGCAATATGCCGTTAATAATCTCTGATTTGACCTTCGTCAGATCTATAATCTTCTGAACATTCATTTAAGGTATTAATCATTGAAATAAAAATAAGAGAACTTCGGTAATACGCTTAGTGCGAAGCCTAATAAGCAATAAAAAATAAATGAATGTTATAAGGAATAAAAAATAAAAACTATTTATTTAGTCTCTATAAATTTTATTCAACTTTTTTCGAAATTAAAAAAATTACCACTTTATCTTATTATCATGACATAAGGCATGCATAGCATTTCAATTAAATTCAAATCAAATTTGAATTAATTTATAGGTAGATTTGAATTAAAATTAATTCAAATGATTCGCTAGAATCAATACTTTGAATTGAAAATTAATTTAAATTTATAATTAATTTAAATTCGTTATTTAATTAAGTAATTTAAAACCATGCGGATAAAGCAAAGGAATCAAGACTTTGGGGGAAAGTGCATCAAAAGACTGCTAGCGACATTTTTTGTACTCACAGCACTTTCTTAACTTCCAGCATAAAATAAAACCCTGCTGGATTGCACAAAGCCCTGAGATCCTGAGAATCACGAATTTTTCTCATCCACGTTTTCGTCTCAGTACGACAAAAATACCTGTCAAATTACAAATTCAAAAAAACCTAATCAATAAGATTTTTTATATCAATTATCAATAATAATAATAATAATAAACAATTCTCTGAAAATAAATAGCGGAACCAATCTTTGATAATAACAAGAATAATGCAAAATTTGAAGTTAAAAAATATAGGAAAAAAAGTCGTAAAAGTCGGCAAAATATAGGTGTTGTTAAAAACATCAAAGCAAATAAATCAATGAATTTGTTCATTTTATCAATTTACTGACAGATTAGAATAAATAATAAGTTTTTCCGACAAATTCGCGAATTTAATTTATTTTATAAAATAAAATTCGTCGAATGCCTATCGACAGTAATATTAAAAATTCGACTATCCAAGCGTTCTAAATATAATAAATAAACCAGAGTTGATACAGATTTGAGAAAATCAAGCGCAAATTTAGCTAAATTTTTATTTATGTTCGGAAAATTTTTCAAATATTTGGAAAGCCGGAGTATGTATCAACAAAAAAAGAGCGAAAAATGTCGAGCGTTAAGGAACTTTAAATTGACGGATAAAAGATCGTTATGAACTTTTAAGAAAACATGTTTTTCTCAATAAAGCATGTGATTTAATGTAAAACTTCATAATCAAATAAAAACCATTCCACAAAAGTTTCGACTATTAATTTTGCGAATATGTTTTTATTGATTTCAATGCTGCAGAATTTGTTTAAAGGGAACAAAATTAATTTTTACGTCTTAGTTGGACATTACTGACGCTTAATTTAAGCAAGTATTCACCCTGAAATTCGGCTAAATTTCTTCGAGGACCTACCCAACGAAGCGCGGCTTGACAATAAGTCCATCTCTGATTCAACAGCTGATAATTGCGACACAGCTGAATTGATTTGAATCGAAAATAAGATGCGAAATTCAGAGAAATGATATTGAAAATAAAATAAAATTAAAATAAAAAATAAAAATTTAATCTAAATTAAATAGACTCAAATAAAAATGATAAAAATAAGTAAATAGAACAAAACATAGATATAATTAAAATTCGGCTTAAATCTTCGACATTGTAGCGTTCAAATAGATATTACAAATGTACATCAAATGAGTAACAGGAGGTATTAAGTTGTAGCACATGCGGTGTTAGGGTACAGACATAATGAGAGAAAAGAAAATTAAAATACATGAAAAAAGGAAAAAAATTTGAGAAAGCTCCGTAGGAAAGAAAAATTATGGATTAAAATATAAACTCAGACTTATAAGATTGGAAAAAAAGTAGCTAGGAATAAAAAAATTAAAAATATAGAAAAACTACAAAATTATAATAAACTAAAGATTACGAAAGCAACGAAATTATAAAAAAATTGAAAAACACAAAAAACTTGAAATACTGCTAGATAAAAATGTTCTGAGAAAACATGGCAAACTTATGGCATACACTAGCTGTTATACAAACGTGCTTGAAACCATCTCGTAACAGAAAATGAACTTAGTTTAATGTCATTCTGGCACGGCATACTATCACACATGAGGCGCGGAATTAGTGGGGGGAAGCGGGGTATGGACCCCGAGAATATAAAAAACCTTCAGAAATCGATTGATCTTTACATTAAATTTTTAGTGTTGTCTTCAGTGATTCGCCCGATCACACCCCCCCCAGAATTCGGCTATTCATACTATTAATTCGACCCTTGCAAATAGGAATGACTCCCACATAAGCCATATTCCGTAACCAGGTTTTAAATCTCGGAGTAATGCACAAGTAAACGAATACCCGTCTTTGCGAGAATGTGCTTCATTCCTTGCCTGAACATCGACACTGTGAAAAAAGAGCACTGAAACTAGCAAAAATCGAGACGCCATCCAATAATTTTATTCGCTTACGTTCTTTGCATTTGCATTTTTTAATCGATGAAACGTCGGTAACGTCCATGTGACATTTTTTGCAATAATACAATGCCCTAAAAATTTCATGAATTTTCGATATACGTAAAAATGTGAAAAAAATAATAAAAATAAAAATAAAAATAATTACAAAAATACTTCATCGTTGACTATCGAAAGTTTAAAATCCTTTAAAATTAGGCTATTCCTAATCCATTTTCCAATAAAGTCAATTGATGGAAAATCGATTCAGAATGCATTACGTGTGACTATCATGAGAACTCAATTAAATGCTGAGCCGTTAATCTAGAAAGGCAAAATTTTAAAACAATAATAAAATTTATTAATCTTGTAATGATAAAGATTGAAACAATGTGCAAGAAATGTACCTAAAGCTTTATTCTCCATGAGTCCTCGTTTTGAAGAAAATGTTTCAGTTTCGTGAATTATATCTGATATAATTTTGCGTAATTTTATTTAATTTCTTAATTTGATCTCAACTTCTAAAGTCTTTTTTATAATAACACAGGGCCATTAAAAAATCTCTCGTTTTGGTACTGAATCCATCAATATCAGATTTCGTCATTAGATTAAGATGCTTTACAGTAACAATCGCCATACTAATTCTAATACATGATTTTTGAATCGTAATTTATTATATGTTTTCAAATAAGCGTATATCAAATGATTTTTGCAGACTATTTTACTGATATTATTCGGCAACAAGTGACGTAATACGATCAATTAACCATTAGTATTGGGATTGAAATAGATGCGACTAAACATTTAAACAAATGATACAATTTGAAGACGATAAAATTTGTCACAAATAAAATCTTTTGCCCTGATTTATCGTGCCTAATCGGCTACATTTATCGTTCAAGAATTTCAGATTAAAAGTAAAATCGCATCAGGCTGATAAAACAGCAAAAAGATAATACAAACCCAGAAAATCGATCGAATTGAGATATAAATTAAAATAGGCCAGTAGCTCTAATGCCAAATAGAGAAGTAATTTGAACAGGTTTTAACAATAGCTTTATTCGGTCTATCGGAATAATCTTAGAGAGGATAAATAAAATATAGAAATGTGAATCGAATAAAAAGCCAAAAATGCCAAAAAATCTGCATTTTTCGTAGAAGTAAAAGGGAGACCCTCGTTACCTGTTAAGTCGTTCATACGCGCGTATGGTGATTTAAATTAGACATGTGGGTGTATGAGGGGCCTTTTTGACCCCCAGAATGGCCGCTGAACCCGCAAAATGATACCTACTGAGCTCCACGGTTTTCCATATTCAGCAAAGATTTTTTCCGATGTACACAGACTTTTCGTGACCGTCTTCGTACATATGCAAAGATTTTTGGGAAGACAAAAACTGTAAAAAGGTGTGAAATTCCAAGAAATTTTCGACGCTCCGCGCCGGAATGAGTAATTATGTGTTCCATACGTCTTTATGATGACAAAATTTGCATTTAAGAAGGAGAAATGTCAAAAGTTTTTTGACGCTTCGCGCCGTTTTAAGACAGTTTTCAATATTTTTTCGTCGTCATAAGCTAAGAAACTAGATAAAATACACTTTAAAAAGTCGAAAAACCGTGTTTTACAACACAGAAAGCGTTACTATACCATTTTATAGTACCCAAAATTTTGCAAGTACAAAATGCACAAACACATTAGGGGACCATCATTGTACATGTACAAACGGACCTTGTAAAAAAACACTACTGTGCCCACAGAATTATCGATTTCCGAAAAAATTATAGAAAATGTGCCGTTTTGAGCGTTCTTATTAGCTATAATTTCGGCTCGAAAGTGTCACATGTTTGGCGCTCTGTATTGTATACTAGCTTTTCGACTAAATACATTTTCTTTAAATAACTCAATGTTTTGAAAAGTTTTCGTCCTTATTTTTAAAAAAAGCGAGAAACGTCTGAAATGTCGTGTAAACACTTTTTTGACATGTACCCATACGTTGCACACCCAAAAACAAAATGCAATTTTTTTCATGCTGTATATGTATGTAGCTAACCCCTCCCGACCGACTAAACCCTCCCTTCCATTGTGCATGAATGGTTTCAACTGTGAAGCATACCTTTTAACTTCATCGGCCGACTGGGCCATAAAAAATCCCTGCGTATACGGAGTTATCCGCACGTTTTCTCCTGGATTAATTAGAATATTGCAGACAGTTTTCTTAACGTCCTTCGGTTCGATAGCGATCAATAATAGTTCCAACTTCATGTAAAACAATCTAAAGTGATTTAATGTCAAGCTGTGACCAGGCACATATCACTGGAAGGGAATGGGGTCCGTACCCCCCCCCCAAATTCAGAAAAAACCGGTAGAATAGGACTTTTTACTCGTTATTTTGTGCTATTTTTGGCCTTTTTGGACCTCGTACCTCCCCAAATTGGTGATAATCCCCCCAAAATAGGACGGCCAGCTACGTGCCTGGCTGCGCCGACGAGTATTTGAAATTTTCTCTTATTTTCTGAATTTTCGAATTTTTGTTCTCTTTTTTATACATTCTTTGATAACGTTGATACGTTAAATCTAAAATGAAAACTTTACCCATCAAATGTTTATCCATTTTTGAATCATAGAAAATTCTTCATTACTTTCTCTTTTATCTTTATTTTACATTCTTTGTTTTTATTTCAATTTTATGACTTAGGTGTCGCTTTCCGAAAAGTACATACGAAATTTAAATAATATTTTTAATGCAAAAATGTATTAGGCACATATCGTTCGTTTGGGTGTATTTTTATCATATAAAATATTGAATTGATATAATTTGATTGCTCAATGCATAGAGTTGCGAAAAGTTCGGATTTTAAGCCACATAATACAAAATTAAATTTATTAGGAAATTTTTCAATTCAAAATTGCCTTACTTTAATTAAGTCTAATTTCATTTATTGTTTTGAACTTTATTTAAGTTTAACAGATAAAAATACTTTGAAACACGAAAAAACTGTGATTTTTTATAAATATTCCAGAAAATAATGTTCCCATTTTCTACTCACTCAGCTGCCTGCGGGAAAGTCATGCCATTGAAGCTCGATGACAGAGTTTCGGTATACATTTCCATACCAGCTCCTCTCAGATAATCATTCATCCATGTAGGCGTTAAAGAAGACTTAATAAAACGCAACAATGCTTTAAGAACATCAACTTATAATTGTTTAATTTAAATTAAAAACTGATAATTTCAAGACTCATTTTCTCAATATTTTATTTTAACTTTTGACTCAATATCTTTAAATTTAATTATTAGGCTTTAAAATTTGACCTACATAATTTAATTAATTTTGAAATTTCACTATCATTTGAATTCAACTGATTTTAAAACGCAAAAGACTTTAAGCTAGGATGCTCGACTGAAAAGTCTTGTTTTCTGAAAAAGTGTATGATTTTGATGAAATGTTGCACGAGATTTGAAATTATTATATTTATGTATTTATTACAAAATATATTCAAAAGACAAATCAAAGTGAAATTGGTGCCAAATTTTCATTTATTCATTTAAGCTCTGTCGTAAGTTCCTTTAATTGGAGGAAGGCGTTTGAGAAAAATATTGCGAAAACATCTTCCGTCAAAAATTTTGTTCAAAAAACCTTTACCACTTTTCATGAAGGAAATTGTAAGAATTGGTGAGAAACAAAAAATTAACGCTTGATTATTATGCAAATCATTCTTCGGTTGAAGCAAAACAAAAGAAGTTTAGCAATAAAATTTCAAAATTTTCAGAATCTAGCAAAGCAGGCCAAATATAAATAGGAGCGCTTATCGAGCACTATTTCCTGAATAAGTCAAAATATAGCAAAATACAGAAATTATTGGCAATTTTCAATTTTTGCGCGATATTTAGCATTCTTAAAAATCTTTTCGTGTTATTTCAAAGTTTATATTTCAAAATTTATTCAGTCTTTTAATCGGGATACGTCGAACTATTTACCGTTTTAAATGATCTCATAGCGAACAAATTGGCCATCATTGTCGAAAAACCGGGAGCCAAGCAACTCTGGGCGACGAATCCTAATTTCAGTTCGGCCAAACATATGACGTCATCGCCCTGTCTCCAGTCCCAGCTCGGAATGTTTAAGAGGTAGGCCTGTCAAAAAAAAACAAAAATTTAAATTTACCAGAAAAGTTCATCAGTGTCAAAATTTGAAAAACCATTAATGTAATGCTGATGTGAGGAAAGATAAATTAGAAGTAGAGCTTCAATTTACTCATGGTGGAATCTCGTACTATTCAGATTGATTTAAATTCAAATTATGATACCTATAAGAAGGCAGATTTTAAAAAACAATTGTGTAATTTAAACGCAATCGTAACTTTAGAAAATATTTTAGTATGTAATTATGACTACTATTAATGTTTGACTTCTAAACATAAAATCAATCAAAATATGTAATGTACTAGGATAAATATATGGAAAAGTGAGAATTTTCAAATTTTTTTCTGGCTCATAAAATACTGATAAGTCAAAAAACCAGAATGAATAAATCAACTAAGTACAATAAATCTCCGCTTTAAAGTGTTGTACCTAAAGTAGCTTCAGATCGTTTCGCATAAATTAACAAAATTTTCAATATTCACCAAACAAAAAATAAAAACCATCGCAACGCGGTATTTCTGTTTTAATAAAATCCTAAAATTAAATTGCCAAAAATTTTAATTTTCGAAGTCAAAAATAAGGGTCGTTAGAAACATTGAAACAAATATAACTTACGACCTACTTGCATCATATTTGTTTTCTTGCAATTAAAAGCTGAAAGTAAAATCAATGTTGTAAGTTGACAGAAAATTGAATTATTCGTAAAGAATGTTAAATAAATCCTTCATAATACTTCATATATGTTAAACACCGGCTATTGATATTAAGAAAACTTGTTGCTTTTGAGTTTAACACTCATCGACTTATTATCGCACAATTACATTGTTAGGATTACAGGAGGAGATGAAGCCCTAATAGTTTTTTCAACAGTGCCTTTTGGACTTGAAAACGATGAATAGGCATCAGAAAATATTTTGACATTTTCTTTTATGGAAATATGAACAATGGTCTAAAAATTCGATTAGACTGAACGAGATAGGATTTCGGATATTTGACGCGAAGAGCCGGGAGAAAATTTATAATTTTGAGTGAAAAGATTGCTAAAAAAGGCTTAAACAGCAGAATTCTTAAGCTTTTGCGAAAATTCAAAATTCGGGGGGTCGTCATTATACTGGCACAAACCAGATATGCGCGGGAGATCAGGGATCTAGGCAGCAGATGGGCGTGGGCGGGAGAGTTTGGACGAGACGGGGATGGGGTTAGACCTCCCAAAATCGATAAACCTCCTGAATTGAATTTTCAACGATTTTTTTTCAATCCTATTCTCAACAGACGATCGGAATTCGGTCGCTGACCACGTTTGGTCTAGATCCCAAAAATGTGAAATTGATGATTTTTTAGGAAAGTGCATGAATATGATCAAAAACTGTGAATAATATAGCTTTACGTTATTTTTACGTGTACGCCAGTATTGTTGGCTCAAAAAATTTTCTGACTGAAACCCAGGGTCACCCGTACCTGCCCTAGTGTGTATCACTAATCAATAATTATTTTAGGGGCTGCGGGGTTCAAACCCACAAGTCCCAGAAAACGCGTTTATTGTATGACAATAAATAGTCTGTGTATGCTCAACTTACCATTTAATTAAATTTACTCTGTACGGAAAAGCTTCAGCGTAGAAAAACCGATTATGCGAAATTTCCAAATATTAAGTGCTTAATTCGAATAAATAATGAACGCCGTCTTCAAACGTTTATTTGTTTGTCTTCGGAATTTTTCCCGAAATATATTTTTCACTTGAGAAATATCAATTGAGAAAAAGTTTTGTCTACTTTTTTTACAAAACGTGTACATTTTTTTAAATTTTGATTATTTTACGCTTTTTTACTTTGTTATGATATTGCATCAACTGAACTATGACTCTGACGTCGGCCGAAAAGTTTTTGATCGAAATGACGCGCATAATGTTGGCCGCATCCTCGGCGTCCGGATCGGGCGAATATTTATTGGCGATGACCAAACAAGCGTCCGCGTCGTGTACCTTGAAATTTATTTTTTTTAATTTTCCAAATTTCTTAAATTTATTCAAATATTCAGAATTGAAAGAAAAATAATGCACCTTCGCTCTTGCTAAATCAATCGAATCCATTATCGTTCCCTGAAAAAATTCCACTTTGGTGAAGTGCCTTTTGAATAGACCTTCCAGTTCCAAATCGGGAGGCACCCTGCGAATCGGAAAAAATATTAGCGCAATAATTATGCGATTGACCTATGACCTATGACGTCACCAAAGAGTCTAAACCCGTGAAAAAGATTTAATGCATTTATATTTATAATAACAGTTTTTAAAGGATTTCTTTATTGCATGCATTTTTCGATCATTTAGTCATTTATTGGTCATTTATTAATTATTAGTATTTTTTATTAGTAATTATTATTCATTAAATTTTCCATTTATCATTCATCATTTTTTATTTTATATTTTTAATGCTTCCCAAACTGTTTTCGGGGAAGAAGGCATAGCAGATGCTGAAGTGACCTTCTAGTTTGAATTTATGACTGAAATTAGAAATAATATTCTCTGATTTATAATTTTGAAGCGGAATTTTTATAATCTGTAACCAAAAAGCATTGTTAAAGAGAAAAATGTTTGGCTCGATTGATATCGATGAATATGAAGAAATTCAAAAGAATGAAAAATGTAATTTATTATTTACAATTAAGATCAGATACGTCTACAGTACAAGTACGTATCAATAGCCCTAATATTTCTTAGTCCAAACCTAGAAAGATCTAGTGAAATTTATTTAAATTGTCAAAAAATTATGCCGGATGAAATTTAGATTTTTTCAACTGACCTATGCAAAATTACGACGTGCACGTCCACGTCTTCCCTGTCCTCGTGTAAGAAATCTTGTAAAAAATGACTAACCGAATCGAACGTGATATAGCCGCAAATAACGATATGTCTGAAGACAGATACAAAATAAATTACCAAAAAGTGATTCAAATAAATAAATTTGATAGTATTTTAATACGACTCGACAATATGGTTAGATCAGCGAATAAACTGATGAACGATTTTTTCGGGTGCTTTCGCGCTTCATCACAACCTGTCAGCTAATATATATGAAAATTTTGATCAATTTAACCCTTCGTTTAACGCTGTTTTTACAGTCGAAGGGCACCATGACTAAACGCCATTATGGCCAATGTTAAACTTCACCTGCTTTACATACTCTGACAATTATTAGTTACATTTTGTGCGATTATTATGCTTTTTTAAATATGTATGTTATTATTAAACAAAATTATTTTTCTGAAGATTCACAATTAAAAAAACTGCCACAATGCATAAGCATAGGCACCTGGCGGACATGCGTGCAAAAAGGAGAAAAAGTAGGTTTCTGTTGGGTTGAACACAAGCAGGGGATGCTAATGTTAAATGACGGATCTAGGAAATTCGTGAGGGGCTCCCCATCTTGTTGCAAAACAGTCGGAAATAGGTCCAAAAATTTGCTCTTCAGGTGCAAAATAGCGTTTTTCGGAGTTTTGCGTTGTCTCATTCAATTTAGAATCGCTTTTGGCGCAACGTTTTTTCGAAAAATTTCAAAAATTTATACATGTTATCGCGAAAAATAATCAAATTTCTTGAAGCTTGAATTATTGCCCGATTTCCTGCACTTGTGGCATTTGACGTATAGCGTCAGAAATTTTTTAAAGTTACACTTGATACCAGTAGAAAAGTATTGCCGAAATAGCTGTTTCTGCTCTTGGAAATCGTTTTAAACTTATGCCTTGAGCAAAAGTGTGGCTTCTAGCCATAAAAAAAGTAAATAAATGTCATAAATAGGTATAACACGGCGCCAAGTGTCGGAAAAATTTCAGAAATTACGATCACTGACGGCCAAAAATCATTGCAAATTACAAATCTATTCTTTATCTTGCCAACTATTTTGAGCCGATGGGGAAAGAAAGACCGCTCCCCGCCTTCGCATGAATCTTCCTCGGCTTATATACATTTGAGGAAGAACCACTACGTCTCCTACGCCATAAAAAGGCTCATTTCTTGCTGATTTATAATTCCTCATCGGACTAATAAAGCATTAAAAACGATTTGACTGGAGCTAAGATGAGGCTAGACAAAGTTCTAAACATATGGTTAAGAATGATCAGAAGAAAATTCTGATAAATCGATTGGCTATGACTCCGTTATAATTCAAGTTGAACGGGGGATCATCATTTTACTTTAATAATATTAATAATATTTTTTATTAAGTATTATACCATTTTTCCATTGCTCGAATAGAGCATAAATTAATATTGCTTCGCAGACACAATCACATACGAAAAAGTATGGTCCATCTCAGGAATCGGATAGGAAGATTTTTCAAGCCAAATAGCCTGAAAGCTAGTACAATTAATGCTAAAATAGTGTAAAAAATATGTCAAATTTAAGCAATTTGACAGAAAACTTTGCTTCTAATCTTTTGTCCCCGAAAAATTATCATTTTTATTCTGGGCTTTAAATTACTAACGTGGAGAACGGCTATTTGAAATTTTTTATTTTATAATTTTAAACAAGAAAATTTTGAATAAAGGATAATGGGTTAATATCAGATAGGGGTATGGGGTCTTTGTCCACCATATTACATTAAAACTGCTGCATTTTGGAACCCAGTATCATAGAAACTACCTAACTTTGCATCTAATATGTCCATCTGAAGTAAAAATGTTTATTTTGATTCCATTTATTGCTCAGCATCAGGAAACAAAATCGTAATAACAAATACGATTTCATCAAGACTAAGAGTCGATGGGAAAGATAGAAAACAAATAATATCAGTGCCATTAGTATATAAAAAATGCAAAATAAGATAGGTCACCTGAAGTGAGAGCTTGTTTTTTGAAATTTCTTAAACACAAAATTCCGTATAAATTTTAATGCAATTTAGATTGTCCTCCTGGAAAAAAGTCCAAAATTTAAGTGAATTCCGTTGAATATACGGATGTAGTACAAAAACGCTGCAAATGACTTCAATAAATAATGCCAGAACAATTATAACAAACATTCGTTAAATGGAATTATTGAACTATTCGGATGTTGCTCGAGCAATTTTCCAGGTATTTTTATTCGAATGTAAATAAGCTCACATTTAAAAATGCTGCCAATATCAGAGAAAATTTTAATTATTTATAGAAAAAACATTTTCACCTATTGAAATTAAAATAAAACTTCAATAATTGTATTAAAATAACTGTTTTTTATTTCGAAAAAAAGCTTAAAAATATTGTAAAACATTTAGTATTTTCAAAAAAAGAAAAAACGGAAAATAAGCTCACCTTTTGCCATGCTCAGGTTTATATTCGCCTCCGTACTTTTGTCTGTTGCCCACCAAATCGGCGATTTCGGGAATATAACTAGCGAACATGGCCTTAAAACAAACATATACGTAGAAACTCATAAATTAATTGAAGTAACTAATAAAGTAGGCAATTTTAATTTAAACCTAATTAAGAAATTAAGCAAGCAAATTAAACTACTAAATTTATGTTGTAAGTTTAAAAAAATTAATAAAAGAAGAAAATAAAAAATAAAATGATAAAAATAAAATACCTCACACAAGAAATAGGCCAAATCCTAATTGTCTGTAAATAATTACAAAGTTTATAATTTATTATCCTTTTATAATTTTTTTAAGAGTTTTTTGTTGAATCTTTCAGTTGTACTATTAGCAAGTCTTAGAAAAGGCTTTCTAGAACTAATTGATCCCGTTAGGCTTTTTCTAGAACTAATTAATCCCGTTTTCTTTGAAAAAAAATTTTCTGCGCAAACAGAAGCATAATTTATTTGAAACAATATTAGGCCGAAACATTATAAAAACATAAGACTATTCTTTGTTAAAAAAGTTTCCGAGTGATAATTTTCGCCAAAATTAATAACGCAAAGCCTTACTTTTGCAGCGAATTCTTTTCGATCACGCTCAATTTAAGTTTAAGTTGATAATATTTTGTTTTTATAGTAAAAAATCGTCTTTCATTTCACGTACGACCTGCAAAAACTATGCTACGGAACTCTTAGATTTACCGGTATTAATTTAGTAGTTTATTAGCTTATTAATTCTTAGTTTATCAACTAATAATTTTCTATACTAACAATAATTATTTACTCTACTTTACTTCACTTTACTTTACATTACTTTGCTAATTTACACTACAGCTTCTATTTCATTAGTTCAAATTATATTCCCGCTGTTTACAATGTTTCAACTTCATTTTTCTGATTATTTTGGATTATTTTTTTCTGAAATTTCGCAATTTTTCAAAATTTCTCTTATTTAAAATCACTGTTTACAAACAGATTACTTTTCATTCAAATCATAATTTCATAGAGCATGCAAAAAAGACGTGTTTTATCATTTACTTACGTCGCTTCATAATTGAAGAATAATATTTTACCAAGCCTCCTAGGATGAAGAATACCATGAACATTTTGGCCAGCGTTGTTTTGCAGTAAACGTCGCCATATCCTACAGTACTCATTGTAACCAATAGGAAATAGACGCAATTCCAGTACGAAATTCTTTGTGGGTTTTCGAACGACTCAAAAGGGTCACCGCTGTTTTCGAGCTTTAAGAAGGTCGAAAATTTTTAAAAAATTGACAAGTCTAAATTAGAAAATTAAAGATTAAAACATTCAAAAAAAACGATAGAAATAAAAAATAATTATTTTACGAAGACTGAAATACGATCTTATCAAATTAGTAAAATGATTAACAAATTTATTCTTAGGTAAAACCTAAACTAGAAAAATAAGAAAGAAAAAATACAGAAAAAATGTAATTCGATATTGCGTGAAATGCGCATCAAACGGAGTATACTATCATCGCATTAATTTCATTACATGGAATTACCTAAAAATTGTGCGACAAAAGCCAAGACAAACGATTAAAAACGAATTTTCATCATCACGCCAACTTGAATCAATAAAAATCTCAATAAAAAACTAACAAATAGACAAATTTAATCTTAACTAAAGCAGAGTTATTGAACTAAATTTAAATGATTTAGGAAACACTCTGTAGAGCATGTATTGCGAAAAGTACATTTAAAATTCATTATCTAATCGAAATAATATGTTTCCATCTAAGGAATCATAGTATTTTTTAAAATTAAGCTCACGGCGTATATTCGGCCCAGAAAACACATTTGGCCTAAAAACTGATTGCCTAAAACAAAAAAACTTAGACCAGAAAAGATTATTATATGAAAATCGTACCAAAATTACAATCGAGCATAATATAGCGTGATTATAAATGGAAGATCATCGAAATCAAGCGGAAAAACTTGAATTCATTAAGAAATTATCGATTGAAATGGAATGATACTACTGGAGGTCACGAAATAGAGAAATGAAAGAAACTGAATAAAAACCATAAATAAATAAATAAATAAATAAATAAATAAATAATTCAATAAATAAATAAGTAAATAAATAAATAAATAAATAAATAAATAAATAAATAAATAAATAAATATATATTAAATAAATAAATAAATAAATAAATAAATAAATAAATAAATAAATAAATAAATAAATAAATAAATAAATAAATAAATAAATAAATAAATAAATAAATAAATAGATAAATAAATAATAAATTAATAAATAAATTTAAAATATAAATAATAAATAAGTACATACGTAAATAAAATACAGTAAATATGCAAAACAATAAATAAAAATGCAATAGGCGCGTCAATTCATTCTACCAGATGTATAAAACCAGCACCGGTGAGTGAAACGGAAATGAATATTGTCAAAAGTTGCGTAAGTCGAATAGCTGAACCCGATTTAAGCACGCTCAAATATTGCAATATATCCGGAATGGTCATTAGACGAAGAGCTCGTAAAAATCTTAAACCTGACATATATTTCTAATCAGGCTATCGAAATTCGAAAAAATAATAGAAACTAAATTGAATTAATTTTAAATTTAAAAGTTGTGGATAAGGGATGATCTAGAATTCTTAATGATTCGGAATATGCCGAGCCATTTTTTTAATCAGAAAACTAAAAATTTAAACAAATAGTCGAAATTAAATCGATTCGATTTAAAATAGAAAAAGTGTATCATAGGTAGCGCGTTAGCGCGTACCTATAATATACTTGGGTACCCCTAACACCAGTGCACCCCCTACAGCTATAACGGGACACTTCTGGAAGGTGCAGTTTTTTAAAAGAAAGATAATAAAAAAATTCGCTGCCTGTGTTTTTTTGTTTTTCTTGAAACTCAAAACTGACTGTGTAAAGAAGGTGTAAAGTTTTTGTGTAACGTTAAAACATAGGACAAATTTTGGGACCTTTTTACTGCGGCATGTGGACAACTGAGTAACGATGACTCGAACAATTAAACAGCATAGGATTCTAGAGGGATGAATTCTACAGATCACCATTTTTTGTTTTTTGAAATTCGCATTAGTTCTCGAATGGCAGTGTAAAGAGTGCGAAAATCTGGGGTTGAAAAAGCACTTTTTGGTCGAGTTTTCAACCTGCTTATGTCTGATACTAACTCCGGTTATGCGTTTTTGAAAATGTTTTCTGACAGAAATGTAGAGCGGATCAAGGGCTACAATCTGCTTACAAGCAGACTTTTCTACGCTCAATAGGGAGTTAAGTCCTAGTGTTTAAAGTTTACACCTGGTCGATGGTGTAAAAAACAGATTTTAACTAAGAATTCTCTGCCAGCTTTTCCGCTTATGAGTTGAGCTAAAATAAGTATGACAGTAATTAAGCAGCTTCTGGGGGCTACACGTCGCAGCAAACCGCGTTCAAAAAAACGCAATATTGAGTTATTTATGAGGGTGTAAAGTTCGAAATCAGACGTGAAAAATGGGTGAAAAAACACGTCTTTTCCCCAATTTTGATTGGTAAATCATATCAAATAATTTTTACAACAGAATGTTTGCACATAGAAACGTACTACGACTCGAAAACTACAAACTGTACAAAACCGAATTTCTTTACACTCAATGGGGAATATGGTACGGATTTTTAAAGTTTACAATGTTCTGAATGATGGAAAATATGTCTTTGTTTGGGCTTTGTTCGCCACCTTCTCCTTTCAGAAGTCAGGATAGGTCCAACAGAATAAAAATAAAGTGCCTTATATGAAGTGTATGTCATACCGAATCGCGTATGTCTAAACCAATATTAAGCGAGTGTAAAGTCAAGAATGGAGTGCTTTAAACAGGTATTTGTCTTGTTTCTTTATGCCAGCTTCTCCGGTTATGAGTCAGGGACATGATTCTCAAGTCTGTAAATGAACCTGAAACCAAATTCGATACGCAATTTTGGCGCGTATGTGTACACTCAACAATTCAGTAAAGTGGTTTAAACCAATGTTAATTTATCCTTACGACATTATGGAGACTTACTATTTTCATAAAAGTTGGTCGTAATATCGAAGCAATATTAAAATTACGGTTCTGATTAAAATCGTTTTTACACTTGGTGTTAACATATCGTTTACACTACATATTAATCTTCGTTTTAGAGCCTTGCGGAAACCTAATTTTTCCTTATGACTCAAAATTTTTAAGGAGTCAAGTGTGAGAAGTCGGTTAGACACATTTTTATACACAACAGTGGTGTAAACTGTTTTACACCTAATGTTAATTTGTCATCAAACCATTGTTGAGACGTGATGTCTCTATAAATGTTGATTGTAATATCCGCGTAATATCAGATTTACGAATCCGACTAAAATCTTCTGTGCATTCTGTGTATGTAAGTAAACACTGCATATGAACTTTTGACCTAGAGCCTTGCAACAACATTATATTTTACTTAAATTGAAAAAAACAATAAATCAAGTGTGAGATGCCAGTTGAGCGCGTTTGTTTACAATGACGCTTTTCAAAAAGTGGTCTTATAACGGTTATAACATAGGTTTTGGCTTACTGTTTATGCTACAGTCTTATGTATTTCATGTAATTCTGTGCATGAGAATCAATTTTCAGCTCATTATCGAGTGACCACAGAAGTGATTGAAAAATTGCCTACAGTAATATAGTTTTGAAAAGTAAACATTCATGTGTCATGTAATTGTTAAGTACAATATTATGATTGTTGCTTCGGCTAAAGTCACTCCAGTTTTCTGAGTACAGTGATTCGAAAATTGTTATTCATGCATGTTGCTCCGCATTCATAATGGTTTGCTTTAGAAATTGTTATAAGTGTTGGTTACGCTATCATACATGTGTAAATTTATCATAAATGCTTTGATCCGCGAAAAAAGTGAATGAAAAAGAGTGAATGCGAATGGAATATTGCGACTACTGCTACTCATGCAACTTTCTCGCAGCCTTCAAGGCTAAAATTGGTCTACAAAATTTTCCTACAGCAAGAGATAAAGGATTAAGCGCTACTAGGTAGAGATGAAAAGTCGGGGCCCGACAACCCGACCCGATTAGGGCTGGCAAAAACCCAGATTTGAAATTTTTTGCGTTTTGGGTTTTTGGGGTTTTCGTGGGTGTTTGGGGTTTTTCGCAGGTCTTTGGAGTTTCTGATGAGTTTTTGTTGGTTTTTGGTGGGTTTTTCCTGATATAGGTACATCAGACTTGACTGTTTGCATACCTACACTTATAAATATTGACTTGGCTGACTTTGTGACATACCTAGCCAAAAAATAATGCTGCCACTTGAACGACGCATGCATTTTACTTTGATATGCGTCTTTCTTAGGTCCATTAGCCAGTGCATTGCTGCGGGCAGTCAACTTTATCGGACTGAATAAGAGACAACGAGAAGTAAAATGACAAAGCGTGAGATTATTTATTGAAGCTGCATCATGGTCGAAGTAAGCAACGATCAGAAGCGATAAGTGAATTCCAGCTTGAGCACAGAAAATAATGCTGCTTCGAACTTCAGCTATATAATATTGCAAACTTGCGGAGTCGGAATATAATTCATACACAATGCAAGTATAAATTGCTAAGCTGGAAGCAGTACCTAATGACATTCGCTACAACACTGACAAAGATAGGCATAAGTACTATTTTTTGCTAACTAAAAGTTGGGTACTAGCAAGAAAAAATGCTCCGATGGAACCAAAAAAGATAGGAATATACTTGAAACAAAAGAATTATCAAGGACGTAAAAGGAGGGACTAGAAAAAGCTCCTATCTTCAAATGTCACAAAATTTGCTAAAACCCAGAAATTTCCTAAACAAAGAAAAAATGAAAGTAAGTAAATCAAAGAAAAAACCTACCCGTGCCTAAAACTGCAAGATCTGCTAAAAATCAGACTTTTTCTAAGCAACGCAAAAATCGAAGTATATTCTGCGGCCTCTGAAAAAATAGTTGAACCTTCTCATATTGTCCACTATACAGTGGGCGGTTCCAAAATTCTGAGGGGGTTTTCAAATTGGAATATTGGCCTTAAAAATAGTACTATGGCGAAGAAAACACCATTTTTGAACGTTTCTTGTCGAGCTCTATCTATTGGTACTTGCCAAAAAAACCAGAAAGAGCAGAAAGATTTAAAAATTGAATTCTGGAGGTATTGTTGGGTATTTGCGTTTTCTTGTTCGGTATTTTGCCTTGGGGTGCATACTCCCCAAACCCTTTACGTCTAGGTATGGTGTCCAATGCGTAATATAAAGCTTATAAAATAAATCTCAAATCTGCGTTTTTGGTAATCACTTGCAACATTAATTTATTCGATATTGTGGCTAGATAAATATTACAAAAAAGTTATATCCTATGATTATTTGCGATACCGCAACGAAAGACCGTGATTTCTTTATAATGCATGCATCCATTCAGTACTCTTTTGGCGTTTAATCCCACCAGACCACCCGGATTTCATTCCTGCAAATGTAGACTGATAACCATTAGGCATGGGAGGTTAGGGGTATGCACCAGTGTTCAATCAGAAACGTCGAAAATTGCCGTTTTTCCAACATACCATAATTACTATTTTTTGACCCAGAAAAATATTGCAACATGGCGCTGCTCAGCTATGGCGATATCTGCTTTTGCAGAGTGAGTGGTTCACTTATCTAGCCCAATGTTTTATCTTTGTTCGACAGGATGCTGCTTTCTTCTGCAGGCCGCAGAATATACATCGATTTTTGCGTTGCTTAGAAAAAGTCTGATTTTTAGCAGATGTTGCAGTTTTATGCACAGGTAGGATTTTTCTTTGATTTACTTAATTTCATTTTTTCTTTGTTTAGGAAATTTCTGAGTTTTAGCAAATTTTGTGAAATTTGTAGATAGAGGCTTTTCTAGTCTCCTCCTTTACGGCATTGATAATTCTTTGTTCCATATATATTCTACCTTTTTTTGTTCCATCGGAGCATTTTTTCTTGCTAATATAATAATACTTTACAATTTTTAATGATTCAGAATACACCGAGCTATATTTCTAATCACATGAACACAAATTTGAACAAATAGTTGAAATTAGACCGATTAAAGTTTGAATTAAAAAATTACAAATTTCAAATACTTTAGAATTTTAGCAATTCAAAATATACCCAGCCAATTCCTATCCAAATAAATGGCCACGAACGACGGTGGAATAGTGAAATAATCGACGAAACTGTACACTTCCATCAAAAACCACAATTTGTCATTCGCCGCGATAAACTAGAAAATGTAGGGAAAGACTTTTATCCCTATGTAATCAATTTAGCGACGATTGGATCTCAAAGAATAAATTTTTCTGGGAAATTCTAATTTTCTGTAAACTTCTGAAGACTGGAACAAATTCTGTCAATGTTTAGGAACGAGGTCAACCAAATTTCAATTAGCTTCATCTTTTAATTTTTAATGTGTATTCTGAGTCTTGTTCTAAAGAAAAATGACAAAAAATCAAAAAAACTGATTTTTGTATTTAAAGAAGACGATTCCATTCCGAAAAACGAAATTTTAGGAACATTTTTGGTTTCATATAAATTTATGAAGCATGCTCAATACCTATGTAAATAAGTGAAAAGCAATATTCAATGAAATTTATTAGTTGCTCCCTTGAAGGACGATTTCGTATTTAGAAAATTTAAAAAAACATATTTAGAAAAAATCCTTAACTTCATTTAAATTTAAGTTTAAATTTGTGTGCGTTAACAGGGTCGACAGAAATAAGCGCTTTCTAGGAAAAGCCAATACAGATTTATTCAATTATTTTTTCTCCATTTATTCTAATGATTCGGCGAATCATTGATTTTTGGCAAAAAAACGTTGAAAATGCAACGTCATTTGCAGGGTCTAGTAAAAACAACTGATAAAGATATGTGAATTTGTGAATAAATTATTAAATTAGTTGACTAATTAATTAACTAAAAATGAATAATAATAATAATAAATCAGTAACATTTTAAACCAATCGATGGATGTTTTATGTTCAAGATGTTTAATTAATTTAGCGTGAAATATTTGGCAACTTCCAAATGCAATTATGACCGTCGATCTAAGCGCCTAAAATGCTTTTTAATCAGAATACAAAACATTCGCGATAAATGCGCCGAAATTGTTCAAAGTTCAAACACGTTTAGGAACTAAAAATAGGCACCAGAAAATGAAGATTTGAGAATTATGAAATTTTAAAAACAAATGATCCTATTTGACTGTCATAGTAAGGCCATGACGACCAGGATTAGGATTTAACTGACGCAATTTCGTCGAATGAATCCTCTTGAGCCTTTTAAAGAATTTGACGTATTTTTCGCCTTTTAATCATTTAAGTCGTCTTAATTGAACATTTTAACAAACTACTGAAACTGGCCAAAAATTGATCAAAAGAACACGGATGCACTTCCGAACTTTCCTGGCGTTTCGCGCACGAAAGTCATCTTCGCCCCACTAGATTTAATTAACTTTTATTTTTTTAACATTTCATCTGTTTGTGGTTAGATAGAATTACTATTATTATTTATATTTTGTATTTAAGAAGACGATTCCATTCCGAAAAAACGAAATTTTAGGAAAATTTTGGTTTTTATAAATATAAATATATTTATAATATTTTTAATATTAATTATTATTATTATTATTACTATCATTATTATTATTATTGAGAATTATTATTATGATGATGATGATATTATTATTATTATTATTATTATTATTATTATTATTATTATTATTATTATTATTATTGTTATTATTATTATTATTATTATTATTATTATTATTATTATTATTATTATTATTATTATTATTATTATTATTATTATTATTATTATTATTATTATTATTATTTTATTATTATTATTATTATTATTATTATTATTATTATTATTATTATTATTATTAATATTATTATTATTATTATTATTATTATTATTATTATTATTATTATTATTATTATTATTATTATTATTATTATTATTATTATTATTATTATTATTATTATTATTATTATTATTATTATTATTATTATTATTATTATTATTATTATTATTATTATTATTATTATTATTATTATTATTATTATTATCTCAAGTTATTAACACGAATATAGTTTTTTGCGCTTTTTCTATATGACTGAATATTACGCACTCAAGCGGAATGCATTAGTACCCAAATTTTTTCGTACGCACACGCCATTTACCCTGATAAAGAAATAAATCATGAAAAAGATATTGAATGCCAAATCGATTTGTTGCGACGGGCTGTCGGACCACGGAATGCAAGTCTCCACTTGAAAATTTTGCCTAAAAAATGACAGATGCGCAAAAAAGAGGTCCAATGCAATATTCGGAAAAATGAGGCGCGCTCGAAATAGGCTTATGCGTATTCCCCGGTCGCTAATTTTTGTTTTCCTAACGGAAGCTGCGTATTAGCCGACATTTTGTGCCACAGATTTTGATGGACGTAAAATGTCACTTTTGCGCGCATATCGCTCATTTCGACTAATTGAGTTGTTTGAGATTGACAAAGCATGTGATTTGACTCGATATGACGACAAAAGCAAGGCAGATTTTTTTCAAGAAATTGTGAGCTTTTGTGGGCTAAAATGAAGTCAAAAACAGGTATAAATGCTAAAATAGCGTAAAATTATTGCAATTCCCAGCGCTTTTATAGAAATTTTTGATTTGCATCCCTTTTTAGGTCATTATTCCGTCAAATTTTGCTCAAAAAATTGTCAACTTTTTTATCCCGGTAGGAGGGATCTAGACCTCTTGCGCTCCTCCATCCCCAATATGGAGGGAAATGTAGTCGATAAGGCGAGAAAACACAAATTTTTATTTTTCTGTTAATATCTACCCATTGACCTCAAAAAAGCGCGATAAAACGAAAAAATTCTACAAAGTTTAATTCATGCTGGGATCGCTTATATCTCTGCGAAAGGGCACAGGTACGAAAAGCCTCTGACTATGAAAAGTCACGTATTATAGTGCTTTTAATTTAGCATACCGAGCTTTCACAATAGCTTAAAGTACGCAGCTATCGAACTTTTCAAGATTATACGTACATAGGGTATGCAATTAAAAGCCCAATATATTTCGGAGATAATCGTAAGCTTAAATTATTGATAACAGCAGAAAGCATTTGGGCATTTTTTGCTGACTTTAAAAAATAGTTATAGGTGTAAACAATCATTTACACATTTCATAAACTATTGGAAAATGCCGATATTATGAGGAAAATATCAAAAATATTCGAGTCAATCAGTTGTTTAAATCAGGACCAACATAGGAGGAATAAGAACAACAAATATCCATCGTTATAATCCGAGACTCATTTTATTATTTTGCTTTTTTAATTTCGTATTTTTAAAATTTGGTAATCTTTGTATACAAGTAAGGAGTTTACACTGGATGCACTTTACACTGCAATAATTCTACACCCAATTTTGAAGTAATAAATAAATAACAATAATTGTGAATCAAAGAAATTATTTAAGCGAAAAGGCTTTTGTGATTAACACCAGCCATTTTCTTGCAACTTGATTAATTAAAATTGTTTTTGATGTTATATGCCGAAAGGAGCCGCCATTCAGTATAAGAAATCCGGAGCCATCGTCTCAATTAATTATTCACGAATGATAAATAAGCTGAAAGAATTTTTAACTGGTTTATCATTTTCACAGGGTCGCCTGCTAAAAAATTCGAAAAAAACGATAAATCATATAGCGAACTTTTTTCCGATAAAATATTCAAATTTGCCAATATTTGACAAAGCTTTCATCTACTAGATCGCCTGAGCGAAAAATTTACAAGTAAAAAAAATTTAAGCTTACTTGGAAGTGTCGTAGAAATAGATGATTAACGAAGCGAGGCTGAGAATAAATACGAAGACTACCTGAATTAAAGAATAACAAATAAACATTTTAAAAATTTATTCCTCAGAATAATTTACTGCTTATTTTCTACGCCTTATTTATTCTATTCATTTCGCTATATATCAACTATGAGGTATTGATAAATGATGTAAACAAGACGAAAAGTATTATTTTGATTATTGCTTCAATAATAATCGATCGTCTTCATTTTAATAATAAATATAATTTTTATTTTCGAAGAAAAAGTATATTACTGAGAATAAATCTTTATTGTACGTACTTATAAGCCGAGCTTTTACGCGCAATGACCGATAATTTCATCGAGATCAGACATGCAAGTCATATGGGGAGTAAGGGTCTTAATCCCCACAATGAAAAACGGAAAATAGGCGAAGCGGTGGACAAAAATGAATGAAAACAAAATTTTTCTGCAAAAATGCTTCAAATGGACCAGAAACTGTAAATTGATATATTTTCAACGCTATTCTGTAATCTATATAGTTTCTGAGGCTATTTTGGCCCTGGAAAGCTCATTGGCTGATCTTCCAGATCGACAATGCTGTGCATTGATAGCCGTGACCATAAGTAGGCAGCAGCCAAGTTCTGGGGGGTCCGATGGGGCAAAATCACCAATAATAGCACCAAAAATTCAATTCTGGTGGTCTACAGTTTCTAGGTGGTCAACTTCCCCGCGCCTATGTGGGGACATGACCGTAGATGCACAGAATGGCCAATCTATAGCGTCAGGCGGTATGGGGGGTCAAAAATTGAGCTTCTTTGGGTCAAAATGAACTCAAAAGATGGTATAAGCGCCAAAATATCATTAAAACTACGTTATTACACAGTTTCTGGTCAATTTGACGCTCTTTGAAAGAAAATTTATTTTCATCCGTTCGTGCCTCATTTCCCCACAATTTTCATTTTTCCATTCTGAGGGTCCAGACCCCCAAACCCCACGTGCATGACTGATCGTGACTTTTTATTACAGTCTTATCTGCTTAATGACAGTTGAAAATAAGCTTAGGGAAAAAACTGTGCAATTGAAATCAGGAAAACAAAAAGATAGGTAAGAAATCTGATCGAAATTTTATTAAGGTTACTCAGCTATTACACGTTTCCAGAAACTTTCTTCCATCATGTAATGATCATTAAAACGTCAACAGAACTTGAATTTTTCCAAGTAATCACTTTTTAGCGAATTTCTTTCATACTACAGAAATTATAACTATGATGTTCTCAGGTCCTCTTCCGTTAATAAATCCTTTCGTTATAGCTTCTCGGAAAACAATTAAATTGAAAAATCAAGCAGAATAAAAGCCAATTAGAACGCTGTCTTAATTTTTTGATTCAAAATAAATTATACAAGAATGGATATATTGTAAATCAAAAACCGACAAAAAACATCAAATCTGGCGTTCCCTCCACTTATTTTTACAAGCTATCTAGCTAAGATAATGTTTTGTCACATTAATCTATTTCAGAGATTTGAAACAATCGAAAATCGCTTAGGGACTCAGTCATCCTCAAGAAATCTTTCTACCACCAGAAATTATTTCCACGCCAGAAGTTTTGATTTTCCGAAAAATCGTAGGAAAGGTGCTGTTTTAAGAAGCTTTTTTACCGCTCTTGAGCCTCAAAAGTATCAAATTTTAAGCAGTTATTTTTTATCATTAAATTTTACCCAATTTTTCACATTTGTTTCGGCTTGTTTCATATTCTTTCACGTTCTAAATCGAAAGAGCAACGTCATAAATGCCAAAAAATACGTTTTTGACACATTCTCATCGTTTTCATGTAAAAACGGCACTTTGGAAAAATAAGTGTACCAAAATTCGACCGATGACGGTTTGACCGGATATCAACTCGCCGGCCCAGTCCTTGGCTTCGGTCATCCAGCCAACCTGAGCCGGTTCCTGATATTCTCTGGTGATCCTTTGGCCGCCGATCAACTGATCGCTTTCTTTAACTGCTTCGTCGCCCGATTTTCCATTTTTTATTAAATTCCAACCGGTCGGCGATGTATCTTGGACCAATTTCGACGTTTTCAGCGCCAAAAACTGATCCGAACTCGATCTGAATAAGTAATCAAGGGTAATAAAATGGAGTAAATTTCCCATTTATTGTTGAACCCTCGATACCCGAAAAATCCCTTAGAAAAATCTGCCAAAAAATCACAACGTACTGTCTTTTGGGACAAGAACCATGTTTTTTATAGCCGTTTTAAATTATTTTTGTCATTTTAAGCCAAACTTATAAGGTTCGCCGACCGTTTGGAAAATGACAGACTAAAGTGGCGTAAATATCCGGCTATCGTCAGTGCATGGAATTGCTGGCGGTCAGCCTCGAAATTTTTTCTTCAAATTACCTGTTTTCGGGCTTACGAACGAAGAGTTCGCACCAAAAATACCATTTCTTAATGTTACCGGACGGAGCAGCGTCTTCTTCTTTATAGAGCTTAAGAACATAGACTTCAATTTCATAAAAATTAGTGAAATTGAACGAATTATAAAAAAACAACTATTTGGCGCGAAACGCCAAAATCGATACACTTAGATAAAAAAGCCAACGAAATCGCTTAAAACAGTACATTTTCTTAGCTTTGTTAAAAATTGGAAATACCTAAGATCAGCAGCTCTTTGGCGGGGGTCAGCACCATAAGTGCACAGTATGGATGGTCTGGGAGTCACTTAGATAGGAGGCCATCCAGATAGATTGTTGAATCGAAATTCCTTCAAAATCAAAATTTTTTGGTCAATTTTGAGGATTTTTGCAGAAAATTGTCATTTCCATCCATTTTTGCCCTTTATCACCAAAAGTTTACTACGCTGCTTTTTTGTGGTCCATTTAGGTCGATCGTCAAACCCCCATGCATGATCGGTACCGTAACAGCTATTCTGGGGGAGGTGTAAAGCTTCTCCCATTCCGCCAACTCCGAGAACAACACATATAGCCCTTATTTTCAATGGCTGATCCAGGATTTTCTGACAAAGGGCGGAACCTGAAATTGTCCTAAAAGTGTCAAACATTGTCCAAAACTTCGGATATTACGCTTAGAGTGCCAGTTTTTTGCCATCTTCTGATAGGCAAAGTTACTTCTGATGCATAAAAAATAATAATTTTTCGAAATTTTACAATAATTCTTACGAAATACTCGCAAAATTAATGCAGAAATTAACACAAATCGCCGAAAAAAATTGAAAAATCATTGTAAAAGCTACCAAATCTCTGTGTCTCTACAAAAACGTACTCTTCTGACGTAAAGTTAAGTTTTTTAGAACGCCAAGAGAGTCAGTAAATGTCATTAATGAGCACTACCCGGGTGCGAAGCACCAGAAACATTTAAAAATCATGATAAAAATCAATAAAATCATCAAAAAATCCTCATCTATTCTTCATTGCGCCCAAATCTTTCTGGACGACAGGGAATGGCCCCCGCCCCCTGTCGTCAAGGGGGCGGCGGCAACCTTGCATGTTGGGGATAACTAAAACTCACCAACTAAATCAATCGCAATCACGTTGCAATGACACAAAAAATTGCTTATTCTTTATTGTTTCAATGTAGATTAGAATTAAAACTGATGGCAGGTTTCGAAGACAGAGCAAATCTTAATCGACGAGGCGACTAAAATTAATTTGACAAATGTTAAAAACGATTTATGAATAATTTACAAATTTTTATTGTTTATTGATTTTCACCTTCATCTATATTATTTGTATTGTACATTCTTTTAAATTCTCCTATTAATACTTTTCGTTTCCGACAAAACCTGATTTATCTTAAAAACAACACTACTCCGCTTTAAACCGCAGTTTACTAACCAAATTATTCGGGGTTTTCGAGAATTTATCATGTCACTCAAATAATGAGCATCGGTTTTATTCACCGTCCGACATTATTTGACTTATTTAAGTCACCTGAATCGAGCTAAATCGATTCCAAATCTGAATTTTGAAAAATACGAAATCAGAATTTTTTTCTAATGACCGCAGAAATAAAAAAAGAGAAGTTAGAATGAAAATTTTGAAATGGAGTAAATTAAGAAAGCGATCATTGATGTGATTGCTGAAATAACGATAGATCAAAAAAATTAAATACAAATTCGATTAAGTCGTAATTTGATGAGTAATTTTCGGATACTTTAATAAAAAGCCAAAATATCGAGGGAGAATTTATAATTATGAATTAGCACAAGTAGACTGCAATATGCGTTTTTGGCTTTGGTCTCGAACACAAGACGTGGGGGTTAGACCCCTTTTCGAGAATCCGGTAGACTCCAGACTCGCAGAATAAATTTTTCCAGTCTTAATCACTCAGACCTCAAAAATTTGGCTGCTGCCCATATATGGACTCGAACTTGCGTGTTCTTGGGGTTGGGGGAGACTCAGCGGGTTAGACTTTCCAGAGAATGGCTACTGACCCCCGCTAAATGGCTGCGAACCCCCAGAATTGTTGATTTTTTTGTAAAAAATGTAAAAAATGTGCCTTTCTATAAGTGTTTAGCTCAATTTTGGATCAAAAGTCTCAACTTTTCGGGGCTTCGCGCCATATACACTTTTTGCCTTTATTTACTCAATTTACTCGTTTTTTTCGAATTTCTTCCAGATTTTTTCTGTTTTTATGTCCTAGAAAGAACGAGCATTTCCGAAACGCCAAAAAACAGTGTTTTTTAAGTCCATTCGTCGGTTTTAGCCCAAAAAACACGTTCTAAAAATTTTTTGGGTCTGCCCCTGCATTCCCATATTGTACACGTATGGTCTCGAAGCGAAAATTTAAAAGCACATACTTGTACATCTTCGAGAAGTTCGCGAAGAATTCCGAGGCCAAAACGAACCCAAAAATGCGCCACGCCACCACGATCATCATCGACATGGAAAACGTTATAACGGAAGAGAGCAAGAAGCACCAATATTTCCGCTCCTCCAGGCATTTTTTCTCGTCTTCGGTCAAATCATCTCGCCAACTCGAATTGCACAACGATCCGCCGGCGTACAATTTATTCGAAAACGGATCCGGGGCCATTTTGGGCCTTTTATGACTAGATTGAATAATTTTAGAAAGAAATCCGGATCAAAGATCAAAAAGTAACAAAATACATTTTGGTAGGCCAATTACGCCAGCGTTAAGAAATTACGGAAAAACGTCACTAAATTTTGAAAATTCAAATCTTGGGATTTACTAGATTC
The DNA here is from genome assembly GCA_036768485.1 of Mermis nigrescens. Classification (NCBI taxonomy): domain Eukaryota; kingdom Metazoa; phylum Nematoda; class Enoplea; order Mermithida; family Mermithidae; genus Mermis; species Mermis nigrescens. The sequence continues at coordinate 48,428 of JAVLUZ010000805.1, forward strand.
TGAAGGGTCATCGGGAATCTGGAGTTTAGAACCCAAAACCCAACACGCCATGTGGGGCTCCTGATTAAGCCCTTATAGTATACAGCCTAATCTACAGAATATAGCATTTCTTTTAAAAAAACAGTGAAATACGTTCTTTGAGGCATTTCAACGATTTTCCGATGGCTTCGCTCCAAACAACTTTCTGATAATCCGTCGTTGATAAATAAAATTCATTGAATTTCATAAAATTTTTGTGTTAACATTATATGAAGAAAGGGCATCATTCGAAACGTCATAAAATATAATTTCTGACGTGTATTCATCGTCTTGCAGTCCAAAAAAGCTGGAAATTATCATGAAATCTTATGTAAAATTTGAAAAAAAATGTATACTTATGATAAACAATTCACTGCAACAAATATAGACGAATAAAAAATAATGCGATTCGAGCACTAAACGCATAAATACTTTTAGTTGAAAAACCGATTACATTCTATTTAAATTTTTCTACAGAACATCTATTAGATTAACCAATAATCTTGAGGATAAGTAAGTTCCCGCAGAAAAAAGATCGAATTTTTAGATAATAAAAATTCGTATTACTGAGGATAAAAATTGCTGAAAAAACCATGATTCAATATTCAAGAATCTGTCAGATTTTGTGAGTTCAGATTTTAGAGTTATTAACCCCTCCCTGAAAACCCTTCCCCCGACCATACGTGATTTTTTACCTAAGAATCAATTAAAAATATCATCCGACGGTTGTTCTATTTGCGAGATATAATTCGGCCATTTATAATTTCAATGACGTCATTTCATTTGTACCAGCCGCATCCGTCCGTCGCAAGAACAATCTAGAATTAATTATCATTGTGGGAAAATCGTCCGATAGCTAAATAGAGAAAAAAATACGAATTCGTAAAATTTGCGCTGGCAACAATAATTTATTCGAATCGACATTTCCGATGCATCTAATAAGTACATTTACTGTGTCGATTAAATTGAGTATCGAAAAATAGGGCAAATTCCGTTAACAACAGATATCATTACGATTGCAATCAAACGTGAATTACACACTCGTTAACTCGTTGTTTAAGTGAATCAGTAAGAAGAAATAAGAAAAATAATAACGGCGTGTCTTAAAACCGGCATTTAATCGAAAAATGGCCTTAATCGCGTCCGCAGAACTGTGAAAATGGCTCTGGATCTGAAGTTCAGTCAAGCCTGAGGGCATCTCGATTATGCACGTCTTGAGCTTAATGCTAAGGTCGTAAATTTCAATCCGGCTTTAAGCCTAAATTAGTCTTAGATTTTAACTCAACTCGGGAGAAGCAAAATCGAACTAATAGATAGAAATTAACCGTCGGAACTTGGTCCTAAGCTTTAATTTTTTATTCGGTAGTAAGCCTAAATTAAACTTAGATTTAAAATCAATTTAAAGCGCAGCAAAACATGAACTAGTAAATCAAAATCAACCATCGGACTCATTTCCTAAAACCCTTGAATTTAAATTCAGCTTTAAGCCTAAATTTATCTTAAAATTTTGACTCAACTTAAGGCGCAGCAGGACTGAACTAATTGATTGAAATTAACGGCGGGAACACATTCCTATGCACTTCCATTTTAATACGGCTTAAGCCTCCATTTGCCTTAGATTTAAACCCAATTTAAGCACAGCAAAATCCAACTAATAAATCAAAATAATCATCGGAACTTAATCCTAAAATTTCAAATCGACTTTAAGCCTAAATTGGTAGTAATCTCTAAATCAATTCAAGCGCGGCAAAACCGAAGTAACAATTCGAAATGAAGCATCGGAACATAGTCCTTAGCTCTTAAATTTTAACAAGGATATAAGCCTTAATTAGTCCCAGACTTTAAACTCAACTTGAACCTCGGCAGACCCGGAATACTAAATCGAAATTAACCGTCGGAACTTAGTCGTAAGCTCTGAGATTTCAATTCGGCTGTGATCCTAAATTAGTCTAAGATTTAAACTCAACTTAAGCGCGGCAAAACCGAACCAATAAATCAATTTAACTAACGGGACTTAGTCCTAACCTCTTGAATTTTCATTCGGTTTTTAGCCTAAATCAGTGTTAGACTTAAACTCAACTTAAGCGCAGAAAAACCGAACTAATAAATCGGAGCCATCGTACATTGATTTGCATAGATCATTATACGAATCGATATTTCCTCATAATTAATGCATGGTGTGTTAATAAGGCCCCTTCGACGATTTGAAAAAAACGCAATTCCGCTACGCATTATCGCTTAAGTGAAAATCGATAAGTTTTTAATATTAAATTTGAATAAGAACGAACAGCCCATTCATCCAATTTCGCAGCATAAGATATAGACATTAGGAGCTTAGTCGGCTTAATAGGTCCGCATAAGCACAGCCTGCGTTAAAGCATTAGCCGAGCCCTAAACGGTACTGTACCCGAATATGCAAATTAGGGCTTCGCTTTCGTCGAAACTCGGCGCGTTCCTGAAACTTGAGTACAGCTTTAGAGCGCAAAACTTGGCACGCAACACAAAAAAATCTTTATTGACATTTTCGACGAGCGAGTCGACGGGCCGAGCTATGCGACATTAGAGCTCCCCCCAAAGAATCGACTATCGAAAGTTGAACAAAAGTTTCCAACTCGTCGGTTCTATGCAAATTAAGTGGGCGATTGATTTTTTAGATAAAAGGCGGAGAATGAAATTTTTTTGATCGTTTTATCGCGCAGGCGCGTTTACGCGAAGTAGGAGCTTATTCGAAAAGCATAGGACATGGCCCGGGCCGAAATCGAATTAGGCGATCTCGCGCGCGCGCATAAAAGTCGCTTAAAATAGATACAGAGTGAACAAGCCGGTCGAGTAGTAAAAATAACAATTTTTCATCCTTAATTGTCTCTCGAGGAAAAAACGAATTAGTCGGCGGCCTTGATTTTCCGTTCTGCACGAAACAACCGCAAAATTTTTAGTCATTTCGAATCGTACCCTAATTGCCTAAACGCTCGGATAAGCTCGTATTACAATAAAAAAGGCAATTCTTTCAGGAAAAATACGTGCGAGATCGGGGACAAGGAAAAATGGGCACAAATCTCTGCGTATACACCGTTGAAAGTGATAAAAATAATAAATTCGATTTAAGGTGGCCAAAATAAAAATAAATCGTATACACATAATACATCAGAGCAAGCGAAATGTAATTAGGTTTAGAGTTATGTAAGTGAAACGGTATTTTGTAACTTAAGGTCGGGATTCGATTGAATTCGAGATCTAATTTAATTTTCTTAGGATTCAATCAATGCGCCCCTAATTTTTTTGGCAAAGTTTTTTCATGTTTGGCAGCTTGATAATTTTGATCAGAAATGTGAATATTGCTATTCGAATCTTTATTCAATTATTGATGAAAACTGTCCAAAAAAGTCAATTGCTATTTTAAAACTAGAAAGACTGGCCGCATCCTGAAACTGTTACACAACAACAACGCGTGGTATTTAGCAAATGTAATGCAGGTGAAGGGAGAATTCTGCCCTCAAATCTTTTTCTCAAAATTTTCAGCTCAGGAACTACATGCAGGTTTTGAGCGTAAAATAATCAGATTTTCGGCGCTTCGCGCCATGCGTTTGAAGAATGAAAAATGTCGAAATTTCCCCTCACTCTGCAACAGATATAATTCAAACATTGCTTATATACGTACGTCTCTCGAATGCTGCGAAATTGAGCCTAAAAGGGTAAAAATGTCGAAAATTAATCAGTTTTGCACTCTGTATTCATGAAAAACTAAAATATTGAATTTAAACGAGTGAAGCACGAAAATTTGTGCCAGATCATTTAATTAATCATTGTGCTTTATGACGTGAGCTGCTGAAATGATTCAAGAAAGAAAATTAAGCCAAAAATAACTTCATATCATGTAAAATAGCGTCTGAACGCAATTTACGAATATAAATACAGAAAGTTACCGAAATTTCGGCGATTTCCATATTAACGTAAAATCCTGAATATAGGGCTAACTACATATGCATTAGCCTCAAAGGGATGGATGAAAAAATGCATGCAATGAATGCAACCATCACAAGAATACGCGAACTTACAAAAATGTGAGACAGCTACTTGCACTCGCAATAGGCTTTTACTTGCCATTATTTTGAATGAATGAGAAAAATGCTAAGCGTGTGTTTCAATAGAAGCGCCAAAAAATGAAACGCTTAATCGTTTTGCGACAAAAAAGTTACGAGCAAATTTGCATATTTAGGTGAAAAAAAGCTAAGCCGACGTAGGCGACTCAGTTTCGAAAAGAAAATAATGCTCTTAGGCTAATGCACCAGCTTTTTATAATTCATAAGCCGCGTCATATTTTACGCATATTTCTAATGCATTAAATACTCGCCTGAGGGGATTTTTCTGAGTAATAAATAAATAAAATGTTCGAGCGAGATTTATACGCGCTCCTGCGTTTGACATTTAATCATTCGAGGCTTTGTGGCAAGAAATGAATGATTCGCAAAAAATAAATTTGCATAAGCTAAATACTCATTAGGCAACGGAGTGTAAAGGAAAAAATGAAACTCGGGCCGTAAATGCATAAATATGTACGTATTTTCGACGAGTAATAAGAGCTGTGTGACAAACAAATGCTGAGAATGCGGAAATTTAGGAAAAAATCCTTCCATATCTGAGGGTTTCCGCCGAATTAGCGACTAATTTAACTAAGCATAACAAAGAAATGCAGCTATTTTGTCAAGATACTCGAATTTCTTTGGCTTTTATCAATTTGGCCCCAGAGGCGTTATTGATGAATTAATAAAAAAATGGAAACGAAAATAATGATTAGTGAACAGCCCACAAATTAATTAACAATTGACCGTGTTTGGCTCAAGTCAAGTCAAGTGTTAGCTACATATCTTCAAGAAACTGGGGCATTTTCCTGCTTTTTTCACCTTTCCAGAATAAGTTTCTTTTAACGCATCGATACGTAACAAAGTTCATGAAAGCTGCAATCAGAATGCAATTTTATGCATAATTACATTCTCAAAATGTAATTCACTTGCTTAAAAAATTGTCAATATGACGCCTTCTAAGAATCAGAAAATTAAGGCTTTAGAATAAATTTAAGGCGATAAAATTCTTCAGTGCGATATATGTCCATTCGTTCGTATGCGCAATAAAACCGCGCACGTCTGTCATTTTCCGACATTATTGAGTTTTAGTAAGAAGCAATAAAAACCAAGTAAAACATTTTGAAAAAGCTAACTTTTCAACGGAATAACGTTTTGAAAGCGGAGAGACGAAAGTTATTATAAAAGTGCCGAATCAAACGACGGCACTTAAGCGAAGCCATCCGACCAACTCTAATGTTAACGATGAAAAGCTAAAGCTACATAAATTGAGCATATTTTACCGGGAGAATATAAATCAGATACGACCACATCCTCAAATGGATAGACAAAGTTGCGCTGTATACCACATTAATGGCATTAATAGCTAAAAGAAAGAATACGGCCTTGCAATTTTGCACTAACAAACAAAGAATAGTGCACCCTGCGATGTGCACTAAATAGTGCATAACGGCATAGAGGCCGTAACTTTGCAGCGGAACTAATGAAAATATTATTGTTCGTTGGTTTGTTGCCAATTTTTAAGAGAAACTTGAAGCATCGCGACCAATGCACGCTGGGTCTTGGAGGGTCTAGACAATATAGGTGCAAAGCATGGCCGATCTGGCGGAGGAGGTCAGCCGGTCTGGGGAAGGGTCAAAAATGGAGCTTTTCTGGGCCAAAATCACCTCAAAAAATTGTATAAGCGCCAATTTAAGGTTGAAACTACGTTATTACGCTGTTTCTGGTCAATTTGAGGCACTTTAGGAGACGATTTGCAATTTTGATCCGTTTTCAGCCTCCCTTTTTGCCTCATTTTCCCTATAAAATTTTCCGTTTTCCAATTCTGAGTGGGTCAGGACCAAACATGTACGTGGGTGTGCGGGACGGAGGTTTGGGGTCCTTCCTGACCCTCCCGCCCAGAATAGAAAAATTGAAAACTTTGTGGGGAAGAGAGGCGAAATAAAGGCCAAAAACGGATGAAAATTTAGAATTTTTCAAAAGTGCTTCAAATTGACCGGAAACTGTGTAATAACGTAGTTCTAATGCCATTTTGGCGCTTTTATCAATTTTTGAGATATTTTGGCCTAAAAAACTTAATTTTCGAGCCCCCTCCCCAAGACCGGCTGACCCCCCATCAGATCGGCCATGCATTGCAACAATGGTCAGGACCCTCCAAACCCCCGTGCATGTCTGGTCTAGACCCCAAAAAATGGATAAATCAGAAATTATCTGGAGTAAGTAAGGCAAAATGAAGGCTGAAAATGGAAACTTTTCTTTACAAATGCTCCGAAACCAGAAACTGTAGAATTTGTCTTAACGCATTTTAGCTTGTATACTACTTGAACTAATTTTGGCCCAAATAGCTTGATTTTCGATTTTACCCCTTTCACCAATTGACACACCCCCCCCCCCACATCGGCCATGCTCTATGCATCTGTGTACTATATTATCGGAATCCGAAATCGGTCACGTGTTTTTGCAGAATTCGAAGAGCAAAGTTTGTTGTATTGCCAACGATAATCATTATTGTTTGGAAAAAAACTAAATGATAGGTTCGATTATGATGTTATGAAAGATGAGAATTTTAGCAAGATAGATAGCATATATGTCGAAATTTAAAAAAAAACACTTAAGGACAGAGACGACAATTAAAAAACGCAGAAGCATTAAGATAATTTGCGATTCAAGATGCCGATAAAATGCGAAGGAAAGTGCAGATTGTTGCTCGCGGTAATCTTAAAATTTGAGCAGCGTAAAATCAGCAAAATATTAGTTCGAAGTGCAAAAAAGCTGACTTTGTAGGCCGCAGCTAGAGTAAAAAAGACGGAAGACGAGAGCTGGCTGAATAATGTTCGCGTATATATAATCAACGATGGAAGAAAACAAAAACGCAATAAAATAAAATCCAAATCTTAATTAAAAGGATAATACATTTGCAAGCAACAAGGAATTGAAGACTCTCAGCAGCTTAAGTGATCGAAGTCGAAGCCTCGGACTGATTTTTCAATAAATAATGCAATAATTATAAATAAGTAATTCAACCGCAAAATAGCAACCTTAAGAAAATTTTTTAGGGAAAATACTCGCAGGCATACGTGTTCTTAGGGGATGGATTGACTTGACACCCCCAGAATGGCTGCAACCATCTCACAGAATTGACGACTATTCGTAAAAATTAAAGCGCGCTTTTTAAGCGGGTTTAGCTTATCAAAACTCTCAAATTTTCAGCGCTTCGCGCCAACATATTTTTGACTATATTTTTGTTCAATTTTCTCGATTTTTTCAAACTTTTTTGTTTTTTATCTCCTAGAAAGAACGAGCATTGTCCAAAACGTCTAAAAACAGTATTTTTGACGTTAACCCGTCGTTTTTAGCCCAACAATGACACTTTTGGGAGCCCCCATCCTCCTGAATTCCCCTGCTATACAATCTATGCATGCTCGAATACGACAAACTTAATCAAAAAAGGACGAAAGATAAACATTCTTGAAAATACTTTTTACTCGAAAGTACATACCTTTTCAAAGCAGTGCTTTTGTACAAATCCTCTTTTGCCACTATTCAGACGAAAACTTTTCTGAATTCTTTAATGCAATGCAGGTATTTATTATGCGAAGAAAATAACGCAAAACATACCTACTGTATGCTAAACGTGAGCGGAGGTTTATACCCTCGAGAATTCGGTAGACCTCAAAAAATCGATAGACTTCCAAAATTGAATTCTTGAGATTTTTGCCAGTTTTACACCACCTTCATAGACCCCCAAGAATTTGGCTGCCGCCTATGTATATTGGACACCTAAACATACCTAGTGGTGGATTTTCAGGGAGGGGGGGTTTGCCTTCTTCCTTTTTCTCCACTAGCCCAATGACTATAGTCCGTTTCACATAACTTCGTGCATGAATTCTAAGAATTTTCATCGACAGTAAGCTGAGGGTTACGATAATTATATATCAGATTAATGCTATAATCGCAATCTGTCAGCTCTTGGAGATGATTTTTATAAATTTATGACCGAAGTTGTGTGAAACAGGACTAAAGGTGAAGAATGAATATGTACATACATCATAGGTAGCGCGTTAGCGCGTACCTATAATATACTTGAGTACCCCCAACACCTGGGCACCCCTACAGCTATAACGGGACACTTCTGGAAGGTGCGGTTTTTTTTAAAGAAAGATAATAAAAAAATTCGCTGCCCGTGTTTTTTTGTTTTTCTTGAAACTCAAAATTGACTGTGTAAAGAAGGTGTAAAGTTTTTGTGTAACGTTATAACATAGGACAAATTTTGGGACCTTTTTACTGCGGCATGTAGACAACTGAGTATTGATGACTCGAAGGATTGAACAGAATAGGATAATAGAGGGATGAATTCTACAGATGATACTTTTTTTGTTTTTTGAAATTCGCATTATTTATCGAACGGCAGTGTAAAGAGTGCGAAAATCTGGGGGTGAAAAAGCACTTTTTGGTCGAGTTTTCAACCTTCCTATGTCCGATACTAACTCCGGTTATGAGGTTTTTAAAATGTTTTCTGACAGAAATTTAGAGCGGATCAAGAGCTACATTCTGCATATAAGCAAAGTCTTCTATGCTCTATGGTGAGTTAGATCCTGGGGTTTAAAGTTTACACTCTAGTGGATGGTGTAAAAAAATGGATTTTAACTAAGATTTCTCTGCTAAATTTTTCCGCTTATGAGTCAGTGCAAATCGAAGACATCATTAATAAAGTGCCTCACAGGGGCTAAACATCGCAGCAAACCGCATTTAAAAAAAACGCAATATTGAGTTATTTATGGGGGTGTAGAGTTCGAAATCAGAGGTAAAAAATGGGCTAAAAAACACGTTTTTTCCGAAGTTTGATTGATAAATCATGCCAAATAATTTTTGCAACAGAAGTTTGGCACACAGGAATGTACTACGATTTAAAAGCTACAAATTGTACCAAACCGAATTTCTTTAAACTCAATGGGGAGTTCGGTACGGAATTTTAAAGTTTACAGTGTTCTAAATGATGGAAAATACGTTTTTGTTGCGTTTTTTTGTTCGCCACTTTCTCCGTCCAGAAGTCGGGATAAGTCTAATAGAATAAAAATAAAGTGCTTTATATCGGGTGCATGTCAAAGCAAATTGTCTATACATTATATTTAGCGAGTGTAAAGTCAAAAATTTGGAGTTTTAAATGCGTTTCTGTCTTGTTTTTTCTGCCTGCTTCTCCGGTTACGAGTCAGGGACACGTTTATCAAGTCTAGAAATGGACCAGGAATCAAATTTGATATGCCAGTCTGGCGCATATGTTTACACTCTACGGTGTTGTAAAGTAGTTTACACCAATTGTTAGTTTGCCCATAGAACATTATGTAGACTTAATTTTTTCATAAATATTAATCGTAATATCGGAACAATATCAAAATTACGAATCTGACTAAAATCTTCTTTACACTAGGTGTTTACATGAAGTTTACACTACATATATATTATCTTCGTTTTTGAGCATTCCTGAAACCTAATTTTTTCTTGGAGCCTAGAAGTTTTCAAAGGATCAAATGTGAGACGTCACGTAGGCGCGTTTGTTTACATCCAACAGTGATGTAAAGTAGTTTACATTCATTGTTTATATGTCCTCAGACCATTGTAGAGACATAATTTTTTCATGAATGTTGATCATAATATCCGAGTAATTTTTTACACTGCATGTTAGCCTTTGTTCTAGAGCATTGCAAAAATCGAAATTTTTTCCTGAGATATAAAAATTTACAGGGAATGAAATATATACGTCAATTGGGCGCGCTTGCTTACACTCAGCAGTATTGCAAAGTGGTTTAAACCTAATGTTTATTGTCTTTAAAACATTATGGAGACTCATTTTTCCATAAATGTTGAAAGAAATATCGGAGCAATATCAAAATTACGAATCCGACTAAAATATTCTTTACGCTATGTGTTTGTGTAAAGTTTACGTTACGTGTTAACCCTAATTCGATAGACTTGCAGAGACTTTGTAACTGAAGTCAAGAAATTTTCAAGGATTCATATGTGAGACATCAATTAAGTGAGTTTGTTTACCCTCAAAAGTAATCTAAAGTGATTTAAAAATTATGTTCAAGTGTCCTTAGATCATTGAAGAGATGTAATTTTGTCTTAAATGGGTTGCATTAAAGTTAAATCTTTCTTAGCCGTGTTTATAATATGTTTCACAAAATCTTGCACATGGAGAGCTATCGTTTAATTGATGTAAATTGCCTGCAAAAGTGGTTTAAAATGAACCAGCAATCACACTACTGTGCACAGAAGTCGACAAAGATATACAGCTTTATTGTAATCATGTACATTAATAAGCCGTAAACTGTTAGTATTCTCTACACCTAGTAGTTGTGTAAAGTTTGCACTATTCATTTGTTGTTAATATGTAGTCTATACTACAAATTTATTTTACTACCAAATCAAAGCGTTAGTGTTCCTTACATTTGATATTTGCGTGAAGTTTTTGAATTTTTGCCGAAAATCTTTGCCTTCTAATTTACCAACATCCCGCCTTTTCCATTTTCTTGAAGTTTAAAATCTTTTATAATTCTCTCATAATTTAATGGTAGGTTTTAACTTTAAGTTTCTCTTGGTTTACAACTCTCGCTTAGCAAGCTCATTTTTCAAAACTTTTTCATAGTGATCAGATTAGTTGCGTTTAGTTTGGAATTGGTGGACGGTCGTTATTTTATTACTCGGCTTAAATAAACCAAGTGACTATCTTTTGATTATTTTCTTCATCGCAAATTCAAACACCCAATTTTCAATTTGAAAATTGACCCAATTTTCAATTTGAAAATTGATCCAATTTTCAATTTGAAAATTGAAAATTGGGTGTTTTCAATTTCAAAAGTCACAACACATTGTGCTTGTGTATTGATTGAGTGAGGATTTGCAATGTGAATTCGTTGGTTAAATTTTGTGCTTGATTATAAGTGAACTGCACATTAAGAAGAAATAACTTAATGCAGTTTTAATTTGAAAATGGATGGTGTCAATAAGGTTGTCTTGTTTAAAAAGGATAATGCTGATGTTAAGAACAATATTGTTTTCCGCGTTCTTGGACTGTTGTCATTATTGTGGCATGTTACTGATTGTGTTTACTGACTGATGTACTGAAATCACGCTAATTAAAAGTAGTGTACTAGCAAAGAAAAATGCTCCGATGGAACAAAAAAGATGAATATACTTGGAATTGTGGATTATTATGGATGTAAAAGGAGGGGACTAGGAAAAATCTACCTAAAGTCGGAAAATCTGCTAAAAATCACACTTTCTCTAAGCAACGCAAAAAATCGATGTATATTCTGCGGCCTCTAAAAAAGTGTCTTTTTTAAATAATGTTCGAAGTTTCAGATAAGAGTGTATAAACGAAATCTATCAAGGTTACTTTTTTAAATTGCTGGCACCTGATTGATAGAAAACTAAGAGGTATTGTATTTAAAGTTGTTTTGTTTTATGAGCATTATAGCAAGCAAAGCAGGAGCCGATTGATTAGTGCACACAATCGTTTCGGGCATGCTAGTGTATCTACATTAAGTCTGTTTCAAGTCAACTTACGTGTTTCCTACTGTTTTTAACCAACCATGTCTTCAATTGTCTTCGATGTTTGCTATTTCATTCAATTGGCTTGGAAGACTGTTAGTTTACTTAATATCATTTCCCATAGCTACTGCATAGCTAACGTGCTGCTGTTTCAATCATTGTTATGGTTGAATATTTATTTTAATCTGTTGGCCGCAGAATATACATCGATTTTTTGCGTTGCTTAGAGAAAGTGTGATTTTTAGCAGATTTTCCGACTTTAGGTAGATTTTTCCTAGTCCCCTCCTTTTACATCCATAATAATCCACAATTCCAAGTATATTCATCTTTTTTGTTCCATCGGAGCATTTTTCTTTGCTACATAGATATAGGTACCTGCAATGATTTTGCTTTCATTCATGATTCAACATGTGTTGATCCTCATTATTATTAGCTGCCTCCGAGTGCAAACGGTGTTTGGCATAAAGCTTAATTGTTCCTAGTGTTATTTTACCCATTTAACTCGTTTTACTTTTTCAGCTATTGCACAAATCCTAATTCGATCATGTCACGTTAACATGAGGGTGGATAATCACATGAATGTAATCGTAGGTAGAGCGTTAGCGCGTACCTATAATATACTTGGGTACCCCAACATATGTCCGCCCCTCACAGCTATAACGGCACACATCTGGGAGGTGCGGTTTTTTGTAAACGGTAGATAATAAAAAAACTTAGATACCCTTTTTTGGTTTAAACTCAATACCGAGGCAGTCGTGAGTGTGTAAAGTTTAAGCCAAAAATTCAAATGATTAGCGGAAGGTCAATTTTTCGAAAAAAATGTTCTCCTTGATTAGTAGGTAACAAATCTGGTCTTAAAATTTCTTTACACTCATTATATGTTTCACAGGAGTGTAAATTAGACGATTTTTTACTGTTTTCATGTGCACGAGCATATCTAACTCAGTTTTACATTCTATGCAGTCTGTGTGATTTCAAAAGGTAGACGGTTATAAAATCTAGGGGAGCCTTTTTTATTTTTGTTAAAAGTAATATTTTCAAAGTTAGAGGCGGTTTATTGTAAAGTGTCTAATACAAAAAAATATTTCTCCCCTGTGATATTCACCACTTAGTAGACAGAATTGGTAAATACCTTTAAATTGTGCCTCGTCCTAAGCGCTACACGTCAAAATTTATTTTGTTTCTTTACAATCAATATTATGTTATAAGTGCAGGTGTAAACTTTGCATTGAAAAAATTTTTTCACCTAGAGCAACCTAGTTGATGATTTTTTTGAAAATGTTCTCCGTAAGGGCAGAATAACGAATCTGACCTTTATACATTTCTACAGCCACTTTTTGTGTTGAGGTATGAAGAGGTGAACTTTGAATTATACATCTATTTTCTAATGCCGATAGATAACTCCGTATTGCATATTGTTTGATCAGATAATTCTTATTTCAGAGGTTTTTGACTCGTCTTTAATAAATAATTATGTTTATCATCATAAATCCACTATTCTTAAACTTCAGTAGAGTGATAAATATTTTTTAATAATTGACTTAGTATTAAAAGCCGCCTATATGTCGAGTTGGCACAGAGGCTCACGCGTCGGTTCTCGCATGCGGGTTTGAGAAAGGACTAATGAGTTAAAATCTTCTGAGTACTAACTTCTTTCATTTTTTAATTCTTTTGGCAAAACCATGTAGGTACTGTCGACTTGTTTATGTCTGCCAACAACTCCGGTTATGAGATTTGAGAAATTTTTCTGACAGAAATGTACTACGGATCAAGGGCTATCTTCCGCTTACCGGCAAACTTTTCTACAATCAACACGCAGTTAGTAACATGGGTTTAGACTTTAAACTCCAATGGATAAGTAATAAAACAGATTTTGTCCAAGATTTCTCTGCTAAGTTTTTCGCTTATGAGTTGGGATGAATTGAATAAAATGGTAATAAAGTAACATCGAAGAGCTACACGTCGAAGCAAGCCGCGTTCAAAAACGTAATATTCAGTCGTTTTTGGGGTGTAAAGTTCGAAATCTGAGGTGTAAAATGGGCCAAAAAACGGGTTTTTTCGTATTTTGATTGGTGAATCATATCACATATTTTGCGGAACATAAGTTTGTCACATACAAACGTACTACAATCGAAGGGCTACAAACTGGCTCGTAGTGAATTTATTTACACTCAATGGGGCGTTAGGTACAGATTTTTAAAGTTTACAATGTAGTGGACAGTAGAAAATACATGTTTGTCCATTTTTTGTTCGCCACTTTTTCTGTTCAGAATTCGGGCGAGGTCGAATAAGATAAAAATAAAGTTCTTTCTAAGGGGAACGCGTCACAGTGAATTGCGTTTGTTTACATCAAAATTTAGCTTTTTCGGGAGGTGTAAAGTCAAAAAAATGGGGGAGTTAAATGTGTTTCTGTCTTGTTTTTTTCTGCCAAGTTCTGGGTTATGAGTCTGGATATAATCTCAAGTCTTAAAATGAACCTAAACCAAATGTGATACGCTAGTTTGTTTGTACTCAACAGTGAAGTAAAGTAGTTTACATCTGATATTTATTTGTCCTCGGGCCATTGTGGAGACTCAGTTTTTCAATAAATGTTGATCGCAATATCAAAGTAATATCAGAATTTACGAATTAGACTGAAATTTGCTTTACACTCTGTGGTTGTGTAATGTTTACAGTGCATATTAACTTTAGTTCTAGAGCCTTACGAAAGCTTAATTTTTTCAAAATGTTCTACGTAAAATCAGAATTGATAATCTGTCTGTTAGTTTTCTCTACACCCAGTAGTTGTGTAGAGTTTAGAGTTTGTAGAGTTTGCACTATTTATTTGTTGTTAATATGTAGTTTACACTACAAATATATTTTACCTCTAAATCTGAGCGTTAGTGATCCCGACACTTGATATTTGCGTAAAGTTTATGCTTAAAAACTTTGATCTGTTTAAATAATGTAAGGTTGTCTTGTTCAAAAAGGATAATGCAGATGTTAAGAACAATATTGTTTTCCGTATTATTGGACTGCTGTCATTATTGTGGCATGTTTTTGTATGTGTTTACTGACTGATGTACTCAAATCATGCTAATTAAAAGTAGGGTACTAGCAACGAAAAATGCTCCGATGGAACAAAAAAGATGAATATACTCGGAATTGTGGATTGTAAAGGATGTAAAATGAGAGGACTAGGAAAAAGCTACATGAAAGTAGCAAAATCTGATAAAAATCACACTGTCTCTAAGCAACGCAAAAATCGAAGTATATTCTGCGGCCAACACATTAAAATAAATATTTAAACATAAAAATAATTGAAAAAGCAGCACGTTAGCTATGCAGTAGCTATGGGAATTGATATTGAGTAAACGAACAGTCTTTCTAAGCGAATTGAACGAAATAGCAAACATCGATGCATCCAAGACAATTGAAGAAATTGTTGGTTTGAAACAGTAGGAAACGCGTAAGTTGACTTGAAACAGACTAAATGTAGGTACACTAGCATGCCCGTAACGACTGTGTGCACTAATCAATCAGCCCCTGTTTTGCTTGCTATAAAGCTCTTAACAAAGTAAAACAACTTTAAATACAATACCACTTAGTTTTCTATCAATCAGGATACGAAGCTAGTCAGCGTCACTACTTGCCAGCAATTTAAATAAAAGTAAACATTATAGATTTCGTTTATACACTCTTATCTGAAACTTAGCAAATTATTTAAAAAAGACACTTTTCAGAGGCCGCAGAATATACTTCGATTTTTTGCGTTGCTTAGAGAAAGTGTGATTTTTATCAGATTTTGCGACTTTAGGTAGCTTTTTCCTAGTCCCCTCCTTTTACATCCTCAACAATCCACAATTCCAAGTATTTTCATCTTTTTTGTTCCATCGGAGCATTTTTCTTTGCTAGTTATAGTCTGTTTCACATAACTTCCGTGCATAAATTTTAAGAATTTTTATCGACAGTTAGCCGATTACGATAATTATATTTCAGATATGCTATAATCGCAATCTGTCAGCTTATTGTCGGAGATAGTTTTTCACATTCATAACTCAGCCTGCGTTAAAGAGACTATAGTTTATGATTATCAATACGGTGCGTTCTCTGACTTGTGACGTGCTTTGTTCGCCCTTTTTGGTTTCCTTCACCGCGTCCAACTTTGTATCGACGTTTCGACCTGGCCAGAGCTTTCTAGCATTTTGATTAAATCTGTGAGAAAATCTGTTGTTTATAATCACTATCACACACACACACACACACACACACACACACACACACACACACACACACACACACACACACACACACACACACACACACACACACACACACACAAACACACCTTTCGGGAATCGAATGCTAGCTTAAATAAGCCGGAAATATATTTGAAATGATACTACGCTCTCCTATTGTTATTGTTGAATTCAGAGTCCATTCGTCTTTTGTTTCAGAGTTCTTACTAAACAAATACATACTGTTCAACCATTCTTCAACACAATTTTGGAGCCAAATGCGTACTATAGCTTTTGGAACCTAAAATATTTTAAAATCATTCAAACCAAATTTAATTTTCTTTCCAAACTGGAGTTCTGGAACCAATTAATTAAAGTATGTATGTAGGAACCGAATTAGTACTGAACCCCAAGCCAGCCAAGGAGGCTGATGTCCTGTTTGTTCTAGGTACTTACGGCCGGGAATCCCTGGAGTGGCTATGCCCATAGGTGGGCAGTACCGAAACTCTGGGGAGGGGGTGCAGGTCTTAAAAATGGTAGTATGGCAAAAAACACCATTTTTCAGTTTTCTCATCGAACACTATCTATTGGCATCAAAAATTGCGAGAAAAACAAACAAAAAAAATTTTCTACAATCGAATACTGAGAGGGGATATTTTGGTTTCTGGGGCAAGGGGGTATTCGGCCTTTGGGGAGGGGGGAGGGGTGGGGTGCATACCCCACGTACGGCTAAGGCCGAATTTCCATTATGTCCGACCCGCTCCCCTGTTAGGTCTTAGCGCAGCAGAGCCTTCCTCCCTTCCCTGAGCCGCTAAACCCAAAGCTCACCTTTAAATTTACGTTCGCACGGAATAAAACCAATTTATTACTTATATTCACTTTGTTGGCAATCTGAGAAACCACATTTTTGTACATACTTACTTTTCTTCCATTTATTACGGTAAGTGCTAAAATTTTTCTGCGCTTAGCGTCCAAGCCTCTAAAGGTATTTTCTTCTGCCTAAATTTTACGGTATTAAACAATTTAATTTTATTTAATAATGAGCTCAATAAACTTCAGTAGTTTTCTAAATTTTAATTTTTACCTATTTTTAATAATATTTATTTTAATTTTATTTAAAAATTAATAACGCTAGCTTTCGATCATTTTTATAATAATTTGAGCAACTTTATAAATAATGCAGCTTTAGATATAGTAGAAGAAATGTAAGCACGTTTTCTGTAAAAGTTACGCAAACTATTAAATATTTTGAAAATTTCTTGCATCAGAAACAATTTTGAGTAGAAGTAGACAATATGGACCGGCGAAGAACGAAATTCTGCGAAAGTGAGATAACGGATTTTCGGTAATATTGTCAACTGTTTCGGGAAAAACACGCTACTGCCACCTCTTGAAAATAGCGAATACGCCGCTGAATTAATGAGTACAGAAAGTTGGACTATGATTACTGTAACCATACGTGGACGTGAGGGGTGGGGTTTGCGGGGTATACACCCTCCCAGAAGTTCGAATACCCCCGGAAACCGAAATCCCCCTCCTCAAATTCAATTTTTGAAATTTATTCCGCAATTTTTTGATGCCTATGGATAGTGCTCGACGAGAAAAGTTGAAAAATGGTGTTATTTCGCCATACCACCATTTTTGACCTATGAAAAATCTTGCAACCCCTCCCTGGTGCTGCCCTGCCCACCTATGACTGTAATTTTCCGGATGGAATTTTCTAATCAATTAGCACCGAAATTTCAATTCTCGGGTCTATCGATTATGGATAATGGATCCGCTGGATTCAGGGGAGGGCTCAGATCCCCAGACCCACGTGTGCTGACAACTAGCATTCTAACAACAATCTTTTTACTACAAAAGTCATTTAAAAACGAGCACAATCACGATGGCGAAGTAAAGTCTGAAAAAACATCCATAGCGCAATCGCGAGTCGGACACACACCTGGGCGTGGGGGGGGGGGGGGGGGTTTGGGGGAGGTATGCAGCCCCCAGAAACCAAAATACCCCCTCAGAATTCAATTTTTTGAAAATTTTTTTCGTTTTTTTCGCAACTTTTTGATGCCAATGGATAGTGCTTGATGAGAAACGTCGAAAAATTATGTTTTCATCGCCATACCACCATTTTTAAGGCCATTTTTTGACCTTCAAAAAATCTTGCACACCCCCCCCAGAATTTTCTTGCTGCCCACGTATGGTCGGACAGTGACAAGACAACCATACATGGGCAGCACCAAAATTCTGGGGGAGGGGTGCACGTAGGTCAAAAATGGTCTTAAAAATGGTGGTCAGGCGAAAAAAACACAATTTTTCAACGTTTCTCATCGAGCACTATCCATTGGCATCAAAAAATTGCGAAAAAACAATAAAATGTTCAAAAATTGAATTTTGGAGGTATTTAGGTTTCTGGGGGGATTCGGCCTTCTAAGGGGGGTGCATACCCCAAACCATACCTTCTTCGCCCATGTGTGGATAATAGATCCATCCGTGTTCGTGCTGACAACCATGAGATTTTCACCCGTTTTCACCCCAGAATTCGAATTCTGCAAAAAATCGTAGAAAAAGTACTTTTTATTTATTTTACTTATCTTTTTGTATTTGATTTCATTGATTCTGCTTATTTTGTATTTATTATCACTTTTCGAATATTTTTTTAGGTTCTCAAAATATAGAACATCGTCAGAAAAAGCAAAGATGATGCTTTTAAATTAAACCCACATCTTTGAGCCCACGCAAAATTCAGGGGGGGGGGTTCCGATGGGGCGAAATTGTCAAGAAGGGCACTAATTAGAAGACATATATGTGTGGGGGAGTTTGGGTGGTATGCACCCCCCGAGCTACCAAAATACCCCCAGAAATCAAAATATCATCAGAATTCAATTTTTGAAAGTTTTTTCGTTTTTTCCGCAATTTTTTATGCCAATAGATAGTGCTCGATGAGAAACGTCGAAAATTGGTGTTTTTTCGCCATACCACTACTTTTAAGGCCATTTTTGACCTGTGAAAAATCCTGCACCCCCAGAATTTTCTTGCTGCCCACGTATGGTCCAGACCATTGGTGGGAGGCACCGAAATTCTAAGGGAGGTGCAAGATATTTCAAAGGTCAAAAATGGTCTTAAAAATGGTGGTATGGCGAAAAACACCATTTTTCAACGTTTCTCTTCGAGCACTATCCATTGGTATCGAAAAATTGCGGAAAAAAACTTCCAAAAATTGAATTCTAAGGGATACTTTGGTTTCTAGAAGAGGGGCATTCGGCCTTCGGCTGGTGCATAGCCTCCCGAACCCCCAACCATCCCACCCCCACGCACACGTGTGGTCCAGACCATACATGAGTAGCAGAGAAATTCTGGGGTTTGGATCGGTAAAATTGCCAAAAATTTTACTAAAAATAGCATTCTGGGGGTCTACAGTAATCTGGGAAAGGTTTTTCAACTTCTGGGGGAGGGGACACCCCAACCCCACCCATATGTAGTCCGAACCTCCAAGGCCCATGTTCGGTTACTTCCCTTCCCAGAATTCCCACATTGAGCACGTCTGCTGACAACCATAAATAAAGCGAATAATCCACAAGCGAATGAAATAAAAACAGTAATCACAGTACAGTTAGATTCGAATTTGGCGCGATCACTGACAAAAATCGTTTAACAGCGTTTTTCTTTTTAATTCGGCTACGTGCATTTGTCGTTGCATGTCCTGTTTTGAAAATTTTAAATTTTGGATTTCAAAAATTAAAAAAATCCGGTGCGCAGTCAAGAAAAAATTTAATCTGAAGATAATTTAAAGTGTGTAAAGCGCGTACGGTATAAATCGAAAATTGTAGAATAGGATGTTGTAAAGTACCCTCGGTGTAAAGCAAAATAAAGTTAATGTTGTAAAGCGCTATCGAGCATTTAAAACCAATGACTAAAATCAGGAGGCGTAAGTGAAAAATCGTAAAAAAACATGATGTAAATAAATAAATTGATAAATGTAAACTGAATATGAAAAAATATTGTCCTTATCATTCGCTATTTTCTCGATAAATAATTATAATTTCGCTACCATTTTAAAACTTTTGTCCAGGCCGGATTTTAAGCCAAAAAATACCAAATTTTTCGATAAACTAAAAATTAATAAGACGACGCTATAAATATGAAATATTTTCACACAGAAAGAGTGCAATAAGAAATTTGTAATAAAACTTCAGAGCGTGGAGTAGAATTTTTCTTTTTCTCGGAAAAATAAAAATAAATCGTTAATGTTTGAGAAATTCAAAATATTTGGAATAAATTCGAAATTTTGGTTTTTCCCCATCAGAAAATTTGTTTCATAAACCAATATTCAATAAGCAATCAATCAATAAATTTAAATAAGAAGCCTGTAAAAAAAGTTTTATTATGTATTCAAAATCTATTTAATATTTAAAATTTAAATTCCAAAATTATTTTTATAAAAAGGATAATAGTCGAGTAAGTCCCTTTGAAAAGTGAACAACTGGAGACAGCGAATCTTTCATAGAATCAGATAATAATATCAATTTTGATTTTTTAATAATTTTGTAAATTAATGTTTAAACTTCATAAATATATTTAAACCGTTCCATATAGATTCCAAGCGGTTTAGTTTAATGAAGGAAAGGCGAAAAATAATGCAAGCTTTTCGCTGGAAAAACAAAATAACGTTAAACGATCTTTTCCATACATGCACAGCATGGGAATTATGGGGAGGGGCGTGAAATTATTATGTGCCTTTTTTGGGTGTAAAAGTGGTAAGTAGGCGTCAAAAATATCGTTTTTCAGCGTTTCTGACGATGCTCTATCTTTCTATAGCATAAAAACATGAATAAATTTAAAAAAATTCAAAAATTCGGAACAAATCGGACAAAATATAGTCAACACATGAGTATAATGGCGCGAAGCGCCGAAAATTTGGCACTTATGAGCAACTAGATAACGAAAAACGCTTAAAAAGCATCTTTTCTACAAAGTTTTAGAAAATTTTTGGGAACTTTTAAAGAGTCACCAATTCTGAAAAGGGGTGAAAAAATTTTTGCGAGGGGGTATGGGGGGCTGAAACCATACCTGGGCGTGGGGAGGGTTGGGTTGGGGGCATGCACCCCCAGAAACCAAAATAACCCCCAGAATTCAATTTTCGAAATTTTTTTTTGTTTTTTTTCACACATTTTTTGATGCCAATGGATAGTGCTCGATGAGAAACGTTGAAAAATGATGTTTTTTCGCCATACTACCATTTTTAAGGCCAATATTTGACTTTTGAAAAAATCTTGCACCTCTAAAATTTGGTGCCGCCCACCTATGAGTGAAGCCCCCCTCAAGATCATGCATCATCTTTTCCAATCTTTCAAACGCGCGCATAAATTATCTTTTATGATGAACTATTAGATAAGAGTTTCAGGTTCAAACTATATTGAAGTAATTTTTCGCGGGGTAATTCTAACAAATTCGACTGGCATAATGCAAAATTAAAATAAATTCAAATACAGAAAGAAAAAAGCACGCAAGGGCGGTGCCTAAAATTCTGGGAGAAGGAATCTGGGGTCTAAAAAATTTAGGAGAAATATCAACAATTTATTTTAGGAAACAGAAATGCAAAGCATAGGAATTCTCGGTGGGGGAGGGCCTGAAACAATAAGTTTTCTACAGTAGATGGATAGGCCCAAAAATATCGTTTTTGGCGTTTCTGACGCTGTTCTGCCTTTCTGGAACGTAAAATCGTGAAAACTTTCGAAAAATACAAAAAATTCGAATAAACTGCACAAAATATAGTCGAAAAGTAAGCAATTGAATCGAAGCGTTGAAGATTCGATACTTTTTAGCAAATAGACATCTAATACCGCTTTAAATATCAGCTTTTTACGAATTTTTTTTTTGAAACTCGCGAATTCTGTATTGCGGTGAAAAATTCTGGGAAAAAAAAGTAAAAACCTTTCTGGATTGAAAACCATACATGATCTAGTGGTGAGTTTAACTCCGCCCCCACCCAGAAAAATTTTCACCCCCTCCCCCTAGAATTCGCGCTCGTGCGCTCGTTCGAAAGTTCCCCAAAATTTTCTAAAAATTAAAAGAAAAAGTATTTTTCTAAGCGGTTTTAGTCAAAAATTTGCTCAGAAAAGTCAAATTTAAGCGCCAATACGCTCATGTTTTTACTATATGTTTTGTTCAATTTGTTGAAGTTTTCTATCTTTCCCGAAATTTCGTCATTTTTTATGCTATATATAGAAAGATAGAGCATGCATGGTGGTCGTCCATACACGGGCTACGAACAAATTCTGGGGGGGAGAGGATCCGATTGGGCAAATTGCCAGAAATATCACCAAAATTCAGTTTTGGGGGTCTGCCGGATTCTGAGGTCCAAATCCCCGAGCACATGAGCGGTCGTAGCCCATCCCACACAAATCTGAGATTTTTTTGACACCTCGATTTTTGGACAAACACCTCTTACTAGGTTATTTTTAGGTCTTTTTCTGCCATTTTTGGCCGAAAATAAAACATTGTTTGTTTCCAAAAATGACCGACCGGCCCGCCCCGAAATTTTGAGCCATTCCATGCACGGGGAACTGGATTCGATAATTATGTACAATTTGATTATTAATAAAAAATTTTAATCAATGTTTATAAATAAATAAATTAATTAATTAATTAATCAATTTTTATTTTTCTCTCGCATCGTTTAATCAAATATGTACATATTTATACCCCTTTGTCAGTAACTTCGGCGTGTTCGACTTTCCACGCCAGGTTTTCTATTTCGCTTTCTAATTGAGCTTGCTGATATTCGAACTGATAGAAAATGGATCAATGGTAGTCAGTAGCGGATCTAGGATTTTCCTAAGAGGGGGCGGTACCCCTAAGGGGGGCGGAACCCTGACTTGGGAAGGGAAAATCAACCGTTTTAACCCAAAAATCGCTAAAAATCGATCAAAAATGCTTAATTTTGCGCACTATTTTGGGCCAATGGGGGGCGGCGGCCCCCCGCCTCCTAAATCCCCCTGATAGTAGTGAGTCAGTCAGTTTAAACTTCGAGAAATTGTTACAACTTACAAGTAAATAAGGCTATTCTAAGTTTATCCTAAAATAAACAAATTACCACAGAATTACATACACATTCGAAAAAATTACAAAATTTAAAAAAAAGCTAAACTCGAATAATTAAATTAAAATTAATCGCAAGATTAGCTTAACATTAAACTTTACAACAAAATTGTCGCGAAAAAAATCTTACTTCCCTAAAATGAATGTATTTCTAAAAAAAACTTCTCTTTTTATTAAAAAAAGCTATTCGACTCTTACCGTATGATTCGATTCTTAAATTTCTAATACTTTTTATCTTTCGATTCGAATTTGAATTATTAATTTCTGATAATTTATGATAATTTTTAATTTCTAATATTTAATCCATTCAGAATTAAAACATTTGACATTATAGCTTTTATTGTGTCGTGTGTGTCTTCCTCTGACTAAATTTTCAAAAACTGCGAACCGCGAACGTTTGACGACAAATTATTGCATAAATTACCGAAAATTTGAAAGAAATGGCAAAAAAAAAATAATAATGCCGAAAACTGACAGAAAAACACGAAAAATTCTTTATTGCTGATAATACTGCAAGCGACAATTGAATAAAATTTTGCCGAAAATTCAATTGTTCCCCCTACTGCCTCCGAATGAATTTTCGGCACCAATGGACCAGGCACGTATCTCTGGGGGAATGGGGAGTCGGACCCACAAAATTCAGAAACGTCGGAAAAATAGGACGTTTTAAACGTTATTTTGTGCTATTTTTGGCCTTTATGGGCTTAGTGCCCCCAAAAATTGGTGTTGGTCCCCCAAAAATAGGACGGCCAGCTACGTGCCTGCAATTGAAGATAAAAGAAGCTCGATGAGAAGAGGGAAGAATAGCCCCCAGACATTTGACGTTTAGCAGAAAAAAACGAGGTATTCTCGAAAAAATCCGGGTCAGAAATGATTCTATCATCCGAAACTAAATATTAATAAATGGGGTCAACAATTTTGGCAAGCTCAGCCAAGTTCTCATCAAGAATTTCGGGTATTTGGATGAATTATATTCCGGGACAAACAGTGTAATGCACTTCAAACCCAATAGTTCAAAAAACTATTTCATTCCTATTATTGCAAAGCATTTTGAAATTTTTAATTTTCATCAGAGTCTGTGAAGAATGTGCACAGGTGACCACACGTGGGCATGGGGGTTGGGGGTATGCACCCCCAGAAAGCCGATTATCCCCCCAAATTGAATTTTTGAATTTTTCTTGTTTTTTCTCAATTTTTTGATGCCAATGGATAGTGCTCGATGAGAAACGTTGAAAAATTGTGTTTTTTCGCAATACCACCATTTTTAAGACAATTTTCTGACCTTTGAAAAATCTGGTACCCCCAGAATTTCGGTGCTGCCCACCTAAGCAGCTGACTATTTATATCAATCAAATTTTTTGTGAATATTCAATTCGGCGCTCAATCGTCAATGAATATTTTACCACGCAATTGATTTCATATATTAGCCATCACGTTAAGAACTTACATCAAGCTCAGCTAATTTAGAAAGAAAGGATTTAATCGACTGCTTAAAAAAACAAAATAATCAAAAAAATTTATAAATAACCGGAAATTGTTTGCTGACCTCTTTTAATGATACACATATACATACATTTTAGATCATATGTAAATAAGATCATAAAAAATAAGCGAATACGATCCAAGAATAAAATAGCAGTGCAATAAATGAAAATATTTACGCACGAACAAAATAAATAAAAAAATCCCAAAAACACGATAAATAAAAGTATTTGCAGACAGAAAAACATCCGCAAATATCTCAACTCAACGTTTAGCACAAATGCAAATACAGACAAAAAGCTGCAGACGATAGGAAAATGCCTTTTTTACACTTCTATATTAGATTTACATATTTTCATCACACACGCAACGGCTTGAAGTTTTGGCAGGGAGTTAGCCGGCCATTTCTAGAAGGGCGGAAACAATTTTTTTGGCAAAAAAATGACTAAAAAGCGCCAAAGAATAGCCCCATTCTTTATTTTCCGGGCCAAACTTTCTAACGTACAAATAGATATTTTCTTTTTTCTTTGCCTTCCTTTACACAGGCTTCATCCCCCAAAAATATTTTGAAGTAACTAAGCAAAGTTTGTAGAAGAAACAACTAATTTTTAAGAAAATGAGGAAACCCAAATATTTTATATTCGAGACTGCGGTCGGCGAGTAAATTGCATATTTTGAAGTAGAGTTAAGAAAAATAAAGATAAAAATTTAATTCAGAAACTTGAACGGCAATTTTCTCACCTGAGACATCCAAAATCTCATTACGTATAGAAATGAGAAAATCTCGCTTCATTTGTAATTTTTTCTGAAATCTGAATGACGGTTATACTGAATCCGTCTATTTCCATTAGAAATAAAAGATTTTTGGCTAAATTTCTGTTTGCGCAAAAAACTTAGGCGCATTGCCTGCATAAAAAAGGAAGCATGAATGCCAAATCAAGCAAAAAAATTTATTAAAAATATAAAACATAAATTAAACATAAAAATATAAGCTCACCAGATATTTCCTATGGTTAACCGGCATGTAATAGGCACACGGGTAGGTGTACTGTAACGTATAGCGACACTGAAGAACTATATTAATTTATATTCATTCGTTTTTATAATTTTATACGTGTTTATGTTCATTAATAAAAACTTTAGCTAGAAAGACAGTAGTCCGAAGAAGAAATAGATATAACAAATAAAGTGGTAATGAAAAAATAAAAATGACAATAAAAAGCGAAACATGTCAGTTACAGGTTGCAGGTAGGTAGGTAGGTAGCCTTCTAATTTAGGTGATTGTAAACTCTAATATCGCTCCATCTGCTGTAATTATTCAGAAATATATATACGAAAGAATCTAAAATATAGTTTAAATCCAAAATATACTACGAGGGTGGTTCCATTCATTCCTATAGCCTTTCCGTTTAAACAATAAAATTGCGCATAGTAAAGACTGTTTAAACTGAGAGGCTTGCCTGGGCAAAAATCGCTTATGCCTATTTCATGTAAGCTCAGTAAATATGACCTCAATTTTTGGCAGAACAACGACAAAAAAATGCCAGAAAAAGCCCAAAAAACAAGTTTTCGTCAAAAACTGAGCGAGAGGGGTCCAAGAACTTCTCAACTTTGGGGGATGGGAATGACCGACTTTGGGATGGGGGGTTGGGAGACAGGAATCCCCATTCTCCGTATGTACATGTATGTATGGTTTGAACCACAGGAAGGCTCCAAATAGTAGAGGGAGTTGTTAATTAATTCGGGAGGAATAACCCGTCTACCGATTTTGGTCCTAGAATAGCAAAAAAAGATTGAAAAGCATAATTAATGCATAAGATGAAATTTTTGGCACTAAGAAAGGAAAAAGATGAAAATTATTCCTTATAATTCACTATTATAATTTGTACGTGTACGTAACTTTCAGATTTCGATAAGGAGATTCTATAGAAGGAATTTGAAAATTTCATATAGAAATTTTAGAAGCTTGCGCTGTTTACATAAAAATTGATCATAATTTTTAGCAATTTAATGAAATTATATTTCCATGGAATTTTTTTAGATTTTTCACGTATTACAGTAAGTTATAAGATTGTATTTTTAAATTCTTAATCAAAACCATTGCCGAATTTTGAAATAATTATGTCTACGCTCAGCATTAACCAATCAGATCGTTCTTTTACCCTGAATAACTGCATAAAAACTCCTTTTCACCCGACATGTTCAGTTTTCTGAAAAATTGAAAACTAACCATACATAGATATTTTGATCTAGAGTTCCGCAGAAGAAGCAAAATGATGATATTCCGCATTGCAAATAAGCCTTAAGCTTCACAAAACTTCTTTCAATTGATTTGGTCAATTTTCTACCATTGATTCATACAGAATGCATTCAAAATAGTAAAATTATTCGAAATAGACTACAGCAAAGTCTATAATAAAATATAATAAAACTTAGCAGTTAAAAACTTTTTCAAAATTTTCTTCATATGTAAAATAAAAACAACTGAACTAATTAACTAAACTCTAAGACTAAAACTAAAATCTAAAACCTCAAGGATAAATCGAGAATGTAAATAAAATACACGATGTACAGTATGCTCAATAAAACAACGCTTGTGATGTGAGCAAAAGTCTTATTTGAATTTGTAAATGGTGGTAAATTTCTAAAGTACGGGCGATTATTATTCGCGAGTCACTGCCGTAATAAATCCAATATAAAACATGAAAACACGGGCTTGAGCTATTTATGACTTTATGTACTAAATTTGATTCCAGGATAGACGCATGAACGAATGGTAAAAATTTGTGGAATATGTGACCAAAGGTGATTGATTTTTAGGGAAAAATAATGCATTATATAGCCGATTTAGCGGATTTCAAACAAATTTCGAGAACAATCTCGCCTCAGTATATTTTTATCATAATCGGGTGAATTAAGCGCGTTCAAAAATGCTCACGTTGTACATAGGTGTAGAGATTAGCAATAAACATTTGATTTAAATACATTAATTCAAAGATAGACGGATTGGCAGAAATAAATGTGTACCAACATACGTAGGCAATAATAGATTATCACAATATATAAATATGAATAATTAATAGAAACATTCTGCTTAAACAAATCAGCAATAAACAAATTAATGAAAAACTTATAAAATAATTCATATTAAAGTAAATTAGCGAAAAATGCTATATGCTCTAAATTTTTTAAATGTGCATGCTCTAAACTATTGAGGGATGATGTACGTAGTGGGCATAGATGATCTTAGGGGGATTTCACCCCCCGGGAAAGTTCCCATCCCGCAAAAATGTTTTCATCCCCCAGTGTTTTTTTTGTACTCGGCAAAGATTTTTCCGATGTACAAAGACTTTTCAGGGACCGTCTTTGCACATGTGCAAAGATTTTTATGAGGACAAAAATTGCAAAAAAGGACGGGAATTCGCGCGCTTCGCGCCAAAATGAGTAATTGTGTGTTCTATACATCTTTATAATGGCAGAAATCGCAGTTCGAATAGAAAAATGTCAAATTTTTTGCCGTTTTAAGACATTCTTAGTGATTTTTGCCCTTTGAGACCCAGAAATTAGCTAAAATACACCACCAAAAGTCGAACAACTCTGTACCACTCTGATATCGCTACTGTACCATATTATAGTACCCAAAAATTTGTGTGTACAAAATGTACAAAGATTTTCGGAAAGATGAAAACTGTAAAAAGGTGTAAGATTCCCAAAAATTTTCAGCGCTTCGCGCCGAAATGAGTAATTGTTTGTCCTATATATCTTCAAAATGGCAGAATTTGCATTTAGAATGGACAAATGTCAAATTTTTCGGCGCTTCAAACCGTTTTCAGACAAGTTTTAGTAATTTTTGGCGTCGAAACCCAAAATTAGCTAAAATATACTACCAATGATCGAAAACCCTGTTTTACCACGCTAAAATCGCTACTGTACTATATTATAGTACACAAAATTTGCATGTATAAAATATACAAAGACTTTTGGGAACTATCTTTGTACATGTACAGACGGACCTTGTACAAAAAACACTGCATCCCCCAGAATTGGCGATTTTTTGGAAGTTCCCAAAAATTTTCTAAAAAATTTGAAGAAAAGATGCTCTTTTAAGCGTTTTTACCCATCTATATTGTATTTGCTCAAAAGTGTTAAAGTTTCGGCGCTTGGCGCCATTATACTCATGTTTTGACTTATTTTGTTTAATTTGTTCCTACGTTTTTCATTTTTTCGAAATTTTTTATGTTTTCATGCTCTATGAAAGATAGACGCGTCATTAGACACGCTGAAGACGATGTTTTTGATGCGTACCTACCATGCATGATCTTGGGGAAGGGCGTTGGAGGGGTTTCACATCCCGCGCGCAGCATCTATTTTTCACCATTCAGCGCCAAAAATTCTTCACTCATCCCAGTTAATCTGGCGATTGTTCGAACAGTTTCCTAAATTTAGCCTGAATAGCATCGACAGAAGGAAGCGCGCCAGCTTTACGTGCGCGCTTCTTTGGCTATCTATTAGCTCAATAAATCGCAACATTTTCGCGCCATGATGATTCATGGCGTTGTAAGCGATATGATTGGTGCATATCTTATGCGGCTCCGCACCATCCATTATATTCTGAGGGTGATGTCATCTTTCATGGCATTCTCATGCTCTAGAAAGATAGAACATCATTAGAGACGCTAAACAACGATGTTTTTCATTGCGTACCTACCATTTTTGGGCCCGAAAAAGGCACCTTATAATGTCACCCCCAGAATTTCCATGCTGTGCATGTACCGGTGATTGGCCATTTTTATGGGAGCAAGTGGCCTATTTTCGATTAACAACTGGCTAAACTGGGAAGAAGGCACCTAAAAATGGCCAAACAAACTGATATTTTGCCAAAAATACAGACGGGGGTCAAAAATCTCAGCCTTGTACGATGGAGGACGACCATTGCAATGGCTCAAAATTATGAATGGGGGTTTCCGGCCATTTTCAGGGAGGGCGCTTAAACGACTCAAAATTTGTGGCCTAAAATGCCAAAAAAGGCATCTAAAAACGCCAAAAACGCAAACTTTTGCCAAAAATCGAAATGGGTCAAGTTTTTCTGACAATGGCAGGATGGGGAAACGTCCGCCTTTGGGTGGGATGGGAGGACCCTTATCAGCTACAAGCACGGGACGACTATTTGGCCGATGCCTTCTCAACATAAATTTTCTGGGAATCAAACATTTATTTGAATTAAAATTTAAACATCAAAATTTAATTAAAAAATAACAAAATTCCTAAAAATTCCCAAAAATTCCTAAATTCCCAAAAAATTTCTAAATTCCAAAAAGTTCTCAAGCAGCGTCCCGAAATTCTGCACACCATTCATTGAATTACGGTCAAAAATTACTACCTTTGTTAACAAAGCCGCTGCGTTGTAAAGATACTGCCAGTCGATCCAGGTGCCTTCGTGTTTATTCACCTTTTCGTCTATTCGAGCTATAAGTTTTTTCACCATCGATTCTTCCATTTTCAAGCTGTTCTGATGATTTTCCCACTAAAAAATGCGAAAGAAAAAAATGTTAAAAATACAACCAGGCTTAATATTACTAAACTAATGTGTAACTAAATAAATAAATCTAATTCTATAAACTGGAGCGAAAATAAACCAAAAAAACTCATAATTAAATACATAAATAAATAAATAATAAATAAATACAGTGGTCGCCGCAAAAGATGACGCGCTATCATCCTCCAGAATTATGATAGAGGATGCGTCGCGGTAGCAGCGTTACGTCCATCATGCGCTACCATCTCTTTTTCTATTAAGCGCCATTAACCTCTATCATCCCGTTAATCTGGCAATGCGGACGGCGCAATTTAGCTATTAATAGCGCCAACAAGGAAGCGCTACGTGATGCTGGCGCCCTTCCTTCTTGTTGGCGCTATTAATAGCTAAATTGCGCCATCCGCATCACCAGATTAACGGGTTGATAGAGGTTAATGGCGCTTAATAGAAAAAAGAGATGATAGCCGCATGATGGACGTATACGCGGCGCTTCGGCGGCGTCCTCTATCATAATTCTGAGGATGATAACGCGTCATCTTATGGCGACCACTGTAATAAATAAATGAAAAATAGATAAATAAAACAAGAAATCTTCTGAATAAATCGTTTAAATGTACCCGCTGAAAATAGAACAAATATTTTTCCAACGCCTTTCTGGCCATCGAATTCGCCGATTCGGCGATGGTCGGATTTTCGCGATACTTTGAGCATTCGTAATATTCGCTGCCGTGCGTTTTCCAGCCTTTAAAAAATTTTCGGGTATTTTTGACAAAAACTTTGAAAAATTTAAAAATTGATCAAAATTAAATGATCTGTTTAAATCAAAAAAAAATTAAACGATCGGAAAATTTTAGAAAAAAATTTTAAAAAATTTTAAAATTTAAAAAAAAATTTAAATAAAAAAATAAAAATCAAATATAAGAGAAAAAAGTAAAAATACATTAGGGCACATTACGAAAAAACGGCAAAATTAAAAAATGGCTCATTTTGAATCTTTCGTCTGATAGAAAATTGTTAGAAAGGCAATTAATTAAAATTAAAAAAGCGGGTAAAAACGGACAAAAGACAAGAACGTAAAAATAAGACAAAATTACATACAAAATAGAAACAGCAAAAGACCCAAGCTGTCTGATTTCACTAAATTTTTCGGCTGAAAAGGGCTATTTACAACAAATTCGTATTATTTATTTTCCATTGTAAATTTAGAAGCTGGTCTATAAGTTTTTAATATTAAAATTTAGGATATTGTCATATTTTTTGAATAAATATTTTCGGTCTAAGTTGAAAATAAACAAATACAAATGAAACGAAACAAACACGAAAAAATAATGTAAGCATGACCCGAACCAGAATTCGATTTTCTATATAAGTTCGATGGGGCTACTTTGTTGGAATACTGAAAAATATTTCAGTATTGTGCCAAAAATTTTATTAAAAAATTTTTCAAACGCGCCAAAAATTTTATTTGAGAAATTTTGGACGGATGCCAAAAATTTTAATTCTGAAAAGGTGCCAAGAATTTTATTTGAAAAATTTTGAAAAGGTGCCAAGAATTTTATTTGAAAAATTTTAAGAAGGTGCCAAAAATTTAATTAAAAAATTTTGAGAAGGTTCCAAAAATTTTATTTAAAAAATTTTGAAAAGGTTCCAAGAATTTTATAAATTTATTTAACAAATTTTAAGAAGGTACCAAAAATTTTATTGAAAAATTTCAAAAAAGATTACAAAAATTTTATTTAAAAAATTTTAATTTTCCAAAAATTTCATAATTGTAAATTTTCTGGGGTGGTCCAAAATTTTCTAACGATCAAAAAATTACCAAAAAAACTGAAGACAGGGGCAAGACATTATTTTTCGATGTTTCTCATCAATTTCCATTTACTGACATTGAAAAATCGCAACAAAAAAACAATACGTCATTCAAATTTTAGTGGTCATTCGAAGGCGGGGGTTCAGGCTTGGCTTAGGCTTAGGCCTAAGCCTAAGGCTAAGCCTAAGCCTAAGCCAGGCCCGTATGCCCATGCAGGGATAAACATAATGATAAAAAGGCAGTGAAAAAAGAAAAGGTAACAAAAAGAAGGCAATAAAAATAAAAACTCGATACTCTAAATAACTTGAATTTAAAAATAAAACAAAAATAACTAAAAATAAAAACAAAGCAAAAATGCAAATAGGTTGAAAATAAAGTATCTAAAAACTTCTTTTAATCAAGACTTTAAAATAATATCAAGAATAATTATTCATTTTTTAAATAAAAAATTTCAAATTATTAAAAACTTAGCCCACCATCATATGTGCACAGCATAGGAATTTTGAGGAGGAGGGAGGTGAAATTTTACAGTGCCCTTTCTTGGGCTCAAAAATATGGGTACGCGTTAAATACACCGTTTTTCAACGTTTCAGACGATACGCTATCTTTCTAGCATATAAAAACATAAAAAACTTGAAAAAATAAATAAGTCAAATAAATTGGACAAAATATAGTCAAAACATTACTAAATGGCGCGAAGCGCCAAAAATTAGATACTTACGAGCAAATAGATGGCTAGAAACGCTAAAAAAGCACATTTTCTACGAATTTCTCATTCTGGGGGTGAACAAATTTCTGGAGAGTGGAAATTTTTCTGGCCGAGAGGAGGGGGATGAAACCCTCCCCCAAGCCCTCCATGAATCATGTATGCTCACCATTCTTACAGACCCAGCAAAAGTGTTCTTTACACTTTCCGCAAACCATATGATTACAACCGCCGTCCTTTTCGATGCAAACGCCGCAATTTGGGCAATCTTTCGTATTAGCTGTCAAATAATTCGCCGTTTCGGAGTCGTCCAGGCATTTAATCACCCATTTTTTGATGACGTCACACGTCGCCGGAGCGTGATAATCCAAACCGCATAGGAAACTAGCATTATATAAAATTTAATAAATAATTAATAATTACTAATTCAATTAATTTGTAATTAATTGATTATTACTCACTTAAATTTAAAAAATTTTGTTAATTACTTATTCAATTAATTTGTGATTAATTAATTATTACTCAATTAATTACTATTTAATTACCTGATTAATTACTTAATTAATTTCTTGAATAATAATATTAATTATTTAATGGCCTAATTACATAATTAATTACTAATCGAGCCCAATTTTTATTCCTTGGATAAATCAGAGAAAAATAAATGATTAAGTATTGCCAATAACCAAGGGCGTAGCCAGGGGGGCATAGGGGGCATATGCCCCCACCGAAATTTTCTAAAATTTTGTTGATGTTTCTGGTGCAATAATTGTGATCAGGAAATTGAGTTCAAAAAGGCAAAAAATGTCAAAATCTTCCGGCGCTTAGCGCCGAGCGCCGGGTCATTATTATTTATTGGTATATTCATCCTTGAGTTTAGAAGCTTGAATTAGCTAAAATAATACAGCGCTTCAGATCACTTTAGTGATTTAATTCACTATTTGTTTGTTGAATGAAACTGCGCATGCCTATTGAGCATAAGAGTAAAAGTGTGAAAATGGTTGCGTACCAGTTTACTTATTCTCTGCTTTGTTTGTCTTTCTTTACAAGGATGCATAATTCTATTGTATTTAAAAATAATGGCCGCATTTTCTTGTGTTTTTAGGCATTTTCTGTTTTCTGAACTATATCTTGTTAATAAGAAGGCTACAATGGGTCAGAAAACCGTAAGAACAAAATTTTTATGGATACGTTTCCAGGGACCCGTTGCTGCATACTTAGCAGAGGTCGAAAACGCATTTCAGCTCAGAATTCTTTTGTGAGTCGATCAATTTTAACTGTTTTTGGGCTTAATTCAGGACTAAGATTTGGCCGATTTTGCGAAAATTTTAACGTTAGTATTCAACATTGAAGTGCGTTGTTTACAAAATTTTCCGGGGCTTTGCAACGGACCCCTGTGGCCAGCCTTAAAATCTACTTCACGTTTAAAAAAATTTTTGGTAGGACAAAAAGGGGTAAAAGGGTTAGAAATTTCTTAAAATTACCGGCGGCGCTGGAAAGTTTGTCGGTTCTGTTTGATTCAAAGGTATAAATTAAGTTTAAAGAGCAAAAGGGTCAAAATGTTCTGGTGCATAGCTCCGCCGGTTACAGTTGTTTCTCTTTTTAAAGCTCCAGCATTGCGCTTAAAAGCCTGAATCAGTCAAAATATTTATATAAAATATTCTATCAAAATATTTTGTTAGAAGCCTGAACTTATGGCATTATGTTGTCAAAATTGTTTTGCACAACTTCGATAATTTTCTGCTCTGTCAGACTGTCAGTATTCACAGGGCTACAAAATGTTAACGGCGTTGAAAATGATTTAATTTTTGGGCATTTTGAGTCACTCATGATTTCCGAACTGTTTGTCTATACAAAGGCCTTAAATTCTACACGAAAACGGAAAAAATATTAAAAAATTTCGGTGCTTTGCGCCGCTTCACACTTTTTGTATTGCTGATCGTCAGAAACCCATAAATCAGCCAAGCTACACTACTAATGGTCGAGAAAAAACTCAATTTTACAATACATCGTGCCACTGTACCACATCAAAGAATTCGATGCAGAAGTAGTCTTTAAAAATTTTTGTGCATGCCCCCTCCGAACCAAGATCCTGGCTACGCCTCTGCCAATAACACGCTTTCATGCAAGTAATGGCTCGAAATTTGGGGGGTCCGGCCAACTTTAGGGGGCTAATGACCACCAATTTTCGGCCAAAAACGGCCAAAAGACGCCTAAATACGGCCAAAAAAATCGATTTTTTTTCAAAAATCGGGAATCAAAAATTTTCTGACTTTTGGGGGATATGGGGGGAGTCAGACTTTGGGTGGGGGATCTCCCCGCCCCCATCTTACATGCCTGCTTTTCATTTGTAGCAGCATTTGCGAGAAAAACCCGAAAAATTAAAATATAACCTATGTACATACTATGCATACATACCATCTTACTTTAATTATCTTCTTTACACTACGATCTTAAAAAACACATTTTATAATTTAAATAACATAATAAGTGATACGAATCGCCATTGCATAGATTGTTAAAATTAATTATTCATTAAATTATTGATTTAATTCAAATTATTAAATTATTAAATTAAATAATATTATTAACTTTTTATTAAAAATTATTATTAAGTAAAAAAATTGATCAAATGGCTTAAATTATTATTTAAAAATCAAAGTTAGTAATCTCCGCGATTATATTGATAAATTCTATATTGATTAAAATTATATATTATATTGATACAGTTGATAAAAGCTAAATTCTCGAGTTGAAGAAAATGCGCGCGTTTGCTATTTAATTTTTTAAGGATAGGGACGCAAACTTTTATTTCGGTTCAAATGCTAACTTTCAATTTTGCGCCCACCTCTATTTTTAATTTTCAACATGTGATTCGAAATTTGTTAATTAATTTTTTAAATTTATTTATCCTTTACCTTCATTTTGATACTAGTATTTTACGTTTTTATGTATTTCTCACGTGACTTTGAAAATTTTGCATATTATTTTTTAATGGAAAATAAAAAATAAACTACCAATAAGAATTTTGGCATTGCTCGCACGTGCATTTTCTCGCCATCGGTTTCCCACACCTAATAATTCGATCACAATTCGGACCAACGCAAAAACGAAGCTGCGGGTTGCTCTGAAAAATAATTAAAAATAAAAATCAATAAAAATTAATTATTAATCAGAAATGAATGAAAAATATCGGACAAAAAAATAGTAATGAGTAATGAGTTACTTAATATATTGCTTAAAAGGCATATACAGTGCTCGGCATGAAACATGACCCACTATAATCGTCAGATTAATATTAGATGATGCGTCGCAAGCGCCGCGTTCCGTCTTTAATACGCTATCATCTCTGTTTTATTATTATAGGATATTTATCTGTATCATGCCGTTAATCTGGCGATGCGGACGACGCAATTTAGCTATTAATAGCGCCAACAAGAAGGAAGCGCGCACGTGAATTCCGTGCGCGCTTCCAGCATTCACGTGCGTGCTTCCTTCTTGTTGGCGCTATTAATAGCTAAATATTGATTTTAATATCGGCTCGCCTGAATATTGAACGGCATTCATGTGCGCGCTTCCAGCATTCACGTGCGCGCTTCCTTCTCGTTGGCGCTATTAATAGCTAAATTGCACCGTCCGCATCGCCAGATTAACGGCATGATACTGATAAATACCCTATAATAATAAAAACGAGATTATAGCGCATTATAGACGAAACGCGGCGCTCGCGACGCATCATCTAATATAAATCTGACAATTATAGTGCGTCATGTTTCATGGCGAGCACTGTATATAATCGGCGCAAGTCGGTTAATATATTCATTTTTTAAATTTTATATTTAAATTTTTTATTTTGATTTTGAATTTAAATTTACGCGAATTAAATTTTTTGCACATTACAGTAAATTTAATTACTGCATCTACAGTAACCGCAGCAAAATAACGCTAAGGAACGCACGTAAAATTTTGGCAAATCATTGTAAATTTAATCAATGTATTTACCGTAACAGAATAGAAGAAAAAATTTAAAAAAATACATTAAATTGTGTCAGAAATAATAGAATAAATAAATAGATAAAACTAAAAAAAATAAAAAATAATAAAATAAAAATAAAAAATAAATAACGAAATAAATAAAAATATAAAAAAATATAAAAACATTACAAAATAACACTACGGAGTTTTCATTTCTACGCAATTAGGTAAAATTGTGTTAGGAACTTACCTTGACTAAATCTCGGAAGATCGAACAGAAGTATCGATTGCGCAAATCCGGGCAGGAATGTAAAACTTCTGAAATAAAATCTTCCGGCACCAACAATCGACAATTGCTATGCATGCATTCGATGGCGGAATTAAGCGCAAAGGAATGGCATCGGGTTGATATTTGTAATCATTACATGTAACAGGGTGATAGGGGCATACCTGGGCGTGAAGTTTGGGGGTATACACCCCCGCCCCGCCCCCCTCCGAGAAACCGAAATACCCCCAGAAACCAAAATACCCCCACAAACCAAAATACCCCCAGAAAAAAATACCCCCAGACACCAAAATACCCCCCAGAAACCAACATACCCCCCAGACACCAAGATACCTCCCCAGAAACCAAAATATATACTCCCTCAGAATTCAATTTTCTCTATGAAAAACGTTAAAAATGGTGTTTTTTCACCATACCACCATTTTTAAGGCCATTTTTTGACCTATGCAAAACCTTGCATCCCCAGAATACCGCTGCTGCCCACGTATGGATAGGGGGATCCCACACCCAAAGTCGGGCGTCCCCCATCCCCCCAAAATCCAAAGAATTTTTTGACCCCCCCATATTTTTTGGAAAAAATCGAATCTTCGACCGTTTTTAAGCGATTTTAGGCGTTTCTTTGGCCAAAAATTAAAGGTCATTTACCCCCCCCCTAAAAATGACCGGGACCCCCCCCTCCCGAAATTTCGAACCGTTACATGCACTGTTTTTTTTTGTACGAGCCTCTTTGTACATGTACAAAGATCCCCGGAAAAGTCTTTGTACGAGCAAAAATTTTTTTGTACATATAACGTATAGATATGCAATTGAATGTACACATTTGTACATACTACTAGATTGTTATCCGTGACCCGCACGCTTCGCAAAAGGTGTAACTTTGTCCTAAATTCAGCTGGTTATATTAGTTCGGCCCGGAACGCCAAAATTTTCATGAGACTTAGGTTGAAATTACACATAAAATTCGACTCAGCAAGTTAAAATGACTTGTGTTACACAATTATAAATAATAAGCGGTTGCAATGTGCCGACTGAATCTCATAATAGACACCAATTTGCTAATGAATTTAATGCAACGCAAAGATAAAAGAGTCAATTTTATCTTCAAACGGCAGAAAACAGTGCACAGTTGTTTAATAGTTCTTTTTTCTGCATAAAATCTTTATAAAACAGTGGAGATAGATGTAAACGATGCTTCAATCTGTACAAAGATGCTTACAGATAGATTTTGGAGTGTTTAATGCCCGCGCCTGGAGCTAAATAGAATGTAATTATGATACTCGGCGCGAAGCGCCGAAAATTTTTAGAAATTTTGCTAAAAAATACTCAAAAAAACGTTAAAATTACTATTACTTTGCCCCAAAAAGTCTTTGTACATTGTACAAAGATGGCTCCGAAAATCTTTGTGCGAGCCTCAAAATCTTTGTCTCGTACAAAAAAACAGTGGTTACATGTATGTTTATCATCATTTTTCTTGTTACTGTTTTTTCTTTTTTTAAACATCGAAAAACATTTTAAAGCACTAATATTTCCCCCAAATGGAGGAGGGAGATAAAAAACCTCGCAAAAACTACACGCATACATGTATAGCGGATTGGGCGGATCCCCACCCAAAGTTGGTCGTCCCCCCAAAAATTTTTGACCCATGATTTTTGGAAAAATTGAATTTTTTGGACATTTTTGGCCAAAAGTTTGAAGTTATTTACCCCTCTCCCCTCCCAAAAATGGCCGGGGACCCCCACCCGAAATTTTGGGCCGTTACATATATGGCATAGGGTCTGGAGCCCCGGAATTTAGAAGAAACTCAGAAATGTGTTTTAGAAATTTTTCGTTGAATTTTTCGCGAGTTTTTACGCCAACGCATAGAGCTAGTTGACAAACTTAAAGAACTACTTTTGACCACGACCAGGCACGTAGCTGGCCGTCCTATTTTGGGGGGACCAACACCAATTCTGGGGGGTCCGGGGTCCAAAAAGGCCAAAAATAGCCTAAAATAATGTGTAAAAAGTCCAATTTTCCCGGTTTTTTTCTGAATGTTTGGGGGTCCGGACCCCCCCATTTCCTCCAGAGCTACGTGCCTGGCCACGACCATGAATTTTCGGCACTTGTTTATTCTTCGAAAATTTTTGGATCCTTCGGACGAAAATTGAAATGTTTTGGACCCCGAAACCTCTAGAAATAGGAGTTCCCGAAATTCATAGCTTTCTGGCTCAAAAGCCTCTCTATCATATGTACGTTGGCAACAAGAAAATTCTGGGGGGTCAGGATAGGTAAAATTGCCAAAAATGTTACTAAAAATAGAATTCTAGGGGTTCTACAGTAATCTGGAGGGGGTTTCAACTTCTGAAAGATACAACCCCCCAATTCCCCTGCCCATGTGCGCTTTTTATTCGTCGTTTGATGATTTCAAAGAAAATTAGGCGAGGAATTTAAAAGCGGATTATTTTAATTGATTATTTTTAAACATTATATTGATTTTATTGATTTAAACATTTTAACACTTATTTTATTGATTATTTTTAAACATTTTATTGATTTCATCATTTTATTTTGTTATTTTATTTTTTGTTTCAGGTTATATTTTATGTTTAATTCTAATTTTACCTGTAATTTTAATTTTTGAAATTTGTATTGATAACTATCCAGAATTACTTTCATAATTTTCCTAATTCTTCAATGTTACCAATAAAACACCTTGTATATTGAAGACAATTTTGCTAGTTTTAAAACAAAAATCAATTAATTAAAAATTGATTTAGGAGAATAGCTTGTTTTCGAATAAAATGAGCGAAAACCGTCAAAAACCCAAAATTGCATATAACTAGCTGGAAATCCATAATTTTTGATTTTTAGGCCAAATTTAGGTTAACATTGCTGTCGCTCACTATGAAAAAATTAATTTTAAGAATTAGCTTTTTCGGATTTCAAGTAATTATAGTTGATAAAAAATTTCATTAAATATATAATTCAATACGATAAAAACGAGTATGCTTAGAAACTTTTTCTTAGTACTTTTTCCCAATTAATATAACAATTTATTGCAATAAAAAACGTATAATAATTGAAAAAATTTTAACGCCTCATTCATATTTTTTGACCATAATTCGAATAATTTTTTAGTTTAATATGATAATTTATTACGATTTGATTTTAGAAAAATTAATATCTTAGTTGCATTTTACTTAATTTTATTCCATTTAAATGGGTTTATT
Organism: Mermis nigrescens; assembly: GCA_036768485.1. Taxonomy (NCBI): domain Eukaryota; kingdom Metazoa; phylum Nematoda; class Enoplea; order Mermithida; family Mermithidae; genus Mermis; species Mermis nigrescens. Next base: position 88,392 of record JAVLUZ010000805.1, read on the forward strand.
TTTTTAATTTTATCCTTCATTTTAATTTTTAATTTCTTTTATTCAAAGTTAAATTTTTAGCTTAATTCACTTTATTTGTTTCTAATTTTATATGAAATTTTTTCAAAATTTAGTTTAATTTTTTTTAAATTTCAAGCTCACCGGAAGATAATCCGGCGTCCATTTGGACCCTAATATGCATTCGCCAGCAAAATTTGCAGAAAGTGTGGCAGCAAGCCAGTTGCATGAAAGTCTTACGATCCGAATGAGCCAAGCAAATGGGGCAAAGATCAAAAGGAATGTCATCGCCGTTCGGATTTTGAAGCCGTAGACTCGATGAAGCAAAAATCTTATTTTTGTTCATTTTCGGGTCTTGTTTGGGGTTTATGTTAGATTCTGCCAAAAATTTGGCCCTATCGCGCCTAATACCTTCTATAATCGCGTCTATGTTCCAACGGTAGGAGCGAAGAAGAATTTTGGCTAAGCTCGGAGAAACCTGCGATTAATTATAATTCGAAAAGAGAAAAATAAGATTTTAAGTGAAAAATTCGCAAAAATTACGAAATAAATGTTTATAATTACGCGATATTTCCTTTTTATTCGAATTTTTGGCAAAAATTTTCAATCTACATTGAGGGTCCATCAATCTATGCCATCGTTTTATCATTTATGGATGTATCGATAAGAATATTAATAAAATCAGCGTTAAAGAAGTCGTGACCACACATGTGCGTGAAGGGGTTTCGGGGGAGGGTATGCAACCCCCAGAAGTTGAAATAACCCCCCAGAATTCAATTTTTGGATTTTTTGATTTTTAAGCGATTTTTCTATGCCATTGGATAGTGCTCGATGAGAAACGTCGAAAAATGATGTTTCTTTCGCCATGCAACCACTTTTAAGACCATTTTTTGACCTTTGAAAATTTTTTCATCCCCCCTCCCCACCAGGATTTTGATGCTGCCCACCTATGGTCGAGACGTTTTAAGAAAAAAGGCCTTAATAATATTCATAAAATTACAATTTCGCAAAGTTTTGATTAGACACAGAAATGCTCAAAATATTGATCAGGACACAATTAAGACAACACGTTTCCTACGGATTTTAGGAAAGTTTCGAAAAATCGAGAATCAAGGCGAGCGGGGGGGAGGGGGTGGGTTGAAAAAAATTTTTGGGGAGGGGATAAAAACTTTTCCCTGGGAGGGGAGGGGGGGTTATTTCCCCAGATCATGTCTAATGGTACATACCGCTACACAGCTGCAAATTTTCTCGACAGATTCGCAAATTAATTTTTGGACGGCTAAATAATCGAGGCATTCGACGCTGAGCGATTCTATGTCCGCTTCCAAATCATCTAACGCGTTTAAATTTCCATTTTGAATAAAATTCGAAGGGCAGGCGGTCGTAGAATCGCCATAGAAATCGGACGAGCAATACGAGTCGTAGTCGTCTTAATGAATAGGCATTTTTTTCATTTTTCATTCTAATAATTTATTTTTTAAATCTTTGTAATTTAAACTTTATTTAATTTTTCTTCTCTTTCTTCCATTCTTGTCTTTACCATTTCCCTTTCCTTCTTTTTCCATTTGTCATATTGATGACTTTTTATTTACACCCAAATATTACAGATTTTTCTATCCCTAGTACAAATTTATTACTAAATTTCAACTTTATAACATTACATGTGTAATTTGAATTCATTTTCTAAGTGAATGTAAAGAAATTCATTGAATCAATGCACAATGTTTCCCGGAAATACAGAATTTAAAGTACTATTTTTCAGCCGTTCAATGGCGCATGACAAAGAATGAGAGTTAAGAAGAAAAGGCAATGCAACGAAATTCACGGATTAATAAAAGATTAGGAATGAAATGTTTTTCCCTCTTATTGAGGAAGAATCATCAAACAAATATATAGCTTTAAAACTAAAAGTTGACTCAAGATTTCCTCCAATGTTCGGTGATTATAACCCTTTTTGGTTCCATTGGTTTCTAATCGAAATGAGGATAAAAAACTTATTGCTAAAATTAAGTTTTATTAATTTATCTCAAAATTTAGATTACTGTTAAAGAATTCGAAAATAAGTTAATCGAGCTAAAAAAGTTAACGCAGACAAGAATACGAATACGAATACAGAATGTAAGCTAATTAATAAATTTAAATTAAATTGACAAATTACAATAAAATTAATAAATTACAACAGCTTATGTAAGCGAAGCATAGTTATAAATCTAATCAACTTCGAAAAATATGTAGATACATCGGAAACGTCGAATCAGGTATTCTTACCATATGGATCAATAACATCTTCATCACTATTTTCCTCGCTATTCATCTGAAGTTCTGAAAGCTACAAGGTACAAATAATCCGCTAAAATAATAAGCTGACTTCTAAATGTTTGTGACTGGTTCATATCTAAAGAAAGTGTATTTTTGGCCTATTAGCACTCACATAAAGTAATAATAATGCTTTATTCAAACCCGTAGGTACAATACAATGTTAAGAATAATACGCAACGTTTCGACAGTTAAGTTTTTTTTTCGACAGTTTTTTCGACAGTTTTGCTGAACACTGCATAGCATGTGGGTGTAGACCAGATTTTGAGCATACATCAATACTCGCAGAAGAAAGCATTGGGTACCGTAGGAAAATAAGGGAGACCCTGGAAATGGAGAGGGCTAGTGGGCAGAATGTGGGTTCAAGAAGTATTGAGATCAGTCGTATATGGAATAGAGCCCTATTGAGGAGAATACACCATGTGGAGAGGCCCCTGGCCCCAGACTAAAAAATATTATTGTTACTTTAAAAAGGAACAAATAATATTATACAACTGGCCCAGTGAAGCTCAGTTGGTAAAACCGCAGACTTTAGAAATAAATGATACTTAGCTATAAGGTTCAATTCCTGGTGCCCACAACTTCTTATATTCTGTAAGAGCCTGACGACGACGGTAGGTTAACTGTCGAAACGTTGTGTATTATTCTTAACATTGTATTGTTCCTACGGGTTTGAATAAAGCATTATTATTATTTTATGTGACTGCTAATAGGCCAAAAATACACTTTCTTTAAAATAATAAGCGTGATATGCGAATATTGAATTTTGATCGTACGACTCGCACTCCAGAAAACTGTGCACCTGAGTAGATAAAAAATGTTTTCGGTAAGTTTTACAGAGCTTACGAAAACATATTCGCTTGATCGAATTGAATTCTGCCTGGTAAGCTTTGCTTATGTTAGGCGATTTATTAATGAAACGTGCGCGCCAGGGTTGGCAAGACTGGATTTTTCGAATATGGTTTTTTGGGTTTTTGGTGGGTTTTTTGGGTGCGAAAATCATTGGGTTTCGGGTTTTTTATCCACAGGTTATCAATTTTTCAAATCGACTGCAATAAATACTGTAGGTGTTTCAAATTGTATTTCCAATCTCTTTTTGTTTTCTTTATGCTGTTCCTTTGACTAGTAAAGGCCAACCAACCTCAGTCTGGTCAACACAATGCCCATGCTCGAAAATCTCAGCCCCAAGCTTACAATTGCCATGCCATGCTACAAAACAAGGCGCTTTTATTCAGCCACCTCAATAGCCCACATTTTTCTAATTTGACCAATTTTCCTATTTCCTAATATTTTTTTGAGAGCCAGGGCATATTTTAGATTAAAATCTGATAATGTCCGAGCAGTGAAGAGAAAGATATATAAATATATGTGGCAGTCGCAATCAACGATCGATTTTGTTGTTGGATTTCAATATTAGCTGAATAAATTTGTTGCTCTTTGTTTGTTTCGTGTCTTGCAGCTGTTGAAAGAAAGAAAGAAATTTTATTACTAATAAACCAGACTGATAAAATAGAGAATGACAAGTTACATAATAGACACAAACAAATTAGCAACGGGACATGCGAGTCAATGGAATGACAATTTTTATGCGCCCCCGCAAGATATCTAGATAAATCAAAGTTTACTAACCTGGATTTAAATATGTTTAGGTTAGGGGAAGATACAATGGAGTCAGGAAAATCGTTCCAAACTGCGATGTATTTGTGAAAGAAATCAAACTTTTCTAAATTAGAATGCACAACAGGTATAACTAATTTAAATCTATTAATGCTGCGGGTAATATTACGATTAAATACAAGGAAATCATCAGCTTCTAAACGTGATTTATGACAAATAATTTGTTACATCATACAGAGGCAAATCTGCAAGCGTCTTAATTCAAATCTGCACAATTTAGGTTGTATTAGACGATCCTCGTAAGAAAGAATATTATTATAACCATAAATATATTTAGTGAATCTACGTTGAACAGCTTCCAGTCGATCTATATCACTAATCACTAAAATAAGAGGGATTCCATTCACTGCAACAGTACTCTAATAAAGGACTAACATAACAAATACAAGCTTTACCAAGGTTACATCTATCACGTGAAAAAAATGATTTGCGAATTAAAACGCATCTAAAGAAAACTTTTTTATCAAAGAATTATAATGCTCCTTGAATTTTAAATTTTGGGAAATAAACTCCAACGGACAAACAGGTTATCACTAGAAATAATTTTCCCACTTAGACTATAAACAACTTTTTGATTATTTGACCCAGATAGAGAACATGACTTTCGGTTCGTGAAATAGATAAATCCAATACAATTGCCCAGTCAAAAATCTTATCTAAATCAGACTGTAATAATCTATAGTTACGACCATACGTGGGCAGCAAGAAAATTCTGGGGGGTCCAAGATTTTTTGAAGGTCAAAAAATGGCCTTAAAAATGGTGATATGGCGATAAAAACACCATTTTTCGACGTTTCTCATCAAACACTATCCATTGGCATCAAAAAATTGCGAAAAAAACGAAAAAAATTTTCAAAAATTGATTTCTGGGGGTGTCTTTTGATTTCTGGGGGGGATCTTTTGGTTTCTGGGGGGTCCAGACCACTCCCCAGATCCCCCCACGCCCATGTGTGGTTACGACTAATATTGAAAATTTTGATATCATCAGCGAACATACATACATATAAACCGTACTATAAATATTATAAAAGAGACTCATTAACGCGAACACATTGAGAACGATTAAACAAATAGGCCTTTAACAATGTATACAAATTACCCTTTATTCCAAATCCATTTAACTTAATAAGAAGTTTTTCACTATTTACTTTATCAAATGCCATAGAAAAATCTAAATATATTATATCAACAGTTTCTTTTTTAGCTAACGACTGAATCCATGAAAATCAACACTTTAACAATTGTGTTTCACAAGATTTATTCTTTTGAAAACCGAATTGAAAAGGAGATATTAGTTTTTCCCAGCTACTGTATGTAGCTCTACTTGTCATTTCCATAAAAAACTAATAAAACCCAGAAAAAACCCAAAATACAAAATTTTCAAATCTGTCTTTCTTCCATCCCTGGTGCGCGCAGAGAAAAAAGTGGGAAATGTGGAAAACATTTAGATCTGGTCTATAACTTCCAGGGTTGGAAAGGCTGGGTTTTTTGAATCAGAGTGTTTTGGGTTATTTGTGGGTTTCTTTGGGTGCGTTCCATTGACTAGTAAATACCAACCAACCTCAGTCTGGTGACCACAATGCCCATGCTAAAAAATCTCAGCCCCTAGCTTACAGTTGCCATGCCATGCTGCAAACCAGGGTACTTTTATTCAGCCACCCCAATAGCCCGCACTTTTCTGAGTTCGACCAATTTTCCTATTTCCTAATATTTTTTGAGAGCCAGTGCATTTTTTGATTAAAATCTGGTAATACTAATACTAATACTAATACTTTATTCGGAAAAACACAAGGGTAAAGCAAAGTCGCAAAGAAAATAAAATAGCATAGTGTAATGCGAAATGTCTTGAACACACAGGCAAATAGATTGCGTTAACGTGTGCCCCATCAAAAATTCCCGAAATCAACCTTTTTCAAATTTCTCTTTAATATCTCAACATTCGGAGAACTTCGAATATATTGTGGAAGATCGTTCCAAATTCGAGCTGATCTAGTAGCAAAACAATACTTTTTAAAATCAAGTCGAAATTCTTCTAAATAGATCTGATTTGCAAATGCATTCCTAGTACGCGAATGACCATAAAACTTATAAAAATCTTCAGAAGGTAAGAGATTTTTGTGAATAATATTATACGTAACAATCAAATCAAAATAGATTCTACGGAGTTAAAGCCTCTCTAAATTTAAGGTTTTTAGCCTTTCATCACAAGAAAGTCCCATATATCCAAATAACCTTTTAGTAAATTTTCGCTGTACCCGTTCAACCCTGTTGATATCAAAAAGCAGATAGGGGCTCCATACAGTTGGAGCATACTCTACTATAGGACAAATATAATTCTTAAAAGCAAGAACGAACATTTTTAGATCACATGATTGAAAACATTTGAAAATCAAAGCACTCATTTTCAAAGCTTTTGCTGATATATTAGTACAATGACAACTAGATGATAAGTTTGCTGTTAAGGAAACACCTAAATCTCGAATTCAGGAACCTGCGTCAGATAACAAAAAATGGTTCCTGTGATATGGAACTTTAGGATTAGCATACCCTAGATATAACACAGAACATTTAGGGAGAGATTTGCTTAACTAATTTTCTGCAGACCAGGAAACCAGCTTATCTAAATCTTTTTGCAACGAAGTATCATTCTGAGAAAAATTAAAGAGCTTCAAATCATAAGCAAAGAAGAAGACCTCACTATGCTCAACAGCTTGAACAAAATCGTTTACAAACAACAGAAATAAAGAGGGTCCTAAAACGCTACTTTGAGGCTACGCCACTAATTACTGGTTCCCGACCAGAAAAAGCGTCAAAAATTTTGACCTTTTGTGTACGATTTGTCAAAAAAGAAGTTAAGCATTTTAATAGCATTCCATTTATCCCATAATGCTTCAACTTCTCTATCAATTTAGAATAAACGACAGAGTCGAAAGCTTTACTAAAATCGACATAAAGAACATCAATAGGAATAGATGCGTTAAGTGATTTAACCCACACGTTTGTACACTTTAAAAGCTGAGTTTCACATGACTTACCCTCTTGAAAACCAAACTGCCGTGAAAATAAATTAGTTTCCGACTTTAAAGAAGCAATTAAAGCTCTGTTTATAATATACTCCATAATTTTACAAGTGAGGCAACAAAGAGATATTGGACTGTAATTTTCAACTGAAGAATAATCACCCTTCTTAAGAATAGGTACTACAATCGCATCTTTACAACAAGAAATGGACATAATCTTTTGATAAAATATGAACAAATACCATCAGGCCCAACAGAGAAAGTTTGCTTGAGATTTTGAATGGAATTTAGTACAGATTCAAAACTAAAATCTACCTCAACATCAAGTATATCTTTTTAACTTAAGTTTGTGGTATTAATAGGGAAACCATTGTCAACTGTAAACACAGATGCAAAGAATTGATCGGAAACATTCGCTTTTTTCAAGTCTGAGTTAATAATAGAGTTGTCAACAACTACGTCGGGCATATTGTTTGACGGATTTTTCTTAGTATTAATAAAAGGATAAAAATTCTTAGGATCGGATCCTTTTTTAACAGTTTACGTTCCTGTGCACAATAATATTCCTTTATAGCTTTCCTTACAAGTCTACTGAATTTAGAGTAAATATTCCTGAATATAGGATCAAATTTAGATTTTTTCCAGAATTTTAATTTCTTGGACAACAGTCGTCTTATATTACTGGGATATTTATTAACTCTACCAGGTTTGGAAAACGAAATAAAAGAATCTATAAGATAATTCTTCATCGATAAAAACAATTATAAAATCGTTCATTGTCAAACAAGTAGAAAAGATCAATGGCCACTGAATGTTGGCAAGAAAAGTAAACATAGATTAATAATCAGCTTTTTCAAAATTATGTTTCAGAGCTATTTGTCGCCTGACTTCAAACGGTAGTAAAATTTTGAGAATAACAGAATCATGATCACTTGTAGCAAAAGGAGGTCTTGTTTTGCAATCAATGATCAATGATTTATCAGATGTAAATATTAAATCTAGAATATTTTGACCCAAAGTAGGGTGATGTACATGATGATATAATCTATAACTATTAACGGTTTCGAAAAAATTGAAGGACATACTATTTTAAGATAATACATAAGTTTTATTCCATGTAATATCCGGTAGATTTAAATCACCTAAAACAATAAGGGTTTTACTAAAATCAAGCAATATATTTAGAGCATTTAAAAAATCTTGATTTTGTTTGTTGTGTAGAGAATAATTAGGAGGTCTATAGCACAAAATGAACCTATATGAATAGTGCTGGCCTCTAAAAAAACCAGTCGATTTGTAACCTAAAAAGAAACCACCCCTTTTTTCCATAACCAAAAGGAGATGACTGATGATATTATACTGGCCAACAAGCTATGCCACGAGGATTAAAACTGACCCCTGATCGCTTTCCGGATCATTCAGAAACTTGAGATATAAATTTGTCGAAAAGTTCCTAAAAATTGCCGTTTTTACGATTTTTGAAAGCATTTTTGAGGGTCAGTATTTCTACCCGTATTCATATTTGCAGGAATCTTTTATGTTTTCATGTTAGGCTCCCTTGCACACTGATGTCAGAAAAAACTTACCTGCCCCATGTCATTCACATAGCAACAGTATACCTTCAATGTCAAACCTAAAAAAAACCAGTTGTAACCTAAAAAAACCAGCGCCAATTTTTACAAAACTTAGCAGGAATGTGCCTTGTAGTACCTTACATTATGCCTGATATTTATTTTTCAAAAAAATGAGAAACACCCCAAAAACTGCCAAAAAAGTTCGATTGTAACCTAAAAAAACCACTGTAACCTAAAAAAAGACCAATGCTAAGTATATGTTGCCATGGCAACAAAATTACGTTTCATCAAGTTGCATAATTTTGCACTGATTTTTTGCTGAGATGTAGAAGAGACTTACCTGGAGTCGTTTTTATCACTTGAAGACTTTGTTTGTGAAATTTATAGAACTTTTAATAAAATTTAAAAAAAATTATCGATTTTTATATAAATGTGGTAAAATGAACGGAAACATCGTAAAAAATGAATTTTTTTCAAAAATGTGATCATGTAAGGTCAACTAACTACTTTACGCTGCAAACCATGCACTTCGCATAACATTTTGGGGGTGGTTTTTTTTATTTCCCATGGTTTTTTTTACTTCCCAAATGAAATTTGCTGGTTTTTTTTAGTTTTGACTTTGATCGATTTTTTCTTCATGACTAAAGGGATCTATGAAATCAACTAAGTGGTGAAAGATGGAGCATCGACGGGACATTGCTCTGATTATATAAGTTTCTAGACTGGGGTGCTTGCACAATGAATATATTCAAAAAACATGAAACGTGGTTTTTTAGAGGCCATGACTATAATCGAACAAATAAAAAAAGGTCGCAGAGTAATAATTTCAGCAGTACAATAAATTGAGAAAGTATTAACTAATCTCAGAGACAAATTTTTTTAAAGACAATATAGACCGCTCCACTCGCTCTTTTTTCACGATGATTTCTAAAAACTGAATAACCAAAATTTGCAACTAACAAGGAATCACTAAAAGTATCAGTCAGCCAGTGTTTCAGTAATAAAAATCAAATCATAAGTATAAGCACTCAAAAGCAAATGCAAATCAGCAATTTTGGGCTAAAGTTTCTAATATGGTTTTGTCTCCGATTTTCCTAAAAATAATTTTTTCTGATAGATTCGAGGACGCTGAGTCCAGAAATGAAAAGCGTTAAGGGGGCTGACGGATATTTGTGGAGATAGAGCCCTTCAAACTTGCAAAAAACGTGATTATTTCGATGTCTCCTGGGCTCCATCTCCACAAATATTCGTCAGCCCCCTAAACGCTTTTGTTTCTGGACTCAACGTTGTCGAATGTATCAGAAAAAATTATTTTCAGGAGAATCAGTGACAAAAAAATTTTTTGGATAAAAAAAATTATGCAAAAAAACAATGTGCTAAACCCCATTTTTAACATTTATACATTACAGTTCTGACGTTACAAAAAGCGTAAAAACACTGTTATCGGGAAAATTGAGAAAAAACCATATTAGATAAAATTTGGTGATTAGATCCATGCGAGCTTTCAAATTTTTGGCAAATAGATACTTGCCCACAACTCACCAGCTTGCTTATACGAACATCTTAGGCTTAGGCTTAGAAAGTGTATTCACATTGATGCCAGCTGATGGTCTAAGCTTCTGAGACAATTGGGGCGAAAATTGCGGAGCGAGCGAAGTGAGTGGAGCATTTTTTGCCCCAATTGCTGCCTTAGGCTTAGACCATCAGCTGGCACCAATTTGATATGCACGGCAAGTCTAAAATAATAACCGTGATGAATCGATTACACCTCTGCTTCGGCTTTGTTAACGTCAGAACTGTAATGTAGAAATTGAAAATTGGGTTTAGAGCATAATTTTTTTCGCACAATTTTTTTTTCGAAAAATTTTTTTGTCACCGATTCTCCTAAAAACAATTTTTTCTGATAGATTCGAGGACGCTGGAGTCCAGAAAAACAAAGCGTTTAGGCGGTTGACGAATATTCGAGGAGATAGAGCCCTTAGAATATTGGAATAAACACGTTTTTTGCAAGTTTGAAGGGCTCTATCGCCACAAATATTCGTCAGCCCCCCAAACGCTTTTCATTTCTAGACTCAGCGTACTCGAATCTATCGAAAAAAAGTAGTTTTAGGAGAATCGGAGTAACTAAATCATATTAGAAAAAAATTCCCAATTTTATTACACACACTGCGCGAATGAAACAAAATAGAACACGACTTATTTACACAGCTAGAATTTGGAACGTTGCTTTAGGTCGATTATACTAATCTTTAAAGATCTGCCTTAATTGTAGAAATTATTTAAAAAAACAATACAATTGAAGAGAAAGATACGTACACATATGTGGCAGTCGCAATGAACGATCGATTTTGTTGTTGGATTTCAATATTAGCTGAATAAAGTTGTTGCTCTTTGTTTGTTTCGTGTGTTGCAGATGTCGGAAGTATTCCTAGCTACTGTATGTAGCTCTAGTTGTCATTTCCATAAAAAAACCCGATAAAACCTCAAGAAGAACCAAAAACCAAAAAAACCCAGAAAAAACCCAAAGTTCAAAATTTTCAGATCTGGATTTTTCCCATCCGTGATAATGTCAAACGAATTGCTAGAAAAAAAAGGTGGTGTGCATAAATTTGATTTTGAACTAAAAAAAACGCCGATTTGTCGGAACTTATACAGAAAAACTGCTGTTGTGCAAATTATAGTTGCAACAGTTATTGATTCTTTTCATACTTCTAGATTTTTCCTAGGCTTAGGCTTAGATTTATGTGGGTGGCAGTACTCCCGCTTAGGTCGGTGTTGCTCCCGCTAAGGTTGAGACACGGGCGTAGTTTGTCTGATGACGTCATAATAGCAACTATTCTGTAGAAAGAAGTACGTACCGATTTTTCAACATGGGTGCCTACTCATTTTTGAACGATTTAACGACACCGAAAAAGTGAAAAATGTGAAAAAAATTCGGGTCTAGTCTATAATGTCAAGCAAATCAATGTGAAACAAACGGTGGCTCGAAATATCAGATGCAACCAATGATAGAAATTTAATGAAATTTCGATTTTGAAAACGCTTCGAAAAAAAGTACAGTATTTTCTTCTCTGTTTAATGTGTGCAGAGGTCTTAGCATGCATACAAAAAATTTATTGACACTACTTACGAAGAAATTAATCGCTACAAAAGCGTGCCAAACTACGGTCAACAACAATCTTTCATGTTGTTAAATTTTGCTCTTGCAAACCTAAACCAGGGACTTTGCCGAAACCACAACAAGCGCATGCTGTTACGGATCCTTAATGCTGAATCGACGGGAAAAGATTAGTTTAACGCAAAAAAGCAGGGGCCACTATAATCATAAGCCATCAGCTCAATGTGAGCTAAATGGCATTTTGCTATCTGGAAAAACTTTCAGTTATGGACTACATAATATAAAACTTAGCAGTTTTCTCGAATTATCCACAGTCAGCCCAGCTCGAATGAACAGCAGTCTGCTAAGTGTTGACATTCGAACCCGGCCGTTTTCAACTATCTACGCCTAGCTACCCAAATGCGTTTGCATGATGAAAGTTTTGTAATTTATATCTCGTTTTTCATACACATTTGAGAATATAATGCAAATCGTTATAGTTGTGCTGAATTCAAGAATTCGCATTCAATCACATGTGCTACAGTCAAGACCACAAGTAACGTTGCTCAAGCGCATGTCCTACAGCCACCTGACAGTCAAAGCGACAGGCATCATCACACAGGCAATTTTCTTTCAACGCGCGTTTTACCAATATAAAATTTCGGCCGACTTACAGGCAGGTCACAGGTGCCTCTTGCCTGTCATGTCTGTGCTTGAGCAACGTTACTTTTGGTCTTGACTGTACGTAATCACCACTGTGCGTGAAATTTTCACTATCATCTTATGTCAGAAATGAGAATTTCCGCGGGAGAAACGAATTTTTCATCGAAATGACGATCGATACTACAGAAACATGGACCCTTTACTATACAAGTGCATACGTATGTACGTATGTACAGCTATCAACAATCCTATATTTACGCGTACCCATGCTGTATACATATTTATAAGGCATATTATTTACTTTACACTTCGTGTGTTAACCAACACCGTTAATAACAGCACTAGGCAAGGCATAAATACGGGACGACGATGTATCATTCACAATCATGCAAGGGTTTGGGGGAGAGATTGATTAAAAAAAGTTTTAATGCACCCAAAATTTGGATCCTGCCCATATATGTAGATATGTATGAAGATAAAACGGGCGAAACAGCAAAGACATGTATAAGTAGCGTACAACATATGTACAAATATAGATCCAAATTGCTTCATAATGTAACGATTTGAATTTTGTTTACAAACAACAGCATTTCGCATCACACAAGAGAAGCAAAGTGTAAAATTATCATTCAATTTGCACGCTTTGATTAAATCTGAATAATAAGTATACTTCTTACACACAAAGTACCAAAATGGGTGCAATATTTTTCAAAGGTCAAAAAATGATCTTTAAATAGCTAAAAACGCCATTTTTCAACCTTTCTCATCGACCTCTATCCATTGGCATCAAAAAATTGCGAAGAAAATATTTTCAAAAATTGAATTCTGTGGGGGAGGGTATTTTGGTTTCTGTGGGGATATTCGGCCTGGTAGGGGGTGCTTACCCCCGAACGCCCCCCCCCACGCCAACGTGTGATTACAACACATCGCAGGTGCCCGACTGAATGCCGAAGTAATGGGAAAGAATACGTCTCGTAAGTTTAGTTTAAACTAGTGAAAAATTGTGTAAAGCGAGTTAAGCTATTGTAAAATAGGATGAAAATGCAAATAAAAAAAGGTTAAGAATCGATAATCAGATACGCTGATTCATTCCTATGACCAATCTTTTAGCAGCGCACTTTACACCAAGACTTCTGAAGTTAAGACGGGCCTAGCGTTATGAAGTTTACGTTTAGAAAACAAAACAACGGGAACAAAATCGCAAAAATCACACTAGCCCCCACAGGAAGCGAGCGCGCAGCAGAAAAATATAGCTAAAATGAATACAATACGAAATCGATGACGTCATCGGCCAAAAATCCTCCATTTCGACTGGATTTCTATTTTTGGCTTCACGAAAAATGGTTCCCCATTTCATGCCATCAAGGTCGTTTTAAATTTACAACTGAAAGCAATTTAACCGCCTCATCCACCGCCAGCCATTGGCGGGCAAGATGGCCCACCCGAGCGGCCGAATCCGTGCACATTGCGATACCTGTCAAAATAAAGATAATTTGGCAACTAAAATAAAAAGGTATAACAAAATAAACATAACATAATATAAAATAAAGATCGAACAAAATAAAGATATAAAAATAATTAGAAATAATACAATCGATTCTACAAATTAGGTACAGCGGCTTTTAAAATTATATTCTTTCTTGTCCGACGTACTTTAAAAATTTATTTGAAAAAAAAACACTTCGTACGAATAGGCTCCTAGTTTACAAATGGCTAAAACAACATCAAAAGCAATCAAATACGTTGTAACGTAGTAATATATGATTCACACCCCAGTCGGTCGTGCCCCAGGCCCGATTCCCAAAAGTCACAGATTTTTTACCCTTCTCAATTTTTAGCAAGAAAAACTTGCTTTTCTGGTCGTTTTTAGGTGTTTTTATTTTTGGTTAAGAAAAGGAAGGTCATTGCAATAGGTAGCAGCACCGAAATTCCGGGGTTGCAAGATTTCTCAAAGGTCAAAAAATGGTCTTAAAAATGGTGGTATGCGAAAAACACCACTTCCAACGTTTCTCATCGAGCACTTTCCATTGGCATCAAAAAAATATGAAAAAAACAAAAAATTTCAAAAAATTGAATTCTGGTGGTGAAGGGATATTTTGGTTTCTGGGAGGGGGTATTCAGGCTTTTGGGGGGTTGACTGACTACCCCTAGCCTCCACGCCAACGTGTGGTCATTGCCCCCATAAGAATGGCCGATCGACAATCTCCTCCCGAAATTACGAGCCATTTCTTGCAAGTATACGTGTAATTGATCGAAGTTTTGGATGGGGTCCCCGGCATACCTGGGCGTGGGGGGAGGGGTTGAGGGTATGCAACCCCCAAAAAACAAAATAACCTCCCCCAGAATTCAATGTTTGCAAAAAAAAATTCGCAATTTTTTGATGTCAATGGATAGTGCTCGATGAGAAACGTTGAAAAATGGTGTTTTTTCACCATACCACCATTTTTGAGGCCATTTTTTCACCTTGGAAAAATCTTGCACCCCCCAGAGCTTCTGTGCCGTCCACCTATGGTCCCCGGCCATTTGAGGGGAAGATGACCTTCATTTTTGGCCAAAAACGCATGTTTTTTCCAAAAATCGAGAGGAACCCAAAAAATTTTTTCGTTTTAGGAGATGAAAAACGACCAACTTTGGGTGAGTGAGGTATCCTCCATCCTTCAGTTACATAAATTCTTATGTACCTAGGAGGTCCTCCCCCGCTTGGCCTGAAGTGCGGCCCATCACCGCCACCGGATCCGCCGCCACCGCCTCTTTTGTACCGAGATGCGGATGAGTGATCACTGCGATATCCGAACAGAGAAGCGAATCTAAAACGTTATTTAAATGTATTGAGCTGCACACATGCACATCATATAGCAATTCCATGGGGGATGCAATGAAAAAATTACTAGAATACTTTTTTGGGCTAAAAACCAGTGAATGCGCGTCAAAAGCATCCTTTTTGCGGGTTTCTGATGATGCTCTATCTTTCTGGAACGAAAAACCATAAGAAAATTTCGAATAAAATATATGTAGTCAAAAATTGGGTGGCGAAAATTCGACACTTTTAAGCAAGCTGATAGCTCAAAACGCTTAAAACAGCACTTTCTTACAATTTTTCTTGGAAAATCGTGAATATCCCGAAAACTATATTTATTTTGTTATTAATCCTTTAAGGCTCTTTGTTTACCAAGCGTAGCACTGCGCTAAGCAATTAGATGAGACAGTGGTCGCCATGAAAGATGACGCGCCATCACCCTCAGAATTATAATTGATGGTGCGTCGCGAACGTCACATTACGTCCATCATGCGCCATCATCTCTTTTTTCTATTCAGCGCCATTACTCCATCATCCCGTTAATCTGGCAATTGGACAGCGCAATTTAGCTATTAATAGCACCAACAAGAAAGAAGCGCGTTAGCATTCACGTGCGCGCTTCCTTGTTGGCGCTATTAATAGCTAAATTGCGCCATCCGCATCGCCAGATTAACGGTATGATGGAGGTTAATGGCGCTGAATAGAAAAAAGAGATGATGGCGCATGATGGACGATAGCGCGGCGCCTCGCGACGCACCACCCATTATAATTCTGAGGGTGATAGCGCGTCATCTTTCATGGCGACCACTGTATTATACTAATTATTTAAAAAGCTGCTTTTTGCTTAATTATGTGAGCAAACAATTTTTCAGTCTAATTCATCCCAAATTACTTCTTCAATTAAGATTCGTTTCAGAATATTTTTCTTATCAAGATTATACGCCTAAAAAATAAGTAAACATTAAACCTCGGCATCAAAGCCTTAAGTGAGAAGCGACGTTGAATGTCTCATTAAATTTGTGAGGATAATGCAGGGGGAATTACATATAAAAGCATTATAAACGTGAAACATTTCGTAAATACTATTCCAAAGAATCCGTTAGTCCAATTGATTGGGACAAGAAAAATTTAGAGGGCTTGGCCGAAGTTCACCATGCACACAAAAATAAGAAGTGACCAAAAAAATCAGAAAACAAGAAGGATACTTACAACAAATACAAGAAGCTGAATATATTGCATATCACATCTCGGAACCAACTATAGGACAATGGCTTTTGTCCACCAGATATTTCGCCATCTAAAAATGAACAAAATTATCGTCCATACTTGTAGTATAGGTCATACATTCCCATAGGGGTGAGGGAGTATTCCCCACCTCAGGGTCCGAGACTTGAATCACTGTTGGACGATTTTGAGCTATCAAACATTTTCTGTATGATTTTTGGGTACAAAAGCAGCGAAGGTATTAAAGTTTCGGCGCTTCGCGCCGACTAGTACATTCTGTTTTGTTTACCCATAAAAATACAAATAATGAACTAAAAACGATCTGAAAAGTCAAAATTTTCGATGAATTCTTATATTTTTTGCTTACAAGAGTGACGAAACTATGCAGAATGGGACAAAAAGTAGTTAAAAATGCAGTTTTTTACATTAAAACATGCTATATAGGATGTTTTAGCCATTTTTCATATTTGGCCTGCAAAAAACGGCTAGACTCTAAATTTAGTGGTCCTAAATTTTGGGATTTCACCCCCTGAACTTTCGACCTTGGAAACTACGGTATAGGTGTATGTAGTGAGAAAAAATCAGGCTTTAACGGATATTATGCATATCAATATTTTACACTTTCTTAGTCACTTCATTGCCTACCTTACATTTATGATATCGATAACTAAATAACTGTCTCGGAGAATGTTTTAGAAATCTAAACTTGAGTTGAGTATGGCACATCATGTATAATAAATAATTCATGGACTAAAAATAATGCAGGCAGCGTCAAATCGAGTAAGTGCACAAGTGTGGTCTTACATACAACCAACCCCGTAAAATCAGTTTAATATTTTTTTGAAAAAGTAAAAACAGAAGCATTCCTTATTGATAAGATGAAATACTGAAGATGAAAGACCATTGGAAAATATGATATTATATTACTTTAAGTAGGTGTGTGCTTCACATGCCTCGTTATTAAATACCACCTTAATTATAGACTGTTTGACATAAGTTCGTGCATAAATTTTAAGAATTTTCATCTACAGTAAGCCGAAGATTACGATAATTATATATCAGATCAGATCAATGCTATAATCGCAATCTGTCAGCCAGGCCAGTATCCAGGATTTTGTTTCAGAGTAGCCACGACCAAAAATTTTTAAAAACATAAAGAGGACCAAAGAATGAATTAAAAACGACTATCAGAGCTGTATACTTGCTACCCAGATGCCTAAAATATGGTGAGAATCCAATGGACATTTTCTTGAACAAATCTCATTTCATGCATCAGTGCAGAATAGAAGACAGATGCAAAATAAGCTTTTTGGCTGCATAACGTAACGACTAAAGATGGAGTGTTTAAGCGCGCTTGTGACTAAATAGACTGTAATTATAATCGTAAATTCGGCGCGAAGCGCCGAAAATTTTGTACGACTTTTGAGGGGAAAATTTTGACATCTTCAAGAACTGAGCAGTATAATTGCATAATTCTCTGCGATGTGAAATCGAAGAAGTCGGCGCTTCGGGCCGATTTCTTTTATCTTTTGACAGTTTCAATCGTTTTATTCCAGGAAAACTCAAAAAATTAGCATTTAAACGCACATAATAAGCATTTTTTCGTCAAAAAAATAAAAACTTTCAAAAAAGAAATTTTTCATTGCTTAAATAGTGCGGGACGATATAAAGAGCCCCAAAAACATGTTATGTAACGGCCACCACCAGACATGAGCGTGAACGATGGGGGTTTGGGGGGTATGCACTCCGCAGAAACCAAAATAACCCCAGACTTCAATTTTGAATTTTTTTCTCGCAATTTTTGATGCCAATGGATAGTGCTCAATAAAAAACATTGAAAAATTGTGTTTTTTCGCCATACCACCATTTGTGAGGCCATTTTTTGACCTTTGAAAAAATCTTGCACCCAGCAGAACTTTGTTGCCGCCCACCTATGGCCACCACCAATTTTTATGGAGATTTCTGGATAAAAAATTTTTTTGGATTCCCCTAGCGAAAATCCTGGCTACGCCTATGAAAGAAGAATTAAAGGAAAAAATCATTCTAATAATTCATTTTGGGGGAGGGGCACGTGGCCCCCTATCATAGGTGCGCAATGTCAAACTGTCAGGGGGATGAAAATAAAAAATTGCTAGATGGCTATTTGCTTCATAAAAACGGCTCTATAGTCCTTTTGGGGTCAGAAAATTAGCAATAGAGCCTTTTTGGGATCAGAAAATTGGCTATATAGCCTTTTTTTGGTCTCAGAAAACTAGCTATATAGCCTTTTTGACTTTACAAACAAAGCTATATAGCCTTTTTGAATAAAAATTGCTATTAATCCCTTTTTAAAGTCGAGAAAATAGCTATATATCCGTTTGAGACTCAGAAAAGAGAACTATAAAGCATTTCTGAGCTCAAAAAAGACTATACAGCTAGTTTTCTGAACATAAAAAGGCTGTATAGCTGATTTTCCGAGCCCAAAAAAAGGCTATACAGCAATGGGTTATCGGCCAAAATCGCTGTATAGCTATCAGGTTCTCAAAAGCTCAGAAGAGGCTCATACCCCTACCCCCATGCTCATGTATGCTCCCTATCCCTCTGGGTACGGGCCTGCTGTCAGCATATTTCCGGAGATAGTTTTAAAGTTTATGACCAATATTGTGTGAAACGGACCATAGGTAATTATCTAGGTGCTTCACATAGATAGAAACGGATTACCTTAAAATTTTAACCGTTTACACCTACCTATAGATAGGAAGGTGCCGAAATATAAATGGATATATTATATAAATAATAAGAAAAATTTAAAAAATTACTACCTACCTGCATTCATGTAGCAGGTTCACATATGTATTAAGATAGTCATATTGTGAAGGCGTATGTATGCAGTTCGTAGCATCTGGTGAAGCGGAATAAACTCGCTGTCAACTTGATTCAAAACGTGGACCTCTCGCTTCAAAACCCAGAACCTCAACTAATCGACTAAGGCTGGTTCATTTCAATAAAGAACGCAATGTATTTGTAATATTTTGCATTGGTTTACCTGCTTATTAGGCTTAGGCCTAGTGTCATGGACTGACCAAAATGTTTGTACCAGCAATTAAAATAAGCCTGAGTAATGGGTTGCGACGAGCGGAGCAAGCGATGCGAGTCGCATCCCATTACTTAAGCTTATTTTGAACGCTGACACCAACATTTTGGTCAGTCACATGAATCTAAAGAAACAATCTGAGTGCTGCCTTATTTTTTCGACTTCACTTAAATCGAACCAGTAAGATGGCAGCTTTTGCTGGATACTAGTCGCTTTATAAGTACTTATAACATGGCCATCTTAATGCATGTGCGGAACCAGCTACACTAATGCCAGCATTTGTATAGCTGGTTCACATATGTATTAATAGTCATATTATAAGGGCGTATGTGTGCAATCAGTAGCATCTCAGGAAACAAGAGAAGCTTGCTGGCAGTCGGATTAAAAACCTGGACCTCATGCTCTAAAGTACAAAACCATAACCAATTGACTAATGCTAGTTAATTTTGATGAAGATTGCAAGGTACAGTTCTTGTCACGGAAATTGCAAACGCAGCGCCGCTGTGATCTACTATGATTGACCAACTACAGGTAGAACGTAAGCGCTTCTATCGTAGCCATGCGTGTTCGGTCATATTAAAATTGTGTTCGGTCTTATGTAGATTGCAGCTAGCATATTGCGTTATTTGTCACACAAACGGTAAAAAATTTCTTATCTGCTTTGATTTTTGCATGCGTGCGTCTCAAAAGTGTGTGCATGCTGCATGTTCAGTCCGAGAAAAAAAGGTGAAAATAGATAGGAATTTTCGTGCATATCATTATAATTCTCGTTTCCTCCATTGTAATCTCATCTAAGAGATAATGGGCATAAAAATGAAAGAAAAATAGTATTTCCTGTGTGTGATCAATTGCATATTGCTCTGCCGCAAAAGAGCATTTTAAAATTAATTTCAGGCTGAGAGCATTCTGCGTTTTAAAACAAATTCATAGCCAATGAAGAGCAGAAGATTCAAAAATCATATAGGCCCAAAAATTTCTTTTGCTATATAGTAATATGATTTTAAAAAGCACATCTTTTTGACAAAATCAAACTTGGAAATAAAATCAAAGCAAATTGCTCTTATCTTTTGGAGGAAAAGGTTTTTTAAAAGGTATTTTCATTCTCCTACAAACCATATTTTTCACCATTATATTGCAAAATTGGGAAGAGAATGAATAGTGACTGTAAGGTCTACGGTAGTTAGAAAATTTAACAAAATAGTGAAATACAGATGACTAACACTTTTGAAAATTAATTGCACATCATCCTTAGTAGATCACGGATAGTAGAATGAGATGACCTTCTTATTGCGTATTAATACAAACATACAGTATGCGTGTCTTTTTCTCTAATGAATCGGAGAATAATACGACCATGTCGTTATTTGTTACAATGATGATCGTTTTACGCAAGTTGTAGTTTTAACGCGTGCTGCATGCAGCGTGAAGGTTCCCTGCATGCCTAAGTACGTGCTTTTGTGCCTGCTGTATGCAGCGTAAATTGGAAAGATAAAAATAGCCAAGCTGGCCGTTCTTTTGACACAGGCATGGAAGAACGAAAATCTATTTTGTTGAAAAAATTGAACTAAATAAGCGTCTGAAGTGATTGGATAAAATAATTATATTTTTATTACATAATTTTATATAATATTTACATAATGATACAATTAGTAATATTAGAGGGGAAGTGACATGGAATACGACTAGACAGGAATTTGAAAATTGATATTTAAAATTATTTTTAAAATGAATGAATCAATTAATTAATCATAAATCTTTATTTGATTCTTTTATAGTGCTGAAAAGAATAATAAAATTAATCATATGTCATACCAGCACAGCATGGGGATTCTGGAGGGATGAAACCTAAATAATTTTGTATTAAAAACACCATTGATGCTCCTTCCTTTTGGGCCACAAATGGCCATGGGGGGATTGTGACCCCAGAAGTTGAAATACATACAGTGGTTGCCATTAAAGATGACGCGCCATCACCCTCAGAATTATAATGGATGGTGCGTCGCGAGTGCCGCGTTACGTCCATCATGCGCCATCATCTCTTTTTCTATTCAGCGCCATTAACCTCCATCATCCCATAATCATGACGATGCGGACGGCACAATTTAGCTATTAATAGCGCCAACAAGGAAGTGCGCATGTGAATACTGGCGCCGCTTCCTTCTTGTTGGTGCTATTAATAGCTAAATTGCGCCGTCCGCATCGCCAGATTATCGGGATGATGGAGGTTAATGGCGCTAAATAGAAAAAGAGATGATGGAGCATGATGGATGTAATGCAGCATTCACGACGCACCATCCATTATAATTCTGAGGGTGATGGCGCGCCATCTTTCATGGCGACCACTGTACCCCTGCAAATTAATGTAGACCCCAGAATTCTATTTTTACTTATATTTTTGGCGATTTACCTTATTCTGACCCCCTTGAATTTTGGTGCTGCATATTTAAAATTTTTGTTACAAAAATAAACTAAATAATAAATATCGTTATGCCTTTAAAGTACAAAATTGATAAAAAATTCCTCATTATCCGCTTTCAAAAATATTTTGTATCTTCGCTTTTTTCATTTATTTACGATATGTACATCAATAATATATTAAGTTCAGAAGTGAAATACATGACATAGTGTGTGTCCCCTCAGGCAAGCAGCATAGTTCAAAAAATATTGCCCGTTCTATTATTTCGCACAAATTTCATTCTGACCAGCCAGCTTTCTATGCAATTTTTCTTGTTCAATTAAAGTACTTATATATGCGTATCTACCATTTTGTATTTATTTTATTCAGCGGCATACGCCTACACACACATGTAATGAAGGCAAGGCTTGAAAACAACAACAAATTTTTACCTCCTGATATTTTAATACACAAGCTCACAAAGATTTTGCTCGCGTTCTCTGGGTCTATATGATTTTTAAATCTTTTGCTCTTCATTGGCGATGAATTTGTTTTAAAACGCCGAACGTTCTCAGCCTGAAATTAATTTTAAAATGCCCTTTTTGCGGCAGAGTAATATGCAATTGATCGCAAACAGGAAATACTATTTTCTTCCATTTTTATGCCCATTATCTCTTAGATGAGATTCCAATGGAGGAAACGAGAATTATAATGATATGCACAAAAATTCCAATCTATTTTTACCTTTTTTTTCTCGGACTAGACCTGCATCATGCACACGCTTGAGACGCACGCATGCAAAAAATCAAAGCAATGTGACAAAAAACGCAATATGCTAGCTGCAATCTACTAAGGCCAAACGCAATTTTAATATGACCAAACACGCGTGGCTACAGTAGAAGCGCTTACGTTCTACTGTAGTTGGTCAATCGTAGTAGATCACAGCGGTGCTGCATTTGCAACTTCCGTGACAAGAACTGTATTCATAATGTTTTGCTGGTTTACCAGCTGATTAGGCTAGGCTTAGTATCATGGACTAACCAAAATGTTGGTGCCAGCGTTCTAAATAAGCCTGAGTAATGGGATGCGACGAGCGGAGCGGCTGGCACCAACATTTTGGTCAGTCACATAAATCTACTGAAACAATCTGAGGACTGCCTTATTTGTTTTCGACTTGACTTGAATCAAACCAGTTAGGTGGCAGTTTCCACCGGAAAGTATTTGTTGTATGCGTACTCATAACTTGGCTATCTTAATACATATGTGAACCAGCTACATCAATGCCTCAATGCCCTAACTACCTATACCAAGATCTAAAATTTTTCTGTTTTCTGGGGGTATAGCAGAGTAAGCTTTTACGCAGCAAAAAATTACTATGCTTTATAGAACTTTCTAAACTCAAAGTGCCAAAAATGTAGACCAGAAACTACATTTATTCTCACTGAATGAGTTGAACATCGGATTGGCAAGACTGGGTTTTTATAATCTGGGTTTTTTTGGGTGTTCTGCGGGTTTTTTGGGTGCGAAAAATCACTGGGTTTTGGGATTTCAGGTTTTTTATCTACAGGTTACCAATTTTTCAAATAGACTGAAATAAATGCTGTAGGTGATTCAAATTGTATTTCCAATTTCTTTTGTTTGCTTTATGCTGTTCCTTTGACTAGTAAAGGCAAGCCAATCTCAGTCTGGTTAATCAATGCCCATGTTCAAAAATCTCAACCCCTAGCTTAAATTGCCATGCCATGCTACAAAACAGGGCGCTTTTATTCAGCCACCTCAATAGCCCACAATTTTTTGAGTTCGACCAATTTTCCTATTTCCTAATATTTTTTGAGAGCCAGTGCATTCTTTGATTGAAATCTGGTAATGTCCGAGCATTGAAGAGAAAGATACATACATATGTGTAACAGTCGCAATGAACGATCGATTTTGTTGTTGGATTTCAATATTAGCTGAATAATTTTTTTAAATATTTTTTATATAGTTTATTGCTACAGAGACGAAATCAAAACAATACAAATTTGGTCAAATTAAAAGGCTAAACTTTACTATATGGTGTGAACGGAAAACTTGCAGATGTACGGGAAAGGAACGATATTGATTGAAATGAGGACATGCATAAAGAAAGTGCGGAAAAAAATTTTATGAAAAACGACCAATATTGGTGAAGATAGAGTTACTCAGAATATAGCTACATTAAAGTGAGGTATTTTACAGTTTACCAAAAAATGTTCCGAATTTGGGCTCAAAACATATGTATCTGACATTTTCAAGGTCGCTGATTACGAAAAAAATAACTTTATTTTACGGAAAAAAATTTTGTTTAAAAATTTTTAAATTTGAAAAAAACAATTTTTTGCGTGTTCTGTCTAGATAATGTGAAAATTCAAGTTTCTGCTTGAATGACGCTTAGGATTAGGCTTTGTTTATCTGAGAAGGTGTTTTCGGCTGCTTAGGTCGAGATCGCTCCCGCTTAGGTCGAGATATATATAGATGCTTAGGTCAATGTATAGATGCTTAGGTCGATGTATAGCTGCTCAGGTCGATGTATAGATGCTTAGGTCGACCTAAGTTGGGTACATGTTATTCTGCATTCCACTGTTTGAATCTTCAAATGGTTGGAACTTTAAGATAATCCAAAAATGCTGTTTGAATCGTATTTACATATAAATCTTTAACTGGATGTAAACAATGCTAAAAATAGTGAAATTAAAAAAATTTCTTGAAAATTTGTGCAAAAAATTACAAAAAAATTTTTCTTTAATCTTGGTTTCCACGCAGTATAACTTAATTTTTTGTAATCTGCGACCTTGAAAATGGCAGGAAAATATTAATTAGTAAAAATTGGAAACCTTTAATAAACTGCTAAATTCCTTAAAGAGGCTAAAAATGGTGAAAATGTCAAAGCAAGCTCGTATCCATGGGGATAGGGGGCACGTGCCCCCCCCGAAATTAAATCTGAAGATAATTTTTTCCTTTACTCCCCCTTTGGTATTTTGCAAAAATTGCAAAACTTTTTGCGCTTCGCGCCGAACTCATGTTATTAAGCTAATAATGAAGGTTAGTGTTTTGTGTTTATATGATATTTTGTTCACGAAAGTTAAAATAGCTCCATTGCGCACCTCCTACTTCATTTCACATTGCTCTTTCTTTTAAGATTGCTTGCTGCCGTAAACTGACAGCTCACATAAAACGCAATCGTCGATTTACAATGGTTGAAATTTGTTAAGTGAAAACTAGGGATCAACCGGAGGTCCATTTTTTCCTCCGGGCCGGAGCCGGAGCTCCGGCCATTGTCACCTCCGGCTCCGGCCGGAGCCGGAGCCGGAGGCCGGAGCCAGAGGCCGGAGCCGGAGGCCGAAGGCCGGGTCGGAGGTGAACTTAGAATTTTCAGTGAACTAGAATTTTCACAAGCCGTAAATATAATTCATATGATGTACAGTATATAGGTTTGTATAAATACATTGCTCATGGATAAGTAAAAGATCTGTAGAAGTGAATGTTTATTGTCTAGCCATGCATTTATTATGTACTAAAATATTGCGACCATATTAATTAAATTAGTTCTGTGATCTGTTGCTAGTCAAGCCACTTCCGAAAATTGATAAACGTGCGAAATGCAGATATATCAGTGAATCAGGTTGGTTTTCAACGCAAACTACATAACGTATGAAATTTATTATTCATTCCATAATGTACCTATTCAATCGAGCTATGCGAAAATCAAGAAGACTAACATGCAATAACGTTCTACTAGTTCTCTCCTCACCTGTTACACATGTTCTCAAATGACTGGTCTGGCAGCGGCGGTTGGGTAATCGAAAAAATCATTTAATTAGCATATTTCTATTTTTAGCTCCAATCTCACCGCTTTCTCGCTTGCCCTTATTGTCTGGATGCACTTATACTCGAAAAGTACCCAAATGAACATAGCATAAAGAGCTTAGCAATGTGTCTGTATGTACTTATATCTACAATCTGTAATAGCTCATAAAGTAAGTGAGCAGACTACGTCGCCCCAAGTTTGTTATTTTTTCACTCGAAAGAGATTTATATCCATTTGTGCGCTGAATTAACGCGGACTCGGCTCGCTTTGCAATCTAAAATATTCTCGTTCATTATTAAGCAAAATATATGATATAATATTTCACCAATGGTGCATTCACAATGCCACATTAGTGTTCACATTCACAGCTTCACTTATTAAACCTGTGTTTGTACAAATTCACAAAATAGGCAATCTGAGTGCTAAGCTTCAAAAGAAAAGAAGTGCGTTAAAGCATTGAATGATTCGGTTCAAAAAACCTCCGGCCTCCGGCCCCTTTTGATCCTCCGGCCGCCGGAGGCCGGAGGACCAAAAAATGGCCGGAGGAGCCGGAGGCCGGAGCTCCGGTCGATCCCTAGTGAAAACCACAAGGTTCAGCAGACTGTATGTGTGTGTGTGTGTGTGTGTGTGCATGGTCACGCTCGCTCAGTCATAGTGCATAATATGAACTGAAAAAGAGGTGTATTATGCAAAGCATTACTTTCACTTATCTCATCCTACTTCTAACAACGAATGCTGCTTGTTTATTTTAGTGACAAACTAATGACATCGTCTTTTATCTGAAAATTTACCTTTTTTTTCAGACAAATGTACATAGCTTAGCTAGTCATTTATAATGAGTAAAATTACGTCATTTATCACATTTTAATAAACTTTTTCACTGTTTTTATTATTTTTACATTTAGTAGAATGGATAGGATTCACTTTTTGTCATGACTAACAAATGAATTAAAAACTACTTATTAACAAAATTCCAATGGAGAAATCCTAGCTTAGTACTTCTAGAGAATAGTGATTTTTATGACGTTATCAAGACATATTAACGCTTGTATCTCCGCCCAAGTGGGAGCAATACCGTCCTAAGCGGGAGCGAAATCGACCTAGGCGGGAGTAATACCACCAACATAAACCTACAAAACTACGAAGTTTGAAAAAATCAATAACCATAAATCACTACTCTGTAGAAGTGCCCCTGGATGTAGTCAACATTCTCATCATTTATGTTGCCATTTCTTGAAAGAATTTGCGAAATTCATCCTTTGGTCCCCCTTATGTTTTTTAAAAATTTTGGTAGTGTGTGCCCCCCCCCCCGAAACAAAATCCTGGATACGGGCCTGTGTCGAAGTATGATGTTTGAAGTACCGTAACTCTGTGAGTCTTGTATGGATTTGGTTTATTATTTTTTCCCGCGTCTTTTAGTGACACAAAGTATCGTTTTTGCGCAATAGTATGGCAGTTCTGCCGGAATGGCGCGAAATCGGTTCACACCATATTCTTCAAAAACTCCAAATAAAAAAGAAAGAATCAGTGTAAGTACACTAAAATGTCGTCAATGCAATGAAATATAATATCAATAACCTGCGCAAGGACTATAAAGGCGGTTTGAACTTACTTATATATAAAGTTGTTGCTCTTTGTTTGTTTCGTGTCTTGCAGCTGTTGGAAGTATTCCCAGCTACTGTATGTAGCTCTAACTGTTATTTCCATAAAAAAACCAACAAAAACCCAAAAAAAACCAGAAAAGCCCAAAATTCAAAATTTTCAAATCTGGGTTATTTCCATCCTTGACGGGGAATCGAGTCCTATTTATCCTAAAGGGCGCGGCCAGAGAAGATACACCAACCCAATTTTTATGCCTACCTTTGTGACTCAAAACCAATCATTAAATTAGCTTACTGCTGCTGATGTATGCCATCGTAATTCAATTTATCAGCTTAAACATTTAAATGACGAATCAATCTGTAACGGTATGTTACGTAGATGATAGAGCACTTATGCAGTTTAGTTCAATTACAGAAGTGCGTGGGATAGCGAAAGTGCGGTGAAAGAGGTCTGGGGCATATCCATCATTTTAAGAATAAACAGACAGGCAAGACGAAATGTGTAGCGCAGTAAGGCGCTTTGCGCATGAACACGCTTCAAGCACTAGAACACTCACAGTACTAAAGCCAATTGTCAACGTACCATAGACGTTCGCATTTGACATAACCTGAAGAGCAAAGATGGAAATGTCACAAAATTTATTGGAAACAAAGCAGTCTTGTTGTGATTATTCTACTTATTCAATGAAAACTTGCGCGAAAATTTTTCACTGAAATTGATGAGCCAATTACTGATGAAAATTGTCCATTTTGACTGAATCAAATTGTTATTTAAAATTGAATCGCCAGCCATGCATTGCAGTTGAGCGGTTTTTTATGGATATATCCATGTTATTTTTCAGTCAGCTATTGTGCTTCTGATGCAATATTGCCGTTTTATTGGTTAAAAATACTCAGAACAGTAGGTAGAGTCTGTTCCAGGCAAGTTTATTCATAAGTCTTATAATATCTCGGATAACAAACCGGTAGATCTCGATTACAGCACATTTCGCGAAATCTTGTGTAGGGAAATCAATTTTCAGCGATTTAGCGAGCAGCTACAAAAGTTGTTTCTATTCAATTTACTGTAATATAGTTTTGTATTGAAAAACTTCATTTGTTCATCAATGGTTATGCATAGTATCGTGATTCTGAAGACTGTGACAAATGCATATGATTTCGTGAAAAAGACTATATATTTAATTGATATCTGTCGACTTGCTGTGGATATAAATTTTTTGCACTCCCGAATTCCACACTACAGAGTTTGCGCATTAAAACTAATTTGTAGTGGTAAAACATTCACAAAACTATCGTCTGTTTCACACAACTTCGGTCATAAATTTTAAAACCATCTCCGACAATAAGCTGTCAGATTGCGATTATAGCATAGATCTGATATATAATTATCGTAACCCTCAGCTTATTGTCGATGAAAATTCTTAGAATTTATGCACGAAGTTACGTGAAACAGAATATAGTTATTACGCAGCATAAAGTGCAACATAATTCTCAAACGAATTATCATCACACCTGGGCGTGGGGTTTGGGGGGTATGCACCCCCCCCCCAGAAACCAAAAATACCCCCCCCCCCCAGAAATCAAAATACCCCCACCAGAATTCAATTTTTGAAAATTTTTTTCGCTTTTTTCGCAATTTTTTGATGCCAATGGATAGTGCTTGATGAGAAACGTCGAAAAATGGTGTTTTCATCACCATACCATCGTTTTTAAGGCCATTTTTTGACCTTCAAAAAAATCTTGCACCCCGCCAGAAATTTCTTGCTGCCCACGTATGATTATCATGCGTCTTTGCTTTGTAAGTACCTATAAGACTGTTTCACACAAGTTTGGGCATAAATTCTAATTACCATGTATATCAATAATCTGACAGATTGTTTTGTGACCACACCTGGGCGTGGGGGTTTGGGGTGGTATGCACCCCCAGAAACCAAAATACCCCCCCCAGAATTCAATTTTTGAAAATTTTTTCGTTTTTTTCGCAATTTTTTGATGCCAATGGATAGTGCTTGATGAGAAACGTCGAAAAATGGTGTTTTTATCGCCATACCACCATTTTTAAGGCCATTTTTCGACCTTCAAAAAAATCTTGCACCCCCCCCCCCCCCAGAATTTTCTTGCTGCCCACGTATGGTTGTGACTATAGCATTGACTTGATTAGTTCACCAGACTACTGAACTAAACTTTACTAAGCCTGAAAATCGCTAGTGTAGATTGTCGGCGTCAGAAACTAGTGTGAAAATCAAAAGTTAAACATGCCATTGATCAGTAAACAAACTGCATTTTATTATAACAAGCGAGTTAATCAAATAAACGATCGAAAAATTCAACTAAGCGTCTAGAAATACTACTTCCACATATTCGCTTGAAATAATTTCAACTGTAAAGTGGTAAAAGGGTCATGCAAACAACGAATCGATGGCAAAAATAAGCACTATCACAAATAATTGAGTTCAGAGAATGAAGAAAATGATTGGCTAACAATCCTATTTTAAGACAATTTTCGGATTGACAAAAAACTAGAACAGTCTACTGATCCGACTTCCCAGTTCACTAGATCACCTGCGAAAATTGAGCATTACAACAGTGTAAACCGTCGAAAAGTTGTACGCGACAGACAGGCAAAAACTGCTATTTGCAGTCAATAAAAACATTTCAAAATATTTTTAGCAAGATTAACGGAATATATCCTCGTAAAATTTAAAATTTTGGTCTTGTTACTAATTTCCTTTACAATATTAGGATTTCAACGAAATTACGCACATCTCGTCTAAAAGTTGACGATATTTTAATCATTTGCCAACTATCAACTTGTTTTCCTTAAATTCGTAAAAATCGGGCACTTCGAGGTTCAGCGGAGCAGGTCCTTTTCTAACGCGACCCGATAAATCGTAATGCGAGCCATGACATGGGCAATAATAGCCACCGAAATCACCCATATTCGCTTAAAATACAGCATGCTCTGACGATAAAATCCAGTTTACACTGAAAGAACCGATACACCTGTCGCATTTTAAGCATATAAGTTCAAACTAATGAGAAAACGAGGGAACTATCATTGATATACTAATAGCGATAGAAATCCCCGCGCTAAAATTGCAGTATACTATTAAATCCAGTTTACACTGGAAAGATCAAGTCATCCACCGTAGTGTGTAAATCTATACGCTTAAATTATTGTTTTAGCAATGTTTAAAGTAATATCCATAGAAATCCCAAACGAGTAGAACTACTGCATGCTGACTATTTAATCCAGTTTGCGCTGGAAGAACCGACTCGTTCACCTCGGTGTAAACCTACAACTTTAAAGTACTATTGAACGAGGGTAAGTACTCTTAACGATACAGTAAAAACCATACAAATCACCCGAATCGGCTAAATGGGAGTAATACTAACCCTTAAATTCAGTTCAAACTAAAAAAGAGACTCATCTGCGCTATATCGTGTAAGATCAGCAGTTTAAACCAGTCATTCACCGCATAGGGATTCTAGGGCAAGGCCTTTTTTTGGGCCCAAAAATGGTAGTTACGCGCCAAAAACATCGTTTTTCGGCGTTTCTGACGATGCTATATCTTTATAGAGCAGAAAAACCAGGCACGTATGTACCTGTGGGGGGATAGAGGGGGGACTAGTCCCCCAAAATTTTGGAAGAGTGTCATTTGCGAGGGTCAAGTAAAGGAAAAAATTGAAAGTTCTTGATGTGAATCTGCCTAGATTTTAACACACTTTTGAGCTAATGACAGCAAAATTTTTGGGCGCTTCGCGTCAGATTTATTGTTTTTGTACAACTTTTGTCTTCTGGATTGCCCACGTTTGAGATAGATATAGGAATATATATATATATATATATATATATATATATATATATATATATATATATATATATATATATATATATATGTATATATATATATATATATATATATATATATATATCAAAATTTTCTGGGCTCTGCGCAGATTTATTTATTTTCTGCATTTTTTTTTCTTTGCAATGGGTACCATTGAGTACAAACAGGTTGAACAGAGGTCAAGTCTGCATATAATGCTTAGAAATCGCTTGACAAGCATTTTATACAACTTATCTTTTTGGGTACGATTGAAATCAAATTTGATTTTTGAAAAATTTCAAAAATTGTTCTCTAGTGTTTAGAGTTTGCGGAGAAACGCGCAAAAATACAATGATTTTTGCCTATCCGCTAATAGTTGATGAGAAATCTGCCTTCAAAATTGTAGTCATCCCCCAAATTCGGAAAGCCAGCCACGTGTCTGATAATGACCGTAAAAATATTTCGAAAAAACTCAAAACAAGTCGAAAGAGTTGTGCAAAATATAGTCAAATCAAAACATGAGTATATGGCGCGAAGCGCCGAAAATTTGACACTTTTGGGCGAATAGAAGTGCTAAAAACGCTTAAAAAGCACCTTTTTTTACACGAATTTCTAGAAACTTTTTGAGAACTCTGGGAAAATCGCAAATTCGGGGGTTGGGGTGTTGAAAAATTTCTGGTGGGAGGGTGAAAATTATTCTGGGGGAGGGGTGAAAACCATACGTCAGCAGCAAGAAAACTTCTGGGGAGTGCAAGATTTTTTTGAAGGTCAAAAAATGGCCTTAAAAATCGTGGTATGGCGATCAAAACACCACTTTTCGACGTTTCTCATCAAGCACTATCCATTGGCATCAAAAAATTGCGAAAAAAACGAAAAAAATTTTCAAAAATTGAATTCTGGGGGGGTATTTTGATTTCTGGGGGTATTTGGTTTCTGGGGGTGCATACCCCCAAACCCCCCCCCCCACGCCCAGGTGTGGTGAAAACCCTCAAACCTCCAAGATCATGTATGGTTTAAACTATTGTCGAAATGAGGAAACTCCTTGCAATGCCTACATCTAACCACACCTGGGCGTAAGGGGGGGGGTTTGGGGTATGCACCCCCCAAAAGCCAACCCCCCCCCCCAAAAAAAACCAAAATACCCCATAGAATTCAATTTTTAAAAATTTTTTTTTGTTTTTTCGCAATTTTTTGATGCCAATGGACGAGAAACGTTGAAAAATGGTGTTTTTGGCCATATGGCAATTTTTAAGGCTATTTTTTGACGTGTGAAAAATATTGCACCCCTAGAATTTCGGTGCCGCTCACCTATGCATCCTACTGTTCCATAAATGTGCGATCCGTCTGTTTTGACTTTTTAAACCAAACAAGAAAGTGTGCGATAGTCATCTGAATCACTTTTCTTTAGATACACCAAATTTTAATATCGAGTTCCGCATACGATAAATTACGTTGCTTTTCACAAATATCAAAATGATAATAGGGCGAAAAAATACTAAGTCAACGGAAGTAGGCAGTATTATTATTCAGTGTAAAGTAAAATTAGGGAGTTCCATGTTTAAAGCAGTAATTGAAGCTTAAAGTTTAAATCATTAACTTAATTATTAATCAATTATCAACGTTTTAGAGTTAAGTTAAAGTTTAAAGGTTAGTTTAGGT
This sequence comes from Mermis nigrescens, assembly GCA_036768485.1. NCBI lineage: Eukaryota > Metazoa > Nematoda > Enoplea > Mermithida > Mermithidae > Mermis > Mermis nigrescens. Next base: position 121,141 of record JAVLUZ010000805.1, read on the forward strand.
TTAGGTTTTTGAAATTTACAGGCACTAATTCTTAAAAGTGGAGGGTGCGGATCATACGTGGGCAGCACCAAAATTCTGGGGGTGCAAGATTTTCGAAGGTCAAAAAATGGCCTTAAAAATGGCGGTATGGCGAAAAATACCATGTTTCAACGTTTCTCATCGAGCACTATCCATTGGCATCGAAAAATTGCGAAAAAAAACAAAAAAAATTCAGAAAATTGAATTCTGGGGGTATTTTGGTTTCTAGGGGGGATGCATACCACTCCATCCCGAACCCTCCCCCACCCACGCCCAGGTACAATGAATGATAAAGAAAATTTACCAATAGGGCGCGAAGCGCCGGGAAACGTGACGGTTTTTGTCGATTGAATATAACAAAAGCAAAATACATGCAAAACATAGCATACATTAATAAAAGTCTAGAAAGAAAATCATTTAAACAAAGCAAAAATAACAACACAACGACTATACGAGAAAAAATGGAAAAAATGATGCGAAACAACTCTAAGACACTAAGAAAATGTCGAAAACATAAATAAGGAAAATACTGGATACACGAGAAAATGAAAATAATAAAACTGAAATACTCTAAAAAATGTTGATTAAGAACTAATAGAAAATTTAAAACATGTTAAACAATTAAATGTAAACACGAGACTGAAATAAGATTGCGTAAATAAATTAAATAAATAATTTTCAATTTCATTTTAATAAAAATCAATCTTATTTCTAATAATTTTAATCAAAAAATATAAACACCTGAGACAGGAATAAGACTCTATAAATAATTTAAATAAATAATTTTATTAAATTTCTAATAATTTTAAATAATATTTTTAAATGTAAACACTCAAGACTGGAATGTGTAAATAACTTTAATGAATAATTTTAATTTTCCGAATTAACTTTCTAATAACTCTAAATAATATTTAAACGTAAACACTTAGGACTGAAATAAGACTGTGCAAATAATCCAAACGATAATTTAAATGTTTCAACTTAATTTCTCGTAATTTCAACGGATAAATGTAAGCGCTTGAGACTGTAATATGACTGCATAAATACAGTGGTCGCCATGTAAGATGACGCGCTATCATCCTCAGAATTACGATAGAGGATGCGTCGCGAGCGTCGCGTTACGTCCATCACGCGCTATCATCTCTTATTTTCTATTAAGCGCCATTAACCTCTATCAACCCGTTAATCTGGCGATGCGGACGGCGCAATTAAGCTATTAATAGCGCCAACAAGAAGGAAGCGCGCCAGCATTCACGTGCGCGCTTCCTTGCTGGCGCTATTAATAGCTAAATTGCGCCGTCCGCATCGCCAGATTAACGGGATGAAAGAGGTTAATGGCGCTTAATAGAAAAAGAGATAATAGCGCATGAAGGACGTGACGCGGCGCTCGCGACGCAACCTCTATCATAATTCTGAGGATGATAGCGCGTCATCTTTTATGGCGACCACTGTAATTTAAATAGATAATTTTAATTTTTCAATTAAATTTTAAATATTTTAATTTATAATTAATAATTGTAAACAAATACCCAATGGCACGCAGCCAAGATGGGTGCAAATGCCTATGACTACGAGCCATTCGTCTTTTTTGGTTCGCTCCTGGTCAGTTTGAGGATGTCGCAATTGTTGGACGTCGACGGCCCTTTCTTTCTCAATTTGTTCCGGAGAACGATGTCGGACGAAGACCGGTTTTCCACGCCACAAAAAAGTACAACTTTTGCCTGAAATCGTTGAAAAAAGTTAAAAATTTTTTTTTCGATAAAAATTTTTTTAATAAATAGTAAAAATGCAATAATGGTCAAAATGATGACTAAGAGTAAAAACAATTAGTAAAAAATTCTTAATATATATGCGTTCACCACAAACACATCTTTAAAAAAATTGAAATGAAATTATCTAATTTTTAATGATAAAATTTAAAATAAATGCAAAAGAGTGCAATTTTCCTGAAAATAACTTAAATCAGAAAATAAAAAGTAACAATAAACAATTAACAAAAGTCTCGATAAAATATATATTTACTACATACATACGCAGCTTTTAAAGCGTAAGGAAAAATGTATTTGAAATAAAATTATCTAATTTTCACTGGAAAACTTGAAATAAATGCAAAAAAATACATTTTTATAAATTAAAATAAATCAGAAAATCAAGAATAAATAATAGTGCACAGAATGACTAATAAAAAAACAATTATAATATTTTGATTGAATACGTTTTTGCTATGAACATACACATTTTTAGATATGTAATAAAGAAGAATAAATTCGAAATAAAAGCATTTGGTTTTCACTGAAAAAATTAAAAAAATGCAATAGTACAATATCTAAAAATTAAGTGCAACCGAAAATAAAAAAGTAAAAAACGTAATAGTGAACAGAATTACGACTAAGATGAAAAGCATCCGATAAATTAGATATAGTTTTGCAACATATTTTTTTAAAATATGAATAAATATTAATTCGAAAGAAAAATATCAAATTTTCTCTACAATCTACCGTACCTGGGCAATGGATCTTGATTCTGTAGCTACCGGGACCCCTTTTATTCAGGTTTGTTGGTTGGTCACTGAAGAGCATCCCTGAGCGTGGAGGGGTTTGGGGTATGCAACCACCCCCAGAAACCAAAATACCCCCAGAATTCAATTTTTGGAATTTTTTTTTGGTTTTTTTTCGCAATTTTTGCTGCCAATGGATAGTGCTCGACGAGAAACGTTGAAAAATGGTGATTTTTCGCCATACCACCATTTATAAGGCCATTTTTGACCTTTGGAAAAATCTTGCAACCCCCAGAACTATAATGCCACCCTCCTATGCCGAAGAGGTTGTTTGTTAAAAGGTTGACACAAGAGCAAGAGACCCTTCTCCAAGATTTTATTTTACCATTAGAACATAGACAAAGATAAAGGCAGTTCGGAGCGTATCTCGGCGAGGTCTATACAACGATGAAGAAAATTTTCAAAAAAATTTGCACTTTACGTCATATCGATATATTTACAACAAATTTATACTTTAAACTATATGCACAACTGATTTCGGATAAGTGGCAGATCTAGGAAATTTCGTAAGGGGGGGGTGACCCGACTTTTACCAAAACGGTCCAAAATAGGTCCGAAAATGCGTCGCTCTTCACGAAGAAAATAGCGTTTTTTCCACGTTACACTACTCGCCACGAATGATTACGCTTTAATAAGCTTCTAGAGCTTGTTAGGGTTATATCGTTAAGGCCTCGGTCCTATTTCCGTCCACGCACGACCGACTTGTTAAACATATATGCCTTAACAAGCTCTATCATTCTATGGAGCATATTAAAACGTAAACATTCGTGGCGAGCACTGTAGCCTTGCCGGCATTTATTTAAAATCATTTTTGGCGCAAAATTTCCCGGAACATTTTGAATTTTTGACAATTTTCTGAGAAAAAAATGCTTAAATTTCTTTGACTTTACCAAAAATGCTACGCAAAGCGCCGGAAAATCTTTCAAATTTGCGAGGAAGGACGTTTAGAGATGTGAAATGCGACTGTATTTTCTGTCTTTGTAGCATTTTAACGCGGAGCATTGAAAATGTTCTAAAATTATTGCCTAAAAATAGAAGAAAACAGTGCTGAAATAGTTGTTTCTGTTCCAGAAATCCATTTAGGAGCCCTGGAAATGTTTGCTGCTACAAAAACCTATTCCAGGCGCCAAAGTCTGAATTCGAGGCCTCCCAGCAGCAGATAAATGTCATTAAAAGAATCATCCGGCGCGAAGCGCCAGAAAAAAATCGAGAAATTATAGTCACCGACGGCCAAAAATCGCCGCAAATCACATATCGATTCCTTATCTCGCCAAATATTTTTGGCCCATTGGGGGGGGGGGCGGTCGACCCCCCGCCCTCTTAAATCCGCCCCTGTTTCTGATCATTCAATCGACAAATAATTTCTTAGCCTCTGTCTTGTATTTAACCCTTGTGCTTTGCGAGGACAAACAATACAGAAACAATTAGGCGCGAAGCGTCGAAAACAAAATTTGACATCGTCTACACGTGTAGGTCAAATTTGAACGGTTTTGAGCGGGCTAGGAGCACACGTGGGCGTGGAAGATTGGGGGTATGCACACACCCCCGCCCCCTCCCCCGAGAAACCGAAATACCCACCAGAATTCGATTTTTAAAATTTTTTAGGTTTTGTCGCATTTTTTTGATGCCAATGGATAGTGCTCGAAGAGAAACGCCGAAAAATGGTGTTTTTTCGCCATACCACATTTTTAAGGCAATTCTTTGACCTTTGAAAAATCTTGCAAACCCCCCCCTAAATTTTCTCGCTGCCCACGTATGGCAAGGAGACAAAAATTTGGATATGCAATGAAGCGCCGGGAAAAATTCATGATTTTCATGCCATAACTCGAATTTGAGTTGTTTTGAATGGGCTAGAAGGCAAGAACTACACCTGAACAATAAATCCGGCGCTCAGCGCCGGAAAAATTGACAGAGCAATAAATGCGGCGTGGAGCGCCGGAAAATTTTGCGTTCACTGGCTAAGAAGTAACTACGCTAAATACCAGTGGCGGACCTATAATTTTCCTAAGAAGGGGCAGTACCCCAATTTTTCCAAAAAAGTCAAAAATGGGTCCAGAAATTCGCCCTTAATGCGCGAAATAGCGTTTTTTTCGGTGTTATACATTGTAGACTTTTACATAAAATCACCTGACGCAATATTTTTTCTAAAATTTTAAAATGTTAGACAATTTTGTGCGAAGAAATCGTTAAATTTCTTTGACTTTAACAAAAATCTGACGCGAAGCGCCGAAAAATTTGTGAAATCAAGGCGGATAGACGTCTAGAAGTACGATTTACTGCTTGATTTCCTGTATTTATAGCATTTGATGCGAAACATCGAAATTTGTAATTACAAATGGAAGAAAACTAATGCAAAAATAGCTATTTCTGCTGTTAAAATTGTTTTGAAACCTACATGAACAGAAAATGGCTTCCAGGTCGCCAAGAAAGTAAATAAATGTCATTAATATGTAGGTATCATCCGGCGCGTAGCGCCGGAAAAATATATGAAATTATGGTCACTGACGGCCAAAAATTATTGAAAATTGCATTTCCATTCTTTATGTCGCCAAATATTTTTGGCCAAAATGGCGGGGGAGCGGCACCCCCCCCCTTAAATCCGCCCCTGCTAAATACTCGTTTTGGCGATGTTTTAGACGCACTTCAGATTTTTCTATTTTTCCCTCGATCCTTGGAAGAAACAATAGAATTTTTTTTATTCCGAGGAAGGCTGCCTCCCCCTTCTGAATATGGGCCAGCATCAGAAAAACGGTTTTTTTGCACGGAATCCCTTTGTATACACATGCACAAACTTGGCCGCTAGCCAAAACTAGTTGCATATCTTGTACATGTATAACTGATAAATTCTGCATTTGAAACCAAATTTTGAGACTTTCTCAGGACAACCGAAACAAAAAAATTGTCAGACTGACAAAAACAATTCCATCATCATCATTATCATCATGATGTTCTCATAAAGATTAAACTATATCAGATGAATAGTATATTGAAAGACTAGATTGGCGCGAATTCATGAAGTAATTCTGGCCGATTAAATCGGTTTAGGCCTCGAAACTCAATTCTGCAGCCAAGAGTAGTTAGTGGGATATTTTTTTATTTTTAAATTTAATTTATGTTCTAAAACGGTCTTGAAAAGTTTTTAAAGCCAGGAAAACCTTAGCCAATGAAAAAGACACTGCATGGGAGCATACATGGGCGTGGGGGCAGGCACGTAGCTGGCCCTCTTATTTTGGGGGGACCAACACCAATTTTTGGGGGTCTAAGCCAGAAATAGCACAAAATAACGTGTAAAGAGTCCAATTTTTCCGGTTCTTTTAATTTTTCCCGCCCACAGCTACAAAATATCCCCCTAGAATTTAATTTTTGAATTTTTTGGGTTTCTCTCGCAATTTTTCGATACCAATGGATAGCGCTCTATGAGAAACGTTGAAAAATGGTATTTTTTCACCATACCATTATTTTTGAGGCCATTTGTTGGCCTTCGAAAGAAATCCTAACCCCCATAGTTTTGGTGCCGCCCGCATGGGAGCATCTGATTTCGATCGCTTTTCTGTTCTTCTTATTTATATGCCAGTATCTACGTGAATATTATGCGATAATCATATTGAAGCGTGTGCTTTTCACGACAAGAAACGTTGTATTTAACTAGATTTAATTTAATTTACAGTTCATTTGACGTTCATTCTCATATAAGTCAGAAATTTTAAAATTTTGGATTTTTTTCTGAAATATAAAAATTTGAAAAATTCGCACCAGAGCTTTGGCGTCCAGATTGACTTGGTCGAGAGAATGCACGATCTAGGGGCAGTTTTGGGTTTCCCAGTGGCCGATCCAGGATTTTCCTAAGGGTGGGCGATACCCCTAAGGGGGGGGGCGCAACCCTGACTTGGGCGGAAAAATTAGCCGGTTTAAGCCGAAAATCGCTAAAAATCGCTCAAAAATCCTTAATTTTGCGCACTATTTTGGTCCAATGGGGGGGGGGCGGCCGCCCCTAAATGCACCCCTGGTTTCCACCTACCTATTATTAAAACAATACCCCCGAAATTTTCGATTACTAAGAAAATCTTAGAAAAAATTCCGTTTTAAGCGTTCTTGCTACATACATACATCTTATTTCAAATGTGCCAATTTGTAGTAGGAATTTTTTGACTATTTTGGTTAGTTTAGCTAGTAAATATTTCTGAAAAATTTTTTGTTTGTCATTTAAAAAAACACCGTCACAAACATCAAAAATAATGTTAATTAATGCCTATCTTCAGTTTTTAATCTAAAAAAGGCATTTTAAAAACAGCTTCTGGGCTTAGCCTCCGCCACATAAATTAAGACAAGAATAAATACAAAAATATTGTAATTTTTAGTATTTAATCTTATTTTTTATATTGCACAGTACTTGTACGTAGTTTCGATTTTTCTTTGAAAATATATTGCTTTTCAAAATTTTCAATCTCTGTCTATTAGCCTGAATCCAAACCAATTTAACTTCACGAGAACGAAGTGTAAACGATGATAGCAGGTCAGCTGATTATATATTTCAAATCGGTAACCCACGTATGTACATACATGGGCCAATAGTTTTGGACCGAGTTATTATTCAGCTAACTTTATTATTCAATTTTCAATCTATCTATTATTCAGTTATTTATTCAAAGTCCGAATATTGAAAAAATCTATTAATAGATCAATTTTCAGCATCTCATTTATTTATATCAAAAATATATTATTAAATTCTTTTTAAACTTTTTATTCCGCCTATTGCCGAATACAATATACATAAATCAATTTTCACCACATTACCTGATTAAATTGAAAATATGTCAATTTTTTGAAATTTCATATTCCGTCTATTATCGAATACATTATATATGTCCTGGATCAGCTTAAAAAGTACAATTTGGCTTGCTAGAGTAAGCAAGGGAGGACTTCAATACGAACTGTAAAATATGTACATAATTAGCAGTTAGGATAGTGGCCCAAAATAACACAACGGTTAAAATATGGCCCACAAATTCTGAGAGAATTAAATTAATTAATTAATTAATTAATTAATTAATTAATCAAAGTCATTAGCGGCTACAATGGCTACTACAGTATACCCTCGGCTATATCGTCAAGATTGACTTCAATCGAAGCCAAAGCCAACATATCGGACGGAGCTGATTTATACTCGACGATAGTTCGAATCGTATATTTCGCCACGTACAAACCTATCATGCCTCCGACTGAAATTCGATAAATCGATTAAATCGATGAAGAAATCGATCGATAAATCATTGAATATGTAATTCGAACTATCACAGCTTACAGTGCCCGCCATTAAACTTGACGCAAAATCATTGTCAGATTAATGTTAGATGGTGAGTCGCGAGCATAGGTGGGCGGCACCAAAATTCTGGGGGTGCAAGATTTTTCAAATGTCAAAAAATGGCCTTATAAATGGTATTATGGCGAAAAAACACCATTTTTCAACGTTCCTCATTTAGCACCATTCATTCGCATCGAAAAATTATGAAAAAAACCAAAGCAATTTTCAAAAATTGAATTCTAGGGGGGAGGGGGTATTTCGGTTTCTGGGGTGCACAACCCCCAAACCCAGGTACGGTCACGAGCCCCGCGTTTTGCCCATCTTTTTCTATCAACTTGTTCTTTTTTATTACAGTGTATTACTTGTATCATGCCGCTAATGCGGCGACGCAGATGGAGCAGTTTGGCCATTAATAGCGTCAACAAAAAGGAAGCGCATGGAATTCACGTGCGCGTTTCCTTTCTGTTGATGCTATTGATAGCTAGAACGCGTCGCCGCATTAGCGGCATGATACAGGATAATATATTGCAATATAAAAACAACTTGATAGAGAAGAATGGACAAAACGTGGCGCTCGCGGCGCATCACCTATCATTCATCTGACAATGATGGTGCATCAACTTTCATGGCGAGCACTGTAATTTATTGCGTAAAAATTGATAATACGATTGACCTAAATTCGATTTTTTTTCGTATAAATGGGGAAAATCATTTATTGATTTTTCGGGAGTGCACGAATAGGCAGTATTGAGTCTGAATCGCAGAATGCTAAACAAACGAAAAATTTCTGGGGTAAATGAGGCGAGTTGACGCAAGAAACGGGAATAAAATCAAATTTTTCTACTTAGTATGTTAATTTATTGTCTAATGCCATTCCTGCTCTGCTAAGAGTACGACCGTCCAAATGTTTGGGCAAACTTGCTTTTTTAAGTTGTGGACTTTTTTTGTTATTTTTGATTAGTTTATTTTGATATTAGTATTTGTCTCTGTGTTTTTAATTTTTTATCGTTAATGAGTTGATTGATTTGTTTTGATTGTTTTGATTAATTTTTTGATTTTGTTTGCCGTTTTTGATAAAAGTTTACCTTTTTCTTCCTGCAATAATACTAGACGGTAGAACCAACCCCAGGGGTTTTTTCTTCATATTTTCTGCTATTTTGATCGAAAACGATACGTTTTTCTCTCCCGCACTGAAAATAGCCGGTCAGCACCAACCCCGAAATTTTTTTCAAACTATTCTTCATTTATCCATTAAAAACAGATCTTTTTCTCCCTGCACTAGTACATTTTTTCAAATTTTCATTTATATTTGTTAGTTTTCATGTCAATTAACTTGTTTTAATTGATGCCTTTGATGTCTCTGTCATATTTGATCAAAAAATATCTTTCCCGCCCCTGCACTGAAAATGGTCGGCTAGGACCATACCTGGGCATACGGGGGAGGTTAGGCGGTGCAACTTCCCCCAGAATTCAATTTTTGAAATGTTTTGTTTTTTTTCGCAATTTTTTGATGCCAATGGAAGGTGCTCAATGAGAAACGTTAAAAAATTGTGTTTTTTCGCCATACCACCATTTTTCGACGTTTTAAAAAATCTTGCAACCCCCCAGAATTTCGGTTCCGCCTACCTATGGCTAGGACCACCCCAAAATGCCAAGCTATACAAAAATATATTTTTACCTCCGTAAGCCAAGTAAGGTACGGCTCGTCTCGCATCTTCGGTTTCGATAGCGCGTTTCGTTGGGTCCTCGGTGGACTCTAGGCGATAATCCGTGAAATCGGGATATTTTAAGTCCGTATGCGACCAACGCCGGCTCACCTGACCCAACATTTCAAATTGCGAAATATGGGCCCGCAATTTATTATATTACGTGCAAATATCGTAAAAACTATACAAGATCTTGGGGAGGTAGGGTTGCAACCCGCCACCAAACTTCTGGGGAAGGGGATGCAAAATTTTTCCAAAGGTCAAAAAATGGTCTTCAAATTGGTGCAGTGGCGGCCATAAAACACCATTTTTCAACGTTTCTTAGTCTAGGAACACTATCCATTGGCATCAAAAAAATTGCGAAAAACACAAAAATGGATTTACGGTTTCTAGGGGGGGGGTGCATACCCCCACCCACCCCCAGGCATGGCTGGAACCATACATGTGACAGGGGGATAGGGAATCGCTAACCCAAACTTAGTCGTCCCCTTCCCCGGGACCAAAAAAAAATTTTGACCCCCATTTTGGGAAAATTTTAGTTCTCTGGCCGTTTTTGGCCAAAGAACCAACACCTCCCCGCCGTACCTGGGCGTGAGCGTTTGGAGGGTATGCACCTCCCTGAGAAACTAAAATGACCCCCAGAAATCAAAATACCCTCCAGAAATCAATTTTTGAAATTTTTTCGCAATTTTTGACGCCAATGTATAGTGCTCGATGAGAAACGTTGAAAAAATGGTGTTTTTTCAGCCATACCAATCCATTTTTAAGGCCATTTTTTGACCTTTGAAAAAATCTTGCACCCCCCAGAACTCTTGGTGCCGCCCGCCTATGCTCCCCCGCTAACATCGTGGACAATGGCCGGGGATACCCCACCATAAATTTCAAACCAGTAACCTTTCCACATTCATACAACAAGACAGATAGAGATGAATCCCTCCAAACAAAGCTGGTCGTCCTCCATACATGCACAGAATGGGAATTCTGGGGGGAGGTTGAAATTATAAAGTGCCTCTCTTGGGTACAAAAATGGCAGGTACGCGTCAAAAAACATTGTTTTTCAGTCGCTTTCTGACAATGCTATATCTTTCTATAGCATAAAACAAAACAAAAATTTCGGAAAAAGTAAGAAAATTCGGGACAAATTGAACAAAATATAGTCAACGCATGAGTATAATCGGCGCGGAAGCGCCGAAAGTTTGGGCACTTTTGAGCGAATTGATAGCTGGAAACGCTTTTAAAAAAGCATCTTCTCTACAACTTTTCAGAAAATTTTTGAGAACTTCAAAAAAATCACCAATTTCTCGGAGGGGAATTCTTGCAAGGGTGGAAATTTTTCCGAAGGAGGGGGAGGAAAAACCCCCAAAAACTCCCCCCCCCCCCCCCAGATCATGTATGGCTGGTCACCCACCATACCGTTAGGTCAGGAAATCTTTTTGACCCCCCTTTTGGCGAGTGTTTTCTAATCATTCCTTTTTCATTTTTTGTTCAAAGTCCGAGCCATTTATCCCCCCTCCAAAAAAGGCTGGGAAGCTCAACATTAGCGTTGGAAATCATCAAGGGCCAGGGGCGGATTGAGCGGCGGGCGTAAGGGGGCGGCCGCCCCCTATTGGCCCAAAATAGTGCGTAAAAATAAAATTTTTTGAGCGATTTTTAGCGATTTTTAGGTTAAAAACGGCCAATTTTTCCGCCCAAGTCAAGGTTCCGCTCCCCCTTAGGGGTACCGCGCCCCCTTAAGAAAATCCTGGATCCGCCACTGGCAAGGGCTGTGTTGCCGGAAACATTAGACGTTTGTTTACATCTGAGCGCAGCACTAAAAGCTCGCCGCCTTGCCAAAAAACCAGTAAAAACAAATACTAAATAAATACAAACTAAGTGAATAAATAAGCAACCAAAATTCAGTTCTTCTAAATCATGACGTCATGATGAATAATGAATATAAATATTGGAAATCCAGACAGTCTTCAGCATCCGTGATTAATTTCGGATCAATGGCGGATCCAGAATTTTCCTAAGGGGGGAGGGGGGCGGTACTCCTTAAGGGGGGGGGGGGGCTTGGGAGGAAAAATTAGCCATTTTAACCCGAAAATCGCTCAAAATCGCGCAAAAATCCTTAATTTCGCGCACTATTTTGGGCACAATAGGGGGGCAGCTGCCCTCCACGCCCCCTAAATCCGCCACTGACTTCGATTAATTAATCAACGATTAGATTTAGATTTTACATTTATTGACTAAAAAAATTACATTGTGAATAATAAGGGCGGATTAACAAAGCTTTTTCGTAGAAATTGACAGAATCGAGGAACCTGATGAAAAAATTTATAGATTTGGTCCTTCGCTAGCCCGTTTCAGGCCAAAATTCCGGTACATCCATATGTTTAGGTATCTGCAAACGTTGGCTATTATTTTATTATTTATTTTATATTATTTTATATTATTGTAGCATTTTGTTTGTGTTTTTAATTCTTTACCTACATACTCACACAATTTGTCACGAATATTTCGGGGCAATGAGGGGAAATCCCGCCCATCAAAATCCGCCCTCAAACAGCTTATTACAAAAATTTTACATACTAATGCAATAAAAAGTTGAAACGGCCCAAGGCGACGAGCCAAACAAGGATGTTTGTTTGAAATTCGACTGTTTGGCGGATACCAAAGGCCGGTAACATTTGCCTTCCACATTTGGATGTTTTTTTAATTTGACCGGATTGATCATCTCAACTTTCCCAAAAAGCCTGCACGATCAATAAGGAAGATGTACATATGTACAGAGTATTAAAAATTTCGGCAATCAGCTAGTATATACATGCGGTGCCTCCTTAAATTATCTTTGTAAACTGAAGCAGATGGACGTGGGAGGTTTGCGGAGTTTGAGACCCCCTCAGAAAAATCCCCCATCGAAAATTTTTTTTTATCCCCTTCCCAGAATTCGCGCTTTTCAAAAAACTTTCCAATGATTTCCTTAGAACTCGCAGATAAGGTGCCTTCTTTAAGCGTTTTCAGCTACTCCATTTGCTTAAAAGTGTCAAGTTTTCGGCACTTCGCGCCGTATACTCTTGCTTTGACTATATTTTCTTCAATTTGCAGGACTTTTTCGATTTTTTTTCGAAATTTTTCGGATGTATTAATGCTCTACAAAGATATAGCATCGTCGAAAACGCGGAAAAACGACACCCCCTCAAATTATACTAGACACACAGAATTATATTTTTTGTAACATTTTTATGGCGATTTCGACCCATTTTGAGTCACCCTCTAAAATATTGGCGGTGGTGCCCTCTTATAGTGCCTTCCATACGTGGGCAGCAAGAAAATTCTGGGGGGTGCAAGATTTTTTTGAAGGTCGAAAAATGGCCTTAAAAATGGTGGTATGGCGATAAAAACACCATTTTTTGACGTTTCTCATCAAGCACTATCCATTGGCATCAAAAATTGCAGAAAAAAAACGAAAAAAAATTTCAAAAAATTGAATTCTGGGAGGGTATTTTCTGATTTCTGGGGGTATTTGTTTCTGGGGGGTGCATACCCCCGGCAAGAACCCCCACGCCCAAGTGTGGTGCCCACCACATAAGAGCGTGGAAGGAAGCCCCACCAGAAACCAAAATATCCTCCCCTAGAATTCAATTTTTTTGTGTTTTTTTTTACGCAATTTTTTGATGCCAACGGATAGTGCTCGATGAGAAAATGTTGAAAAAATCGTGTTAGTTCTTCACCATACCACCATTTTCAAGACCCTTTTTTGACCTTTTGCAAAATCTTGCAACTCACCACCACCCCCCAGAATTGTTGCTGTCTTCTTATGGCACTCCATCATCTTTGAGCCCCCCAAGAAAAGCAGTTTAAAATTTCACTCTAACAGAATTATCACACTGTGTATGTCTTGATACCTATCTACCATATATGATCTTAGGGAAGAAGCTTGGGGCTTTCTACTTCCCCACAGAAAAATTTTCACTCCCACCAACAAAAAAGTTCTTTTCACCCTCGCCCCCAGGATGGGCGATTTTTTTAAATTTCCCATAAATTTTCTCACGTTTTTGTTCAA